>OZ020181.1:53234213-53834213 GCA_963971135.1 Stenus bimaculatus
TAAATGAAATAATTGCTTTTCTTAACGTTAAACGCTTTTTTTGATACGGAATTTTCAAAACATGATGTGCTTTTTAATTTATTGTATACCTATAAGGTAATTAACAATTTAATTATTGCTATTATTTTATATTTATAGTCAATATTTAAATTTATTTTTCCACACAGGATATTTTTTATCTAACGAAATTAAAATTCATGACATAAGGTAATTCGGGGCAAGTGCGTAGGCTATTCAAATGTTATCCGCTAAACGAAGTTGCATGGGGTTCTTACGTTACCCCAATATTTTATTTTAGACGTTTTAGAAATTAAATCGTGGTCTGCACTCACAAGTTCTTGGGGGTAAGTGCAGATGTAAATATGCATGACTGAAATTTGAACTAATTTATAAAATCATAAATTTTCCCATGTTTTCATTGGAATTTTCTGACAATTTTTTTCTCATTATTAAGTAGAAGTATCATGAATACATGTACAAAATTTTGTAAATATATCTGGAGCACTAAAAAAGTTATTACCAATTTTGTAACTCAAGCTCCAAAAATATTAATGACTGAAATATGAAATAATTTATAAAATCATGAATTTTCCCATGTTTTCATTGGAATTTTCTGACAATTTTTTTTTTCATTATTAAGTAGAAGTATCATGAATACATGTACAAAATTTTGTAAAAATATCTGGAACAATAAAAAAGTTATAAAAATTTTGTAACTCAAGCTCCAAAAATATTAATGACTGAAATATAAAATAATTTATAAAATCATGAATTTTCCCATGTTTTCATTGGAATTATCTGACAAATTTTTTTTCGTTATTAAGTAGAAGTATCATGAATACATGTACAAAATTTTGTAAAAATATCTGGAACAATAAAAAAGTTATAAAAATATTGTAACTCAAGCTCCAAAAATATTAATGACTGAAATATAAAATAATTTATAAAATCATGAATTTTCTCATGTTTTCATTGGAATTTTCTGACAATTTTTTTTTCATTATTAAGTAGAAGTATCATGAATACATATCTACAAAATTTTGTAAAAATATCTGGAACAATAAAATAGTTATTATCAATTTTGTAACTCAAGCTCCAAAAGTATTAATGACTGAAATATGAAATAATTTATAAAATCATGAATTTTCCCATGTTTTCATTGGAATTTTCTGACATTTTTTTTTCATTATTAAGTAGAAGTATCATGAATACATGTACAAAATTTTGTAAAAATATCTGGAACAATAAGAAAGTTATAAAAATTTTGTAACTCAAGCTCCAAAAATATTAATGACTGAAATATGAAATAATTTATAAAATCATGAATTTTCTGACAATTTTTTTTTCATTATTAAGTAGAAGTATCATGAATACATGTACAAAATTTTGTAAAAATATATGGAACAATAAAATAGTTACTATCAATTTTGTAACTCAAGCTCCAAAAGTATTAATGACTGAAATATGAAATAATTTATAAAATCATGAATTTCCTCATGTTTTCATTGGAATTTTCTGACAATTTTTTTTTTCATTATTAAGTAGAATTATCATGAATACATGTACAAAATTTTGTAAAAATATCTGGAACAATAAAAAAGTTATAAAAATTTTGTAAGTTAAGCTCCAAAAATATTAATGACTGAAATATGAAATAATTTATAAAATCATGAATTTTCCCATGTTTTCATTGGAATTTTCTGACAATTTTTTTTTCATTATTAAGTAGAAGTATCATGAATACATCTACAAAATTTTGTAAAAATATCTGGAACAATAAAATAGTTATTATCAATTTTGTAACTCAAGCTCCAAAAGTATTAATGACTGAAATATGAAATAATTTATAAAATCATGAATTTTCCCATGTTTTCCTTGGAATTTTCTGACAATTTTTTTTCATTATTAAGTAGAAGTATCATGAATACATGTATAAAATTTTGTAAAAATATCTGGAACAATAAAAAAGTTATAAAAATTTTGTAAGTTAAGCTCCAAAAATATTAAAGACTGAAATATGAAATAATTTATAAAATCATGAATTTTCTCATGTTTTCATAGGAATTTTCTGACAAATTTTTTTTCATTATTAAGTAGAAGTATCATGAATCATGTACAAAATTTTGTAAAAATATCTGGAATAATAAAAAAGTTATAAAAATTTTGTAAGTTAAGCTCCAAAAATAATTATGGCTGAAATATGAAATAATTTATAAAATCATGAATTTTCTCATGTTTTCATTCGAATTTTCTGACAAAATTTTTTTCATTATTGAGTAGAATTATCATGAATACAAGTACAAAATTTTATATAAATATCTGGAACAATAAAAAAGTTATTAACAATTTTGTAACTCAAGCTCCAAAAATATTAATGACTGAAATATGAAATAATTTATAAAATCATGAATTTTCCCATGTTTTCATTGGAATTTTCTGACAAATTTTTTTTCAATATTAAGTAGAAGTATCATGAATACGTGTACAATATTTTGTAAAATATCTGGAACAATAAAAAAGTTATAAAAATTTTGTAACTCAAGCTCCAAAAATATTAAAGACTGAAATATGAAATAATTTATAAAATCATGATTTTTCCCATGTTTTCATTGGAATTTTCTGACAATTTTTTTTTCATTATTAAGTAGAAGTATCATGAATACATCTACAAAATTTTGTAAAAATATCTGGAACAATAAAATAGTTATTATCAATTTTGTAACTCAAGCTCCAAAAGTATTAATGACTGAAATATGAAATAATTTATAAAATCATGAATTTTCCCATGTTTTCATTGGAATTTTCTGACATTTTTTTTTCATTATTAAGTAGAAGTATCATGAATACATGTACAAAATTTTGTAAAAATATCTGGAACAATAAGAAAGTTATAAAAATTTTGTTACTCAAGCTCCAAAAATTTTAATGACTGAAATATGAAATAATTTATAAAATCATGAATTTTCCCATGTTTTCATTGGAATTTTATGACAAATTTTTTTTCATTATCAAGTAGAAGTATCATGAATACATGTACAAAATTTTGTAAAAATATCTGGAACAATAAAATAATTATAAAAATTTTGTAACTCGAGCTCCAAAAATATTAATGACTGAAATATGAAATAATTTATAAAATCATGAATTTTCCTATGTTTTCATTGGAATTTTCTGACAAAATTTGTTTCATTATTAAGTAGAAGTATCATGAATATGTGTACAATATTTTGTAAAATATCTGGAACAATAAAAAAGTTATAAAAATTTTGTAACTCAAGCTCCAAAAATATTAATGACTGAAATATGAAATAATTTATAATATCATGAATTTTCCCATGTTTTCATTGGAATTTTCTGACAATTTTTTTTTTCATTATTAAGTAGAAGTATCATGAATACGTGTACAATATTTTGTAAAATATCTGGAACAATAAAAAAGTTATAAAAATTTTGTAATTTTGTAAAGACTGAAATATGAAATAATTTATAAAATCATGATTTTTCTCATGTTTTCATTGGAATTTTCTGACAATTTTTTTTTTCATTGTTAAGTAGAAGTATCGTGAATACATCTACAAAATTTTGTAAAAATATCTGGAACAATAAAATAGTTATTATCAATTTTGTAACTCAAGCTCCAAAAGTATTAATGACCGAAATATGAAATAATTTATAAAATTATGAATTTTCTCATGTTTTCATTGGAATTTTCTGACAAAATTTTTTTCGTTATTAAGTAGAAGTATCATGAATACATGTACAAAATTTTGTAAAAATATCTGGAACAATAAAAAAGTTATTAAAAATTTCGTAACTTAAGTTCCAAAAGTATTAATGATTGAAATACGAAATAATTTATAAAATCATGAATTTTCATTGGAATTTTCCCACAAAAAATTTGCTATTATCAAGTAGTAGTATCATGAATACGTGCACAACGTTTTGTAAAAATATCTGCAAAAATAAAAAACCAGTTCCTAAAAAATAGGAAAAAAACTCACAAAATGCACATTTTTCTGTTGGATTTTTTTGACAAAAATTTTAGTAATGATGAATGGGATTATCATAAGCAAATGTACAATACTTACCGTCATTCATTCATGATTGTAATTGAAGTAAAATTAGATTTTTAAACTGATTTATGACTGAAATAGAAATATAAATTGGCATCTAATTAAATTAGCATCATATTTATAAAATTATAGAAATTTGTATAAATGCTAATTATTCTACGTGATATAAACAATTAAACAAAAAACGATAATTAAAAGAAATTAAAATAAAAACCCACTTAACATGAAGGCAATTGATAAAAATTTGCAGTTTAAACAGTATATTTTTATAAAATATAGAAAAGTGTTTATCAAATACTCCTAAAACTGGTAAGCTTAAAAATCAAGGTTTTATCAACAATTCTAATCAACTCGGAATAATCGCACATCTTGTCCTTCTATCAGTGGCCTGATTAAAAAAACCGCAAATGACATTAATGATCATTAATCTTGAAATAATTTGAGCTTAGAAGGAACATTGTATATTGAAGGAGTGTGAGTTTAGTGGAGGTGCAAACTGGGAGCACGCAATACTAGGTACTAGTACTGGTACTAGTTAGTAATAGAGTAGTAAGTAAGCACGACAAGCCGAGTTACTTAAAGAATATTTAATAATTTATTATTACAAAATACGCTTTATTTTCATGCAATTGCTGTGCAAAACGTGTTAGGTCAGTTAATTGTTGCTGCCAGTTACCACCAAGGTTCTTTTTTTGGTCAAGAACACACAATCGTGAATAACATAAATTTTGTGCTAGCTAAAAAATCAGCTGTGATTAAGTTTAATCATGTTTAGTGCCTTCCGGAAATAAATTTATTGTGTTTTTTCATTTTAATATGAAAAACGCAGGTAATTCATTTGTTTTAAAACATAATTATTTATGAATTATATAAAATTTTTGTTTAAAAAACTTCTTAAAAAATAAGAGGTAAATTTAAGCCTTGAAGTGCAGTGGGATAAAATATAACAAAAACGCTTAAAATTAAAAAAAAAAAGATATTGCAGCAAAAATTATGCTAAAAAATATAAAAAATGAGAAATAAATTTTATTTTTTTTTATCTAAAATCCTTGAAGAGCTTTAAACTTAAAAATTCTTAAAAATGCAGCAAAAAAAATCATAAAAAATATAAACTTCATTTTTTTATGAAAAATCTTTACAATTGTAACTAATAAACAAAGTGACCAATGAAATATAATTTTTATATTTTTTATTTGGACAACGCTTCAAACGTAAAAAATCTTGAAAATGCAGGAAAAAACAAAAAAAAAATCATAAAATAATGAAAAATATTAACTTTATTTTTTATGTGAAATCCTTGCAGAATTCTGTAATTTACTCAAATCAACCACAAAATTAATTATAGCTCACTTGGTTATTTTTTTATAATTTTTTAAAAAACATTCCACAGCTTCAATAAGTAAAATAGTGCAATTTTTATAAAATCTCAATTTTTTTAATGTTTTTCTAAGAAATTTTCAACAAACTCGGGTTTATTTTTTGTAGAATTCTTTAATACCTTAAAATCAACCGTAAAATTAATTCTACCTCCCTTGGTTATTTTTTTATAAATTTTTGAAATTCATTTTACAGCTTCAATAAGTAACGGACTACAATTTCTTACAAAATCTTAGTTTTTTTAATGTTCCCCTGGGAATTTTTCAAGAAATTCTGAATTATTTTTTGCAGAATTCTTTATCTTATTCAAATCAACCGGAAAAGAAATTCTATCTCACGTGGTTATTTTTTATAAATTTTTAAAAATTATCTTGCAGCTTCAACAAGTTAAATATTGTAATTTTTAGAAAATCTCAATTTCTTTAATGTTCCCCTTAGAATTTTTTAATAAAATCAGTTTGATTTCTGGCAGAATTCTTTAATTTCTTCTAATCAACCATAAAATTAATTCTAGCTTACGTGGTTATTTTTTTTATGAATTTTTGAAATTCATTTTACTGCTTCAACAAGTAAAAGAGTACAATTTTTACAAAATCTCAGTTTTTTTTAATGTTCCCCTTGGAATTGTTCAACAAATTCGAAATTATTTTTTGCAGAATTTTTTAATTTATTCAAATCAACCGGAAAATAAATTCTATCTCACGTGATTATTTTTTTATAAATTTTTAAAAATCATCTTGCAGCTTCAACAAGTTAAATAGTGCAATTTTTAGAAATTGACAATTTTTGTAATGTTCCCCTTAGAATTTTTCAATAAACTCGGTGGAGTTTTTGCAGAATTCTTTAATTTATTCAAATCAATCGTAAAATTAATTCTGGCTTACATGGTTATTTCTTTACAAATTTTTGAAATTCATTTTACAGCTGTGCAAGTGCAAGTTTTGCAAAATCTCAGTTCATTTAATGTTCCCCTCGGAATTATTCAATAAATTCAGTATTATTTTTTGCAGAATTCTTTGTTTTATTCAAATCAACCGGAAAATAAATTCTATCTCACGTGGTTATTTTTTAATAAATTTTTTAAAATCATCTTGCAGCTTCAACAAATTAAATAATGCAATTTTTAGAAAATATCAATTTTTGTAATGTTCTCCTTCGAATTTTTCAATAAACTTGGTTTGACTTTTTGCAGAATTCTTTAATTTATTCAAATCAACCGTAAAATTAATTCTAGCTTACGTGGTTATTTTTTTACAAATTTTTGAAATTCGTTTTACAATTCTTCAACAAGTAAAAGAGTGCAATTTTTAGAAAATCTTAATTGTTTTAATGTTTCCCTTAGAATTTTTCAATTAACTCGGTTTGATTTTTTGCAGAATTCTTTAATTTATTCAAATCAATTGTAAAATTAATTCTGGCTTACATGGTTATTTCTTTACAAATTTTTGAAATTCATTTTACAGCTTCAACAAGAAAAGAGTGCAAGTTTTGCAAAATCTCAGTTCATTTAATGTTCCCCTCGAATTATTCAATAAATTCAGTATTATTTTTTGCAGAATTCTTTATTTTATTCAAATCAACCGGAAAATAAATTCTATCTCACGTGGTTATTTTTTAATAAATTTTTAAAAATCATCTCGCAGCTTCAACAAATTAAATAATGCAATTTTTAGAAAATATCAATTTTTGTAATGTTCTCCTTCGAATTTTTCAATAAACTTGGTTTGACTTTTCGCAGAATTATTTAATTTATTCAAATCAACCTTAAAATTAATTCTGGCTTACGTGGTTATTTTTTTACAAATTTTTGAAATTCGTTTTACAATTCTTCAACAAGTAAAAGATTGCAATTTTTAGAAAATCTTAATTGTTTTAATGTTTCCCTTAGAATTTTTCAATTAACTGGGTTTGATTTTTTGCAGAATTCTTTAATTTATTCAAATCAATTGTAAAATTAATTCTGGCTTACATGGTTATTTCTTTACAAATTTTTGAAATTCATTTTACAGCTTCAACAAGAAAAGAGTGCAAGTTTTGCAAAATCTCAGTTCATTTAATGTTCCCCTCGGAATTATTCAATAAATTCAGTATTATTTTTTGCAGAATTCTTTATTTTATTCAAATCAACCGGAAAATAAATTCCATCTCACGTGGTTATTTTTTAATAAATTTTTAAAAATCATCTTGCAGCTTCAACAAATTAAATAATGCAATTTTTAGAAAATATCAATTTTTGTAATGTTCTCCTTCGAATTTTTCAATAAACTTGGTTTGACTTTTCGCAGAATTATTTAATTTATTCAAATCAACCTTAAAATTAATTCTGGCTTACGTGGTTTTTTTACAAATTTTTGAAATTCGTTTTACAATTCTTCAACAAGTAAAAGAGTGCAATTTTTAGAAAATCTTAATTTTTTTAATGTTTCCCTTAGAATTTTTCAATAAACTCGGGTTTATTTTTTTGTAGAATTCTCTAATATATTTAAATCAACCGTAAAATTAATTCTGGTTCACTTTGTTATTTTTTTACAAATTTTTGAAATTCATTTTACTGCTTCAACAAGTAAAAGAGTACAATTTTTACAAAATCTCAGTTTTTTTAAAGTTCCCCTTAGAATTTTTCAACAAATTCGGACTTATTTTTTGCTTAATTCTTTAATTTATTCAAATCAACCGTGAAATTAATTCTGGTTCACGTTGTTATTTTTTTACAAATATTTGAAATTCATTTTACTGCTTCAACAAGTAAAAGAGTACAATTTTTACAAAATCTCAGTTTTTTTAAAGTTCCCCTTGGAATTTTTCAACAAATTCGGACTTATTTTTTGCAGAATTCTTTAATTTATTCAAATCAACCGTAAAATTAATTCTGGTTCACGTTGTTAATTTTTTACAAATTTTTGAAATTCATTTTACTGCTTCAACAAGTAAAATAGAGCAATTTTTATAAAATCTCCATTTTTTAAATGTTTTTCTAAGAAATTTTCAATAAACTCGGATTTATTTCGGGCAGAATAGCGACGGACTTATATACGGTCTAATAGGGCTGCCCCCTCTCGTTTTGGGACCCTAAAATAGCTAAATTGCAACTTATAAAAAAAATAAAAATAACTGCTAATATTTTGGGATGGGACCAGTTTTATATTATCCCAGGGCCGTCATTTTTATTTCTCTGTAATCAGTAGGCCAAAAACTATGAATATACTAGTTTTATGAAATTTTGAAATTCTTAAAAATTCTTAAAAAGTTGTATTTTAAGTTGGATCGCACTAATATTGCTTAATTTGTTATCAGCAAACCCAAATCTTTATGATAAGTCTAAAAAACAACGAAAAAAAATATTTTTCGAAATTTTTCGATTTTTAATCTACTTTTTATATGATTTTATTTTAGTGTCACAAAAATTGGTGCAAATTACAACTACTCAATTCTTTTATTTTAAATCTTTTAGTGAAATTGAAAAAAAAACAAAGTTAACAAAATGTTTTTAAATGTAATTAATATTTTTAAAATGTGTAAGGTGTGGTTGTGTTGTAATCTGCAACAATGTAGTTTTTAAAGTCATTTGTGAAGAGGTTTAAAAAATTAAGCTTAAGCCTTAAGCCTTGGGCGTTCATCATAATGTTAATGCTTTTAACGCTTTAAATTTCTTGATAAAAAAAAGGAACCCACCCAAGGATTAAATTTAATAACATAAATTAAATAAAACCAATATTTATATCTCGCGTGTGCTTATAATTTTTAAATAATTTCCGTTTACGTTTCCCAAATTGATAATATCCTTAATGTTGATGTTTTAACGTCGTTATGGTGTTGTAATAAATCTCGGGTTGTCAACTAGTCAACAGTGATGATGACTCTAATGTGCTGCTTAAGGGTTTCACTTAAATGTATAATTATGTGCAGAAAGAACACTGTCAAATTCTAAAGGTGGGCCTTTATTCACCTTAATTATTTCAAAAATGAAAAATGCTTAAATTCTTTATTTTGAAATACCTTTTTTCGACCAGCAATGAACAAGACTTTGAACCATTGTTTACATCTACTCGTTAATCGTTTAAAAATTTAATGCAAGAAAATAAGCGAAATTTTGGGCGAAATTCAGAAAAAATAGAAATTAAAGAAATTATTCATAATAATAATATAATTACAGAAAAATCTCAAATTTCATCAGAATTTAACGACTACTTTATTAATATTAATCAAAAAATTATAAAAAAAACATTAATAAATCGAATAAAAACTTTTTAGAAATGATAAAACCTATATGTAATACTTTATTTATACAACCTATTTCAAATAATGAAATACGAAATTATATTATACAATTAGGAAATAATAAATCACCTGGACTTGATAATTTAACAGCGGAAATATTAAAAAACATTAGTGATCATATTTCTGATCCATTAAAAATTTTCATAAATAGATGTATTGAAAATGGTTATTTTCCTGAAAATTTTAAAGTTTCTAAAGTTAAACCTATTTTTAAATCAGGAAATAGAAAAGATACTTCAAATTATTTCAATTTTATCAAATCTATCGAAATTATTTGAAAAACATATACCTGGTGGAAATGAAAACCGGGTCACCTCTATAACTTTTTTATTTATGAATAGAAAAATTTGAAATTTGGCTATGTTCTATGGTTCAAAAAAACAAATTTTATGTTAATTTTTTATTTTCGAAATCACTTTCGGTTTCACTGGAAACACCATGAACTTTGTTTTTTTAAACGTAACATCCCATATTTTTATTCATGGCTTAAAATACTTTTAAAAAAGAAGTATTTTTGAGATATTAGTTTTTATTTTTTTTGTAAAAAAATTTTTTTTCAAAAAAAAAAAAAGGTTTTCGAAGTCGGTGAAAAGTACCAAAACTAATTCTAAATAATTCAAATACCTTAATAAAATTGTAATTTGAAAAAAAATTTAAGTGGTTTTTGAACTATTAATTTTTAAACTTAGTTAATGAAGATTTTATCAAATATCTCACTTTTTTTAAATGCAATGATGCCGGGTCATTCGACTTTTTAAAAAGAGGATTTTATAACGATTATTTTGGTACCCCATATGTAGGGGTATTATTTTGCATGTGCCTGTAAAATTATTTATTTCTTAAGTTGGAAAATACTAGCTATGAAGTATCTTTATTACAGGCACATGCAAAATAATACCCCTACATATGGGGTACCAAAATAATCGTTATAAAATCCTCTTTTTAAAAAGTCGAATGACCCGGCATCATTGCATTTAAAAAAAGTGAGATATTTGATAAAATCTTCATTAACTAAGTTTAAAAATTAATAGTTCAAAAACCACTTAAATTTTTTTTCAAATTACAATTTTATTTAGGTATTTGAATTATTTAGAATTAGTTTTGGTACTTTTCACCGACTTCGAAAACCTTTTTTTTTTTTTGAAAAAAATTTTTTTTACAAAAAAAATAAAAACTAATATCTCAAAAATACTTCCTTTTTAAAAGTATTTTAAGCCATGAATAAAAATATGGGATGTTACATTTAAAAAAACAAAGTTCATGGTGTTGCCGGTGAAACCGGAAGTGATTTCGAAAATAAAAAATGCACATAAAATTTGTTTTTTTGAACCATAGAACATAGCCAAATTTCAAATTTTTCTATTCATAAATAAAAAAGTTATCGAGGTGACCCGGTTTTCATTTCCACCCGGTATATTGATCAAAATTTAAAATGGAATATTCATTCAGAATATATAGAAAATAAAATAAGACAACTAAATTATGTATTTTATAACATAAGAAATATTTTCAAAATTAAATATTTAAGAATATTATATTTTTCATTAATTCAATCAATACTTGAATATGGTCTTCTTGTTTGGGGTTCATGTAGTAATATTTATTTAAATCCAGTAGGTATATATTGCACAAAAATTAATTATTAAAACTATTTTTAAAAAATCAAAAGATTATAGTTCAAAATTATTATTTAGCGAAACAAACTTATTAACAATACAACAATTATATTCATTACAAATTTATAAATGTTTATATAAAAATAAACAATTAATTTCCAAAATTTCACATAATTATAATACAAAAGCGAAAAGAACTGAAAATTGTTCCAGTAGTATTCCTCCAAAGAAAACAGTATTTCAAAAATGTTTTGTTTTTCTTTTATCAAAATTTTATAATATGTTGCCAACAAATTTGAAATTATTTTTTAGAAAATCTAAATATCAATTTTTAAATAAAATTAAAGAATTTATAAGAGATAATGATTAATTAAATTAAAAAAAAAATGTGTATACATATATTTTTAAAATATCTAGTTAATGTTTAATTTATTAATTATTTATTTAATTATATTTGTTATTAATTAATTTTATGATTTTATTATATGTTAACTTATAATTCTGCAGACAAGTTACTAACTTTTGCAGATTTTTTTTTTTTTACTTTTTTTTATGTTTTCTCGTTACATGTTCTTTTTTTATTACAATGTTTTATATATAATTATATATGTATTTGTAAACATAAAAATAAATAAAAAATAAATAAGCGTAACATTCATGTATTTGAGTATTTTAATTAATAATAAAGCGACTGTTACGAAATTATCAACATGATTCATCACTTTTATTAATTTTCAGAAATGTAAAATTATTTCTTAAAAATATTTTGTAATATTCAAAAACTTCCAAATGGAAAAACGCTATATTAAAATTTGGTAACTTTTCGACGATTTCATTAATGGAGTTGTTTCTAATTCATATAAGTTTTAATGTTTATGCGTTAGGTATATGATTATATTCTGGTTTGAAATCGAAAGTGCTAAAGATAATAGTATACATTAAAACTATGTAGCAAAGCGAAATTACTTTCGTTAAAGGACATTAAACTTCATCTCTGTAAAAATCTGTTTCAAAAGGCAAGTGAAAGTAATTTTCTTCTCACTATTATTAAAAATAATTTACGACCAATACAATTTTTTTGTGTTTGAAAGAAATCTACCAATAAATCATTTCATTCTTTAAATTTAATGATTAATAAAAATTTTCGAATATATTAATTTAATAAAACAACACGTGATTTTTTAAGATAAAATTATTAAGCGTTCAAAGGTTTAAGTATCGTATCACAATAATCCGGCTATGATTTATCAATAAATATAATAAAACAATAAAAATATTTAATTGTTTTCGTTCTAGTTATGCAATGAATGATTTTTAAAACCCTGAAAGTTTAAAGTCGATTTATATAATAAAAATTAAAATTACGTGTACCAATCACTTAATTAAAATTACAATTATATTTAGTATTTATGTAGGTAAGCAACATACAACGTTTATTTGTTAACTTTTTTATTTTTCAGGGCTTTATCTAAAATGGACCAAGAAGTAAACAACTAATGCAAACATCACATTAACTAGTCAATCAATTTATCCAAAATGCCTACGGTGATATCAAAATTTTTGGAGAGGTCCTCCGAGGCGAAGGATTTGCTCAACAAAACCAACTTTTCAAGAGGTGTAGTAGCTGCAGTACTCCTAGCTTATGGGGTGAAAATAGCTTACCCCTTACTGGATAGCCTAATCCATAAGACGAACAAACAACATGATTGTGTGAATAACAACCTTCTAGTGCCGAAAAAACCAGTAGTCGTCTGCAATGGCAAAAATAGTAAAAGTAAAAACAGCAGGATGAAAATTCCTGCTTTAAACCTGACGTTTATACTACAATTTTTTAAACTAATACGTATAATGATACCTAGTATCATTTGTACTGAAACTACTCTACTTTCGGGCCATACCTTGTTTTTATTTTTACGAACATTTTTAAGTATCTACGTAGCTAATTTAGAAGGAGCCATTGTTAAATATATCGTTAGGAAAGAACCTAAGAACTTTGTGAAACAACTGTTAAAGTGGTTCGCAGTTGCAATCCCTGCAACATTTATTAATTCCATGATCAAGTACTTGGAAAGCAAAATAGCTTTAAGTTTTCGTTCGAGACTGGTGGAGCATAGTTATAAATTGTATTTCAAAAATCAGAGCTATTATAGAGTGACTGTATTGGATGGAAGATTAGATAATTGTGCGCAGAGATTAACTGATGATATTGAAGTGGTTGCGAGTACCGTTTCACATTTGTACGGTCAAATTACTAAACCATGTTTTGATATACTTTTAATGGCTGTAGCGTTGGCTAATTTAACCAAGTCGAGGAATGCTAATATTATTACAGGGCCTATTTTGATTAGTAGTGTGGTTATGGTTTCAGCATTAATATTGCGATTGGTTAGTCCCAAATTTGGGCAACTGGTAGCTCAAGAGGCTGAGAAGAAAGGTTACTTAAGGCATGTTCACACCAGGTTGGTTACTAATAGCGAGGAGATTGCTTTTTATGGAGGTCAGAAGGTGGAATTATCGCATTTGAGGAGTGCTTACAGGATTTTAGTGCAACACCTTGAACACATGTTTGGTGTTAAACTGTGGTTCGTGATGCTCGAACAGTTTTTGATGAAGTATGTTTGGAGTGGTACTGGAATGATTGTAGTCAGTCTTCCGATTTTGATGGCTACAAGTAAAACTTCTGCGAAAAAGGAAAATAATAATACATCAAAAGTTTCTACATTCGCTGCTAATTTAGCGATGGATACTCCTGTTTTTGTAGATGAAGGTGCAGGGGGTGACGATACAATTTCTGAACGAACCCATTACTTTACTACAGCTAAGAATTTACTTATCACAGGAAGTAATGCTGTTGAAAGATTAATGTCGAGTTATAAGGATGTGGTTGAGCTCGCAGGACATACTGCACGTGTAGCCAATATGTTCTCAGTACTCGAGGAGGTCAGCAATGGTCGTTATAACAAAACAGTAGTTGAGAAAAAAGATCCCGGATCAGGTTTCCAAATTGAATTTATTGGTGATCAACCTATTCCTAAAGGTAAGGTTTTAGAAGAAAACTACTTAAACTTTTTTTCCACATCAAACGGATTATTACGACACTTGCCTGGCGTCATTTATCGTAAACATGTTAAAGTATCACCTAAATATTCATATAATTACGTGTCGTTAGTATAAAAGAAATTAAACGTACTTTTTTAAAAATCATACTCAATCAAAAAGGTATCGTTAAGATCAATTAGAAACTATTGTCAAAAACTTTGACTGTTTGCTTATTTTTTTTTGTTATAACTTCAAGGCAAATTAAAATATTACGAGGATTTCGATACGAATCTTGTTCCCCATTTAAGAAGACTTAAAGGATTTTAAAATAAGCTAAAAATATTTAAAATAGCTGCAAGGTAAAGCAGATAAAAAAATTTAATACGCGTGCGATTCTCAAAATGCCATTGTTTTTAGAGCTCGTGACTGAAAAATAATAGACCAAAAGTGGAACTCAATAATCAATTTTAATTAATATCTTTCATTTGACGGGTCGCTTTTGCAAAAATTCGAAGAAAAAAATTTCAGAATTTTTCGGCTTGATTTTTTTTCAGTACTTTCGTTTTTCTTATTTTTCTCAAAAAGTATTTACAATAGCAAACTAAAAAAATTATCCAAGATAAAGGCCCAAAATAGGGGTATTTTAAGTTCCATTTTATAAAAATCGGCCGGATCGTTTTTCCGAAAAAAAAATTTTTTATAAATTTTGAGTACAAATTCAGCTCTGGAAGGCGTATTTTTGATACAACATGAACCTGTTTGGCATCATTCAATTCAGGAAATTGTTCTTCAAATTTATAAGCATCTGTATCAGCCAAAATTAATTATTTTCCGATTAATCAAAAATTTTGTACAAAAGTGAGATTTTTAAATTTTTAACAGTTATTCGGTCGTAACTTCTAAACGAAAAGAGATAGAGACACGAATCTTTTTTAATTATCTTTCATTTGGCGGGTTGCTTATGCAAAAATTCAAACAAAAAAAATTCAGAATTTTTGGGCTTGATTTTTTTTTTCAGGATTTTCGTTTATCTTATTTTTCTTAAAAAGTATTTACAATAGCAAACTGAAAAAATTACCCAAGATAAAGGCCCAAAATAGGTGTATTTTAAGTTGCATTTTATAAAAATCGCCCAGATAATTTTTCCGAAAAAAATTCCAAATTTTTTGTAAATTTCCAGTACAAATTCAGCTCTGGAGGGCGTATTTTTGATACAACATGAACCTGTTTGGTATCATTCAATTCAGGAAATTGTTCTTAAAATTTTGAGCTATAAAGCATCTGAATCGGTCGAGTCGTTCGGCCAAAATTAATTATTTTCCGATTATTCAAAAATTTCGTACAAAAGTGAGATTTTAAAATTTTAAACAGTTATTCGGTCGTAACTTCTAAACGAAAAGAGATAGCGACATGAATCTTTTTTTGCGTTAAAGCGCATGGGAACACCTTTAATATGAGCCATCATAGATTAAAATTAATGCAGGGAAAGCAGGGTAAAAAAATGTCGAAAGCGCGATTTTTTACAAAGTTTTATACGCGGTTAAAATTTTTATTTTTTTTCGAAATTAAAAAAATTCAACACGGCCCGTCGTATTGCTTGAAAAACCCATTTCAACGCATATTTTAAGTTCGACGATGGGATGTGTCTTTACCTTACAGCGATAATTTTGGTCGCGGGGCGTTAAAAAATTCATTTTTGACTTTGGGGGGTCGGTACGGTATCAAATAAAAAGCTGGATAATTGAATTTACAATCGCAAGAAATTTTAAACAATTCTCTTTGAAGTCACGTATAGCGATTTTCGATTCGAATTTGGAAATCCACTTCCCATAAAATTGTTCGATGCGCCGATATTTATAGGTATATTTTTACGATTTTGGAAAAAAATTCTAGACGCCGATGGACGGGCCGCATAAAACCGAGTATTTTTCTGTGAATTAAAGGTACCTAAGGCCACAATCTAAGCTACGTTGTGTTAAAATCGGTTGCGTCGTTTGGTAGCTACGATTTTTAAAATTTCTTTAAGAGCCATTTCCTAAACGGTAAATATAGTGGTTTAGTTCTGCAGTCATAAAAGCTAGTACGAACAACATTTTTGTATAATTTTTTTTGTAGTTGATTTAGAAGCCATTTCTTTAATTTTTGCCAGAAGGTAAAAAAATTGGAAAAAGTACAAAAAAAAATATAATGATCTAAAAGTACCTTAACTTTGGACCCCTCTAATTAATTTTGTGCTAGGTTGCGGAAGGTAACTCTCTGGCAAGATGTAGCCTAATCAATTTAGATTATAAATCTGAAAAAAAATTGAAAATCTAACGTGGGAAACTTGAGTTATGACTGCAGAACTAATGCTCGATTTCATGATTTTTCACAATTTTTCCTCCCAAACTCGAGCGCCCTCTGGGGATTCGCATTAATTGTCAGTTATTTGGTCATAATTTGCAAAAAAGCTCCAGAAAAGTGGGATGGATTTTCTTTACCTTGTTATTATCTCCAACGGAAAATTTATCGCGGGTGTTTAGGAAAATGTTCTTAATAAAATGTCCAAAAACGGTTACGCCAATTTCAAACCCGAAACGTGGCCAAAACTACTTTTTGTTTTTCAATTTTTACGAAAATTGGTAAAGACATATTTTTGAGGTCACTGATTTCGAATTGCAAAAAAAACTACTTTTTCTGGAGCGTTTTTGAAAGCTTTCCCGTTGCACGAAAAACTTGAAATTCGGTCCAGTTATAAAACACACATTCCCCTTTAATTCGAGACCGTATTTTTAAAATTCTGATAAAAACTGTACCCGTTTTCGTAATAATACCGAATTCGCGCCAATTTGTCATCTAAAAACGAATTTTCGTTTTTAAAGATCGATGTGGACAAATGGGGTCAAAATTTTCAGTTTTCGATTCTACACGACATACTGAAATTTGAAATAAATTTATAAAAAAGTTTCCCCCTTTCGGAGCGAATAACTTTTTTCAGGAGGGCGCTAGAAAAAAAGTTGCAATCGTGTTCTAAATTTTTATTCAACATCCGTACATCTACCAAATTTCAAGCTTCCACGAACAAAACTTAGGGGGTCATTCGTTTTGGCTTTAGTTTAACGAATATTGAAGATGCTGGTATTTTTTAGGAAAATTGATTTTTACAACGGATAACAAGATTATACTGAAGAATGTTCCTATTGTTACTCCTAACTGTGACGTAGTTTGTCCTTCGCTAAGTCTACAATTACTACCTGGGCAACACTTACTCATCACAGGACCTAATGGTTGCGGAAAATCTTCACTCTTCCGAATTTTAAGCGGGCTTTGGCCTATTTATGGAGGAGAATTGTTATCTCCTAAAAACTCCATGTTTTATATACCACAACGACCTTACATGGTGATAGGTAAGTCTATTTAAATCCTGCTTTTCTTGGTGATAAAATTAATACTCAAATATTTTATTAAGGAAATTTGCGTGATCAAATTATCTATCCGGATACGCCTGCTGATATGATTAATAAGCAGGTCAAGGAGTCTGATCTTCGGGAAATCATGAGCATGGTTCATTTGGACCATATTGTACAAAGGGATGGTTTTAGTGTAGTCAAGGATTGGACTGATATTCTTTCAGGAGGAGAAAAGCAACGAATGGCTGTCGCTAGGTTGTTTTATCACAAGTAAGCACTTTAATTATTGAAATAACAATTAAAAGTTGTAAATTTATTTTTATCCAAACTTAATTACTACTATTGTAGTAATTATAGGTTGTGATACTAAAATAGATTTTTTTGTACTGCAATGTAATCAAATTATTAACTATTTTTAGGCCAAAATATGCATTATTAGATGAATGTACTTCAGCCGTATCAATTGATGTTGAAAGTAAAATTTATCAACTTGCCATTGATTTAGGAATCACCTTGCTTACTATAACTCACCGTCCTTCACTATGGTAAATAAAAAAATAAAACAAATCAAATTTGTGTACAAAACTTGCAAATTTTAGGAAATTCCACACTCATATCCTACAATTTGATGGTTTTGGTGCTTGGGATTTCAAAGAACTTAACGCAGGTGATCGTTTATCACTGAAAACTGAAAAGGAGCGTCTGGCGAAACAAGAAGAAAGTCAAGAAAGGAATCGACGATTGGAGGAATTAAATAAATTATTAGGAGAATAAATTGTGGTTTAATTTAACTGTGATGGAATGTTTTTGATTAAAAAACTGTAAAACTAAAAATATTCAAAAACAATAACGATATTTTTACACGTTATTTATGTAATTAACTGTGCAGCCAATTTTTTTTGTAAATTTTCTTTATATAACCATAACACGCATTTTTTTAGGTTTTGTGATTTGCACTATGATGTAAAAATATTCACACAATTTATAATTTAGTGTTAAAGCACTCACATTAAAATTAATTAAGAAAAAAAACTATAAATTTGTAGTATTTTTACGTAATTTTTTATATTTATATTATACAGCGTGTTATTAAAAGGCACAACTTGGCTCAATCTGCACTGTGTGTATTTTATTGTCCAATTATTAGTGATATTTATTAGTTGTGATTATGTATATTTTTTAAATACCGAAATACGTAACTTGTACGTATAAGCATCACTTAAATTAGGATAACACTAGCTTTAAAGGAAAGTTTTTATTTTATCAATTTATTTATATTAAAAATATTTGGTTTATTATAAATTATACGAAAGTAGTTGTAATAATAATAAATATTTAAATATACGACTTGTTATTATTTTTCTGAAGATAACTCCTGTAAAATAATTTTAAATTTGATTAATCTGGTGGTGATTTTTTTGGTAAATTATGTGAATTAGGGTTAACGAGAACAATCATCAAAATAAAATTTTTGCGCATTATTCATTTTTTTGGGGTGATTTGTTCAAGTTAAAACGATTCCTTTGTAAGAACTGCTTTCGGCAAATTGGCTGAAATATTTGCAGGTCCTCCCACACGCGCTTCAAATCCCAACAAAAGGTACTTTTCTGAAGCTTTGGGCTCTTTAAGTAGCCGTTACAACATTAAACACGTGCATTATGAGAATAAAGCCTAAGGTTAATGGCTTTTCTTACATACTTAAACAATAAATAATAGACAGTCATCAATTAGTTATATTGTTTATAAGTTAGGCAAAAAAGTTACATTATTTTTGACAGATTAGTTGCCTAACAAACAAATACTAAAATTCAGTTTAATTTAGAAAAATAATCAAAATTGAAAAAAAAATGTTTGTATTTTCAGGAATCAAAAATTATGTTAAAATGTCCCCAAAATTGGTTTAAGGCGATAGTCGGCAAATTTGAGCGCTTGATTTTGAAATTCTCTTGCGGTTTTGTTCATAACATTTTTCGAGCTTTTTTAAAAATTTTTTTTGGCGAATCGAAGAATCTTGTGGCTACCAATTTTTGTTTTAGTATGTCAAACCAAGTAGTCATACAGCAGCAGTAAAACGGGCTCTTTACAAAAAACGTGCGCTTACCAAAAATCTAAAAAACTAATTGAAATAATATTTTTTTTCCAACATAAGCAATAAGTTGAGGTATAAACGAAGTGTTTGACGTTTCGTTTTTTGATTAAAGTATATTTTTTAACTTTTTACAGCGCTCTAAAAATTTCTAAAAATTTTGCTTAATTTTTGGGATGCTGTAAATAGTTTAAAAATAGACTTAAAACAAAAAACGCAACGCCAAACTCTTTGTTTATACCTTACCTTATTGCTAGCATTTGAAAAAAAATATTATTTCAATTAGTTTTTTAGAATTTCGGAAAGCGGCTTTGAGCGAACGTTTTTTTGTGAAGAGTCCGTTTTACTGCTGCTGTATGACTATTTACTTTGACATACTAAAACAAAAAAAGAAGAAATTGGTAGCCACAAGACTCTTTTGTCTACCAAACAAAGAAATTTTAAAAAAGCTTCAAGGGAAAAAAAATTATGAGCAAAACCGTAAATATCAAGCGAATTAAAAAAAATTGCCGACTATCCTCTTAAAATACAAGAAGCTCCTTTAAATTCAAGAAAATGCCTGCATTTTTAAGCTAATAACTAAAGACTCATGAATGGCGTGTTAGGTCTTTATTAGGTTAATTTTGAACCCCCAAAATATTGATATATTTAAGGATTTTGAAATTACAGTCGAATTCGGTTATAACGAGCATAAACTAATGGCGAATTTTGCTGGTTATAACTGTGAAAAAGTTTTTCCCTGCTATTATTCTAATTCGAAATATTCAGGGTGTTTCAAATCAAGAGTCGGTAACTCTGGAATTTAATTTTTGACCAATTTCAAAAGCAAAATTTGCTTATTAATTCATAATTACACTCGTGATTGGTCAACAGAGCTTCGTGCCAGAGACAAAAGAAGAGGGCAGTAATAAGAAGAAGGTATTTTGCTCAAATTTTGACAAATTTAAATAAAATTCGAATATTCCAAATAAATTTCAAATGAAGTTTTTTCTGGGGCATCCACTCTATTTACCCTTCATAACCTAATAACGAGAAATCAAGCACGTATACTAATTAATATTTTCGAATCCCAGGGGTGGCAATATAAATTGTAAAATGGAAAACCCCATTAATAGGGAATTAACGAAATTCACCAAAAAAATTTATCCGCGAAAACGGTCGTAATAACCGTGAATTTTTGAATTAAAATTTATTGAAACCACAATATGTATCTGGATTTGCTAGTTATATACGTGAACTCGTTATATCCGTGCTCGTTATAAACAAATTCGAAGGTATTAAAAAATTGAGGAAAACAATGCTATTTTTTTAAATTTATTTGGAGGTCACTCCTTTTGTTTGAGGCCTTAGGCAATTGTGGTAACGCGCCACTGTCAATACATACTCAGAAAATATGAATTCCAGCAAACACTCTACGTTTCTGAAACATTTCAATTTTGTTTTATTTGGGTTCCACCGAAACAGTTTGCAAGAACTGTTTCATATACAGGGTGTCCCATTTTAATTAATCCAGCTGAATATCTTGAAAACGAAGCGATTTCCTTAAAAATGTTTCAGACAAAAATTGTAGCGACTCGAAGGGGACATTTAATAGTGCCATGGGTTTTTAATTGTTATGGGGTTTTATGGGAAAACATTTTTTTTCAAATGGGAACCCCCATTTTTTATTGTAGATTCGTAATCTATGGAAAATAATAAGAAAGTTTTGGTTGAAACTTTTTTTTCTAAAATTCAAATTTTTCGCTATATTCACCAAAATGAACACAAATTTTGGGATTTTCGATACAGTTTTACTAAAAACCTAAGGGCCTATAAGAAAACTCGCAGGAGTCAAAAAGTGCTTAAATTAAGGCAAGGATTAATAAAAAATATTATTTTACTTAATTAAAAAAAATAAATTTAAAAAAAGTTTATTTTATTTTTATTATTTTTTAAGAAAAATATTATTTTTTTTACTTATAAAATTTAAAATAAAGTCAAAGGTAATTAATTAATACACTTAAAGATATTTGGATCTGTTCTTAAATTTCGAGAGCTGGTCTAAATAAGATGTTCGAATATTCCTCCATTTTGTTCAATACACATGTTTACTCGTGTGCGAAAAACCAATGATACATTTCTCAACATTTGAGGAGTGTTACTTCGAAAAGCGTCCGTAATTCGTATCATAATATCCTCTCTAGTTGTAGTTGGTCGTTCATAAACCTTATCTTTTATGTAACCCCATAAAAAATAATCCATTTTTGTAAGATCCGGAGATCTTGCTGGCCATTCGTGTACTTCACTACCAATTCCAATCCACATATTAGGGAATTGGTTATGTAAAAATGTTTTAACAATTCTGGCAGTGTGGGGTCTAACTCCGTTCTGTTGAAACCACATTCGCTGTCTTAAATCTAGAGGTACATCTTCTAAAAGAGTAGGCATTTCGTTTTGAATTATATTCAAATAAACATGTTGGTTAAGATTTTCTTCATAAAAAAATGTTCCCACAAGATACTCATCCACTATTCCAGCCCAAACGTTTATAGACCAACGCCACTGTAATCTATGATCTCTTTGCCAATGTGGATTATTTTCAGAATAATAATGAGCATTGTGAAGATTTACTCCACCCATGTTGTCAAATTTTGCTTCATCAGTAAAAAGTACGCGATTAAAAAAAGGGGATCTCTTCTAACTTGATTCGTAGCCCATATGCAAAAATTAAGTCGGCGGATGTAGTCATCTTCTTTAATTTGTTGGGTTAAATGAACATGATATGGGTGTGATTTATGGTGTTTTAAAATTCTGTTGGCAGAAGATTTAGGAAGTCCATGAAGACGCTGAATTTTTCTTGTAGATGCATGTGGATCTTCATTTACGGAAGCTAATGCTATCAATGAGGGGAGCATCTTAGGACCAGTTTTACTACGTTTTCTTCTAAGAGAACCGTTTTCCGCTCTTTTCACGAGCCTCCTAATATTTGTATGATTTGGATGACGCAATTGTGGAAACCTCTCAGCATAAAGACGTGCTACGTGCCAATAGTTATCATGGCATTCGTCCAAAACTTTTATAATATTCACGATTTCTCTAGATGAATAATCAGCCATTTTATGAGAGACTGATTTTAAATAATCACAGTGGCTTCAATAACAATGAGCTTCTACAAAAAACTAATCTGTCACAATATAACAATTATGTGCGAAACACAAAGTAGGCTGAAAATGAAATTCCTTTATTTTTAGAAGCCTTCTTCCTTAATTGAAAAATATTATTTAACATATTAAATTGCAAATAAAATTGAAAAACCGTTTTGACACCTATTGTTTCCAACCTTTGACTTTATTTTAAATTTTATAAGTAAAAAAAAATTAATATTTTTCTTAAAAAATAAAAATAAATTAAACTTCTTTTTTATTTTATTTTTTTTTTAATAAAATAAAATAATATTTTTTATTAATCCTTGCCTTAATATAAGCACTTTTTGTCTCCTACGATTTTTCTAATAAAGCTTTAGTTTTCTAGTAAAACTGTATCGAAAATCCCAAAATTTGTGTTCATTTTGGTGAATATAGCGGAAAATTGAAATTTTAGAAAAAAAGTTTCATTCAAAACTTTCTTATTATTTTCCATAGATTACGAATCTACAATAAAAAATGGGGGTTCCCATTTGAAAAAAATATGTTTTTCCATAAAACCCCATAACAATTAAAAACCCATGGCACTATTAAATGTCCCTCTCGAGCCGCTACAATTTTTTTGAAACATTTTTGAGGAAATCGCTTCGTTTTCAAGATATTCAGCTGGATTAATTAAAATGGGACACCGTGTATGTTTCTGCCATGTTACCAAGAAACCATCTAACATGCTCATTTATGTTTCAACGAAACAGTTTGGTAGAAATGTTTCAGTTATCTTTAAATTACGCATCTAATGTACTTATTTGGGTTTCACGCAAATGTTTCGGCGATGTTACCAATCTATGTTTTATTTGCGTGGCAGTCCTGTAACGATTAATGCGCATGCGGAATAGAACAAATATATCAACTCACCATTTTATCCCTTAAAATTCACCAGAAATTCACTCGAAGTTAGCTAAATATTTGTATGAAAATTATTAAAAATTAAATAAATCTTACATGAACAAAAAAATTCACTTTAATTTCCTGCAAATTCATACATTTTTATGCAGTGGCGTACCCAGATATTTTCCTACATCGTTCTACATTTTATAAAAATTAACTTGATCATGAAAAATTTATTCTAAAAATATTATCAAAAATTATAATACCTCATACTCCTGAGACCAAAATATGATCATTTAACCAAACTTATCTTTATCCAAAAGTTCTTCGTTAAGGCGCTACAGACCATTAAAGTTCTTAAAACTATTTTGATGTATATTTAAAATTACCAAAAATTGGCTCATACGATCATAACATAATTTTTTATGTGGATATGTAATGGAAAAAAGTATTTTTAGACAATTTGTTTTTACTTTTTCCCGTTATGTAAGTGGTCAAAAATAGGTCATCGGCATGCAAAATTTCTTATAACTTTTTAATGGCTGAATAAAAATTCATAAAACTTTACTTGTAGCTAAACAATATAATTATAAACTTTTTTTGTCTCCTACAAAATTTTTGTATCTCCTTTATTTTAGGCAGAAAAAAATTATTTTCTTGTGGTACATAACCTAACTTAGAAAAAATATTTAAATTTTTCGCTAACAAGTCTGTACACATTAACACAGTATATTCCTGATACCAAAATAGAACGATTTAACCGCTTTTATCTTTATCCAAAAGTGCTTCCTTAAGCTTCTATTGACCATGAAAGTTATTTAAAAAGATAAGATTTTTCAAGGTCGCTAGACACTTAACGAAGCACTTTTCGATAAAAATAAGTTTGGTTAAATCATTTTGGTCTCAAGAATATGTGGTGTTACTTTGTACAGACCTTTTGGCGAAAAATTTAAATATTTTTCTAAAGTTAGGTTATGGACCACGTGGAAATATTTTTTTCTGCCTAAAATAAAGGAGTTAGAAAAATTTTGTAGGAGGCAAAAAAGTTTATAATTACACTGTCTAGCTACAAGTAAAGTTTTATGAATTTTTATTCGGCCATTAAAAAGTTACAAGAAAATCTGCTTGTCGATGACCTATTTTTGACCACTTACATAACGTGAAAAAGTAAAAACAAATTGTCTACAAATACCTTTTTCATTACATAGCCACATACCAAATTTTATTATGATCGTATGAACCAATTTTTAGTAATTAAAATAAAAAAAACAAAATAGTTTTAAGATATTTAATGGTCTGTAACGCCTTAACGAAGAACTTTTGGATAGAGATAAGTTTAGGTCTCAGGAGTATGACACCCTGTATAAAATATACCAAATGTATAAAAAATCAGAGTAGTTTTAGTTTCTTTTATTTGTTCAGGTAGTATGATTTAGTTCTTAAGAATTGAAAATTTTGAATATAAATTAAATAAATTAGAAGTGGTCTCAAAAAAAAACCTTGAGGAACACCTATTTTTGTATGTAATTTATCACTTCAAAATTTATTTATGATTGTTATTTTAGGTCTATTTGTTAAATATGATGCAAATAATTCCCAAGTAATTTCTCTGATACTTGATTGATCCAGTGGCGTAGCCAGGAATTTCGGTCAGCAGGGTACAGACTAAAAAGTCACCCAAGTGGGGGCAAGGGGGTGGCCTGCCTCCTTTCGGCGATATTTGAAGGTCAAGATTATTTTTTAGATTCAAAATTTATAATACTGAGTGTACGTATCCAAATTGAGTACAGATGTAAAGTTTTTTCAAATACCAACATTTTTCCAAATTTTAATTTTTAAAACTAACCACATTTTGATTTTAAACCATTTTTTAGATTAAATTGACATTTTTGTGTTTTTTTAATTATTTTCGGATTTTAATGATTATTTTTTCATTTTGTACCTAAAAGTTTTTATTATCCCGTGGTGTAAATGTAAAAAAAAATAAAATTTGATGTTTTAGTGTAATTTTTAGATTTTTGTAATTTTAACATTTTCAAGGTTCTTAAGAAAATCGGAAATTAAATCAAAATTATAGAAACCACACACAAGTTTAATAAGTCACTGCAAAGATAATACTTATTTGTTTTCATTGATTTTAAAGTCAATATTTAGTTAAGAAATGGCGGAATTATAACTTTTTTCGAAAAAAAAAATGATAAAAATTTGTTTTGGAAATGGTGGAATTATAAATTTTTATGGAGAAATTTTGACTTGAAATTGAATATTTTTTATCTAAATCATAGTTTAAGCCCAATATAACCCAAAAATATTAAAACATAAATTACAAAAGAGATTTTAAGTGCAGTTCGAACTTCAATTTAAGTATGTTTATTTAAACCACTTTTTATGACAAAAAAGAAAAATTTCTGTTCTAAATATCGAAACTGTTTTGTTTATCAACCAATTTGAATAATTCTAATTTTGTCCATAAAACCTTTATTTTTTCATGTGGTAAGCCAAAAAAATTTTGGTTGTAATTTTTTTGTGTAATTTTAAAATTTAGTAAGTTCTTCAAAAATTGTAGATAAAATCCAAAATATTTAAGACTGAAACAAGTCTAATGTTGCATTAAAAAATCAATAAATGTAGGTTTTTAATGTGCGTTTAAAATAAAAAATTGGTTAAAAAATGGCGGAGTTTTACCGTTTTTCTTTTGAAAAAGTTTTAATTAAAATAATTAAAAATTTTGTTTAGCAAAGTAGGTACTAACTCTAAAAAGGCGCCTAATTTAAAAAATATATAATGCCAAAAAATGGCGCCTTGAAGTGGATTTGGGCGTCAGGGAGTGAAAATCACCCTTTGAACGCTACGCCATTGGATTGATCTAAGAATTCCAGAAGTATTATTTTTTTTAAAGATATCCACATTTTGTATTAATTATTTTTCTAATATTTTTGAAAAGATATTCAATACAGAAATCGGTCTGTAATTTTCAATTTTAAATTTAGGACCAATTTTGTATACTGGAATTATTTTTGAAAACTTATTTACATGAAATAATAATAGTTGATTTTCTGTATTTTTTTGTTGATTGATTTTAATGCTGCGTAGTTTGGCGCCGTGTAAATTGGGGAAATCGCTTCAGTTGCTCCCCAAATTCCTTACGAAATACTACCTTTATGGCGCTTTGATTAATTTTTTTGAAATATTAGTAAGCACGCAACAGATTGAGCAAATACAACACTAATCATGGATGACAGAACAGTGGACACGATTTTTGCAGGATCTTTGGTCAGTTTACCACCTGTAAGCTCAAAAATTGTTAGAATTTTCACCAGTTCCACATTCACAGGTAAATAAAAAAATCAAATCAAAATAATCAAAATTTTATTAAAAAATTTAAATTTTTTTTTCAATAATTGCTTATTTGAATACTTTTTTTATGACATTAATTTTGAGTTCTTTGAGCAAAGTAATAAAATTTGGTGACCAAAAAACTGAATTTTTTATTCTTCGATTGTCACCAAAAATTAATAAAAATTATCGTTTTTTTAACTGATGAACTAAATTACCTACTCTAAATTACTCATGATAAAAATCGTATAAAAACTCAATATTTTTATGTTTTATTTGTTTACTTATTTTTATAGACACGACAATGGAAAGAAATACTTTAATGGCAAAATGTTACCCAAGAATCAAAGATTACTGTCGAGAAAAGCATGGCTTAGAGTTTCAGGTAATATAATTTTTGAGTTCAAAAATATTTAGAGCTTTTTATTGGTTCGAAATAAAAAAAATATAAACGACAGAAATGGTTAATTTATTTATTAAAATTCTTAAAATGTCTTTGACGTTTTGGAGATATTTTGAAAAATTTAGTTAATCTCAAATTCTACCCAAAAATGCCAAAAAATATTTTGCTATTTCTAAGTAAAAAATAAAAAATAATTAAGTATAAAAAATAATTCATTTTACTTAGCTGAAAATATTTTTTTTGAAATTTTAATCAGTGGTGTGGTGGTTAAAATTAAACGTTTAAAAATAGGACAAATATTCGATTTTCGCAAGGAAAATTGGGTTAATTTTCCTGTACCAATTTCTAGGTGGTACGCATTATCAAGGGCATTAGGTAGATTAATCGATTCTAAAAGTTTCAAGTTACTGACTGAAAAATAAAAAAACATGGCGTGTATAATACCGCAACATAAATCATTTTGGCGTATTTCATGATTTTATGACTCATCATCCTTGGATATAGTTTTGTCGCAATTACAATAGTTCATAATTTTCTTTTTAATTTATTTCACAAAGTTCCTAATAAATTTCTTGGAAATTATTTTAAAACATGCAAGTTTGATTTGTTCACAAAAAAGTTTTATCAAAACCTTTTACCTAATTTTTATGATTAAACTTTTAATAACTAAAAAATTTAATTACTGATTTTTTAGGTTGTTGACATGAGATGGGGTGTAAGAGATGAAGCCACTGATGATCACATGACAACTGAGCTTTGCATGAAAGAAATTCAAAATTGTCAAAGATTATCAATGGGCCCAAATTTTGTAGTAAGTGTTTATCTTTTTCTACACCTTTTCCAATTGTATTTCAGAAAACATCATGCATATCAAAAAGGGACCAAACGACAATTTAAAAAAAAATGGGATAATTCTACGTCGTTTGGTGCCATAATCTCATTTTTCTAAAAATATCCCCAATAAATCAATTATATTTCAGAATCATCAATTGTATTTCAGAAAACATCAACACATTTTTTCAATTGGTCCTTTCTGAAATTGTATTGATTTTTCTGAAATACAATTGATACTTTCTAAAATTAAATTGGTCCTTATGAAATACAACTGAGGGTTTCTGAAATACAATTGATGAGATTGAATTGGTCTTCCTCTGAAATACAGCTGGAAATTTTTTTAGGTATTCCTTGGTCAAAAATATGGTTATAGACCAATACCAACATACATATTATCATCAGAACTGATGCTGATTAGAGAAGAGCTGGCTGCTACTGGTAATGATCCAGTACTAATAGACACCTGGTATAAAAAAGATAGTAATGCAGTACCTCCAATATCTGTACTTCAACCAATATCTTCAATTTTAACCAACTTCAACAATAAAGTGAGTAAAAAACCTAAATTAATGGTATAACCATATTGGTTTTTTTAGAGAATTCCAAAGCTACAAGCTGAAGATCAAGCAATTTGGTGGAACACCTTGGAGAAATTCCAAAAAATGTTTAGAAAAGCCGCTAGTTCTCTCCACCAACAAAATAAAATGACGGATAATGAAATGCACAACTATTTCATGTCGGGTAAGTACTTACAAAAATTTTGACAACACACAATTTCATCCACTCATTTTTTAGTAACCGAAAGAGAAGTTATTAACGGCGTTTTAAACGTGAAAAACACCAAAAACCATTGCTTAGCTTACGTACGTTACATAAATAATATAAATTTACAAAATTTAAAAAAGGCTTCCTTATTCGTTGATGTGATTAATCGTAGCTTAGATTTGGAATCAGCTAAACTATTAGGAAATCTAAGGGATGAAAGGCTACCTGGTAAAATTGAAACCAGCAACATGGAGAAGTAATCATTTTTATATCTAGATTCTTGTTGTTGAATTTTTGTTTTTATTAGATACACGGTGGAATGGATTGGTAGAGAAGGTTTAGATCCAGAAACTCATGGGGAGTACCTAAAACAATTCATAACCCACTTTTACAAAAATATCATTAAACTAGTAGATCGAGCCATGCGTAAAGAAGATTCCAGTGCACAAGGCCAAATAGTTACTGAAATTTTGCAACACCTCCATGCTTGCAATAATTCTGTTAAAGTATAATAAATAGTCGATGCAAAAATTTTGGAGTTAAATTTGGAGTATTTTAGGTATTTTATGGGAGGGAGGATGATTTAGAAAGGATTCATCAGTACATGATTGGTGATGATGAGAAACCTTTCGTGTTGTATGGGGAAGGAGGTTGTGGTAAAACTTCGATGTTGGCTAAAAGTGCAGCAATGTCCACTGCTAAAGAGTGGTTTAAAGGAGCGAAACCATTGAGTATTGTTAGGTTTTTGGGTACTACACCAGATTCCAGCGCGTTAACTCCTACATTAATTTCAATCTGCCAACAGGTAATTGCTCTACAACTTTCCCAGTTGTATTTCAGAATTTCAATTCAATTTCAGAAATCACCAATTGTAGTTTAGAAAACCCCGTTTGTTCTTTTCTGAAATACAATTGGTACTTTCTGAAATACAATTGGAAAAGGTGTAGTTATATATTTTAATTTTAGATTTCCTATAATTACATGCTACCATTCGAAAATATACCAGATGATTTGGTACCTTTAACAGCTCATTTTAAACAAATGTTAACAATGGCCACTAAACAGCAACCACTTTTCTTCTTCCTCGATTCAGTTGATCAATTAACTGGAACGGGAACTGGTAATAAAGTTTCTTGGTTACCATCACGCTTACCAGCTCATTGTAAAGTAAGACCAATCCACCTCTAATCCAGGTATATTAATTTCTCTATTTTAGATTATCATCACTTGCGCTTGTGAAGAAACCAATCCTGAAGTCTCCAAAGAATACTACATCCTTCGAAAAATGATTGACGTCGAGGAAAATTTTTTAAACGTAACACCTTTAGGAGAGGAATTGGCTATGAAGGTTATCAAGTGAGTTATTCGATCATTGGTGTTCGTTATTTCACGAATGGTTTAAATGATTCTAGGATGTGGATGAAAAGCGCTTGTAGGGATTTAACCAATTACCAGTGGAGATTGGTTTCTAATGCTATAGAAAAATGCTCGCTACCAATTTTCGTGAAACTGGTTTTCGCTGAAGTAACCCGTTGGAGGAGCTACACTAAGCCGCAAGATACTCATCTAGCATCAACAGTCATGGATTCTATCATGATGCTTTATGAACGAATTGAAAAACAGGTAACCACTAGATTATTGACATCAAAATAGAATGAATTACTTCTAAATTTTAGCATGGTAGAATTCTGGTATTCCACGCTCTTGCTTATATAACTGCAGCAAAAAGTGGTTTATCTGAATCAGAATTGGAAGATTTGATATCACTTGATGATAAAGTACTGGATGATGTTTATCAGTACCATATGCCTCCAGTAAGAAGAATTCCTCCTTTGCTTTGGACTCGAATTAGGAACGATCTTCCAAATTACCTTTCAGAACGTGAAGCCGATGGTGTAAGTGTTATGAATTGGTACCATCGTCAATTTCGTGATACTGCAAAAGAACGCTACTTTAAAAATCAAAATATGGCTACATATTTTCATAGTATGATTGCTGATTATTATCTAGGGATATGGGGTGGTGGTAAACCTAAACCGTTTAAGTATACCGAAATTCAGAGGCATAGATTTAACTTAGCTGATAAGGAAGGATGTGCTGATAGGAAGGTTCCAGTACAACCGTTAGTGTTTTATGGTAAAGATGGGAAGGTTACAAGATATAATTTAAGAAAGGTTAGTTTAAGTTTTTTTTTCTAAATTTTTGATGTTATTTTGTAATTTTTGTAGTTTGGCGAACTACCATTTCACTTAGTTAGATCTAAACGCTACAATGATTTATATGAAAACGTGTTGTTTAACTACGAGTGGTTGCATGCAAAATTATCAAGTTGTCCTTTACAAGCAGTGTTATCAGATTACGAAGATGCTACTAATAATATTGATAATAAAGATGCTAAAAGGTAAGTCGGTGTAAATTTTGATCACATGTTATTTTAGATTTTTAGGGAATTAATGTTGGTAGCTGATGCGTTAAGGTTGGGAGGTGCAGTTTTAGGGCAATACCCTAATATGTTAGCACCTCAATTAGTGGGTAGGTTATTACCTGAAATTGGTCCAAACCCACATATTAAAATGTTGCTCAATGATTGCGATAGTAAAGGTCCTAACCAATCTGCTTTAATGCCGCTATACCATTGTTTACATACACCAGGAGGACCACTTAAGGTAATTTATTAAATACTCATGTATATACTCATGTACTACTTTTTAGTACTCCTTGGAAGGTCATCAATTTGCAGTTTTTGCAATTTGTTTAACTTCAGATTTCAGATATGTCGTATCAATATCTAACAGGTTTATTACGTGGGATTTATCAACCAGTGATATGACAAGGGATGTAAGTCCAAATATTGAAGGAATCATGCAGGAATTGGTTTTGAGTAGTGATAATAAATGGGCTGCTGCTTTCACCAATAACTCACAAGTACTACATATTTTTACTAAAACCTTCTTCTTACTTCATTATTTTTAGACAGTTCTTCTTAATACATTAACTAGTGAATTCACGGTTATTGATAATCCGATTGGGGATGATAAACCAGTTGTAGGTGTGTTCGTATTGAATCACTTTTTGTACATCTACGGGAGTAAGAATTGGATCCAATATGACACTCGAGGAAATCTAGTTGAAAAATTTGAAAGCGATGTGGATGAAAACGAATGGCCAATTCTACGTACAAATCTTACTACCACAATTATAAATTAAGTAATTAACGTTTACTATTTTAGATATGGAATTTAGTAATCCAAAAACTTACAGGATTATTTTTTGGTCAGGCAATATTGATGAAGATTCAATGTTGTTGAAGACTTACATTGATGGTTCAGAATTTGAACCATTTGAATATCACAGGTTTATTTTTGAGGTGTTTAATTTAATTTACTGTAATTATAATTGTAGTGGTTTGGTTTTTGGGAAGACTAAAGATGTTTTGTACTGCTGCACTGGAGAAGGTCACTACGCCGTTACAAAATACATCCAAAATAAGGATGATAAAAAATGGATAATTGATAAGGAGCTACCTAGATCACCAAGTGATGATACTGAAATAGTCCTGCAATTAAAATTGGATAAAGATGACAAGGTTTTATTTGGTAAGTCAATACAAAATGACACTCCAGCTATTTATAATAAAAAACCTTTAGCAACCACGAGTAATGGTTTTGTCCTGTGGGATTTAAACGAAGAAGGTGGGAAAATAAACAATGGAGCTATAGTACTAAACCTACCTTACGCAACACGTAATATAACTACAAAAATGCTACATTCAAACTCAATTGTACTTAGTGCACAAAAAAATTACGCAATTGCTGGAGTAAGGTAACTACTAAAAATTTTCCAAAAATATATTCTTGGAAATCATTTTTTTAGGAAAAACCTTTATGTTTGGGATGTACTCACTTGCAAGTTAATGAAAGTATTGGATGCTCATTTTGGTAGAATCATCCAATTGGAGCCTTTAACCATTGGTAACTGGAATAGTATTGTTACCTCATCCATCGATAGGACAGTAAAAGTTTGGAATATAAACAACATTTTTGAGCAAGTTCATGTAATTGATAGGCACGAATTACAAGTGGATGCAATAAGGTATTTTTTATTACACTTAGTGTAATATCATGGCTAGTTTTGTTATTCCAGCCTTTCGAATGACTTAAGTTTAACAGCAATTGCTACAAGAAATTGCGTTGGTATATGGGATTTGAAAGTTGGTAAACTTTTAAATAAATTAGCTGATAGTCCTTTGGGAGCTATAGTGACTCACGCAATTATTTCACCAGATGGAAAGTAGGTATCGCAATTTATAATAGTATAATATTTATAAAAATTATTTTAGGTACATCATTTCAGCTGAATCTGGTAATATTTTGTTCTGGCATCGCTTATCTGAGCAAGTTATTTTTAAAGAAGAACAAATTGGGATAAGACAATTAACTTTAATGGAAGATGGTGCTTATGTTTTAACTATATCTAAACCCAGCAACCCACAAGGAACTGATGTTGTTAAAACTACTGCTACTGTTGTTCTCCGGAGTATACCAGGTGGGTACTACAGTAGTTATTTTTAAGGTGGGTACTCAAATTTGTATTTTTAGATGGAGAAAAGGAGTACTCTTTTGAGTACCCAGTGAAGAGTATAACTGGAGTACCTTTCAAGCATGCCGTGATAACATCAGATGGGCAACACATTGCTGCAATAGGAGCTGATAAATCCAATAAAGATTGTGTAATAGTTCACAATTCAAAAACTGGAGCTTTATTGCATAAAATTGGACTAAAACATTGCGGAGTTAAAGTAAGTTTTAGATATATTTGGAAGTCAGAAAATTGTACATTATTTTTTAGGAAGCACTTTCTTTATCAGCAATGCCTAATAAAGGAAACTACGTTGCTGTAGTTACCAATGATAAAAGCGCAATTTTGGATATAAAAACGAAGAAGCATGTTAGAACTGTACCCAAATGGGGTGGTTTATGTACTAAAGATGGAAAATTTGGACTATACGCTCCTGCGAGGTAAATCATGAAATATAGATTGTTTATTTTGATGATAATAAATTTTCAGAGGTGGCTTGGAACTAATAGAATTGAGGAAAGGTCAAACTGTTAAGACTTTTATACCAAAAGTAGCCGAAGGAGTTTTCTCTATTATATGCATGTTTAATAAAACTGATGAGTATGTTTTATATTACCATAGTGGAAAAAAGACTTTAAGAGTCTTCAGGTAATACAGAACCCATTCATTTTCTTTAGGTAAAGTGATTTTGTTTTTTTAGAACTTCTGATGCTGAGATGATAGCTAACTTTAGGTGTCAGGCAGAATTATCAGCAGTTGAAAGTACTCCTGATGGTAAAGCTTTGGTTCTCGGTACAGTTGATGGTTGTGTCTCAGTTTTAGCCATCTTAGATCCTTCCAAAAATGACATGCTACAATATCTCTCAGAAATGCCTTCAAGAGATAAAGAAGTACTAAAGATATTAATTTGCAATATTTTTATACTTTTGTATATTTTTAGTGGAAGAAGAAAGTTGAACGAATGAAAGCTCAAACGAGGTTCAAGGCAGTTGGAACCATAGCGAAGATGTCAGCTATGTTCTTCAATAATGCTTTGAATGAAGAGTTGAATGAACTATCTGTAAAAAGTGAGAAAATTGAAGAAGAAAATTAGAGCATCTATTTTTGATTATTGTGTAGTTTAAAAAAATAATAAAGTTGTTGTATTTTAAAATCAAAAATTATTTTAAATTTTGACGTGGTACAAATTTTTTTGAAATTTGAAAGTAAGACTAATTAAAATGATTTTGGTCTGGGTGAAGAAAAAGTGGTTGTTAATGGTCAGGTGTCTCTAAAGAACCGTTTGTTTGTTTTACTTGGAAGTGATAAAGGAGGCAACGTCTGGTAATTCCAGGTTGCAATTCGCACGCATTTTAATTGTACTTTTTGCATACGAGGCTAGTAAAACAAAAATATTCGAGCGTTTCTCGAAAAAAATGTGGCCTGGGTGGCTCAGAGAGCGAATTAAGTAAAACAAACGAATTAAGCGCGAGCTGTCACGATCAGATCTTCAAGAAAAGGCCGTTACGTTTCCCGTATTTGTTCAAAATGACAATGCACCGTCAACACGGACGTGGAGTGTGGACGTGTACTACGTGTAACGTCTTCGTGGTTCTTGGTGGTAAATGGTAAATGGCGAGTCAGGTGAGTGGTGGAGTGGCAAAACAGGCAAGAGAACCGCCGGAACATGCCAGAACCTACAAAAGGCTGCGAATGTGCAACTTCTCGGAAGCCTCTTAGTGTACATCGTGGTGTTAGGACGTGCCGACTCAATAGGCAGGAAACTCGACATTTCTTCAGAGAAGGCTAGGAGCACACAAACACAAATGCCTTCACAATACCTAAGCACAAAAACATGCTTTGACCACTTTCGTAATGCTTTAGTGCAAAATTTAGACCGAACGATATATCACTTCCTAAAATTTTGCATAGGTATATTTTCCAATCAGCAACAATGTGTACCTATTCAAACTTCAACTACAATAAATTTCCACAAAAAGGAAAAGTAAAATATACACAGGAAACACACCTATATTATTTACATTAAATTGAGTGTTCATCGATGTTCCTTGCAGAAAAAATGGTTGTCTCTCTCGACAAACTTAGGGTGCAATTCTATGCAAATCTGTAGACATACAGATTTGCCCAGAATTGCACCATTACAGTATTAAAATGGATAGATCAAAATTTTATCCAACATCTAGGACCCTAGAAAATTTTGGAAACGATGATGTTTGCCCTTATTTCGACGTATTGGCAACCTTACAAAAATCTTGATTAAAAAATGAAGGATGATATTGGAGTCATCAAAATTTCATTGAATATCTAGAAACGTAGAAAAATCAGGCGCTGAGAGACTGCTGAGTAAACTATATTGTTTTTCAACTAAAAATTCCTAAGACTATTGGTGAAGTTCTGTGCAAATCTTGCAGGAAAAAATCTTTAAGGATTGTTCTATGGGTTGTAATGGACGATTTCTTTGGTTACCTTGCAGATATTTCCTGTAAGGTCTTACAGTTTTGCACAGAATAAGCCACTTAGAGTAGAAACTTGTATTAGTTTGGAAAATCTTGCATTCAACGATAGAAAACTTCTGGTACGCAATATTTCCATTAAAATGTGTAGAATATCACCAAACACAAATAAAAGAATCAAAACCCGATGATTTTGGCTCTTAATTCGACGTTTGGGCTGTTTTACAAAAATCTTGATTCAAAAATAGGGATTATATTGGAGTCAAAATTTCAATAAACATCTACAGGACTCCAAAAAATTGAGCGCATTTTAAAGCTGAGATCCAACTAAGTAAGCTACATTTTTTTCCACTAAAAATTCCCAAAACTAAGCTAATTATTAAAAAAACTTGTATTTAAAGAAAGAACGAAAGAAATTATAATAAATCCAAAAATGGAAGATGAGGTGATATTATTATCCTGCAACGAAGCCTCCAATATTTCAGGATTTCTACCACAATACAGTGGCGGATCTAGAGTACAATTCTAGGGCGTTGATCAATTATACAGGGTGTTCCACTTTTTTCAGCACTTACAAATAGTAAATGTCTTTAAAAAAAAATTCTTATTTTATTTTATTTAATTTAAATTAACGTTAAATAAAATTTTTGAAAAAAAATTGTTTTTTTTATAATTTTTTCTATAAAACATAAATTATTCAAAATGATTTTTATTTTTGATAAAAAGATTAACGCCCAAAAATGACATTTCCACTGAAGTTAGATTTACAAAATTGGTTTTATTAACAAATTTTGAAAATTTCCGATAAAACTGACTTATTTAAGTAATAATTTTCTCATAGGAACTTTTTTGAAAATTGATTATAAAAATACTCATTTTTTGGTGTATAAAAAAATTCTAAAAGCTTGATAAAAAAAACGATTATAATAACAAATTATAACAAAATGTTTGAGTTTAAATTAAAGATTGGGGTATAATATATAATACGAAAGTCTAAAATCAATCATGGGCCAAAATATAAATTTAATATAACCAATTGAAGTTAAAGTTATTTTTTGGGAAAATTTTTAATTTTACTTTAATGACCTAAAAAGGGAATTTATAGTCAAGATATGATTATAAAATTAGTTTTATTATAAAATTTGGTTATTTTTTTATAAAATGGACCATTTAAAAAATAAAATTCTCTATGGGAACTTTTGTGAAATACCATTTAAAATTTTTTAAAGCTGACGTTTTTGATGAAAACTATGTTTGCACTTTGAACTCCAAAAAATGAAATTTCAAATGAAGCTAGACTTATAAAATTAGTTCCATTATAAAATTTAGACAATTTCCTATAAAATAGGTTTATTTAAGTATTTTTTTTCCTCGTAGGACTTTTTTGAAAATTTATTTTAAAAAATACTCATTTTTTCGTGTGTAACAATTGGTTAAAAAGTTCAAAATTTTAGTGATTTTTAATGATTTTTAGTTAATTTTAACACGGGAAGTTTAAAAGGTCCCTCTTAATTTTAAAAACAATCAAAAAAGTAATTAGGTAATTTTGTTCAATAGTATGACATCTACTTTTTTTTGAAAAACTTCATTTTGTTAAAATGGGACCTCTAGTATTGTTCTTGGTATCAATTTTTAGTTGTCATGTTGCCACTTGAAAAACAAAAGTTGCTTATCACTACTCGGATATACTTTGGAAAAATTGAATCAGATTATAGTTTTCTTTTTTTATTATCTTTTTTAAAGTTTTTAACTCCAGTAACTTTCATAATAATTCTGAAAAACCAACAGCTTAAAATTGCATGGCGCCTAAATTTTATGAATAAATGAAATTACGCGCTCATCCAAAAAGTCTTTGAGCTCATGAAAATGGAAGCTTGATGAACTTTATAATCAGGTTATTAGGGCGTTTTTTCTAAATAAATCATAAAAACTAGAAGTATTAACAAAAAGGTAAACATTTTGATACTTAAAAACTTGGAAGTTTGTAGCCCTCACAAATAATCTAGAATTCAAGAGAAGAAATATTGCATACTTTTTCGGGAGTTCAGGGGGGGGGGGGGCTATCGCCCTCTCTGTATCCGCCACTGCCACAATATTGTTTTCAGCTCTTTTTCAGTTAGTTTATCCTTTCCAAAAATGGCTGTTCTTTGAAATACTTTGACTTTGCATTCACTTACTAGCTGTAAATTATCTTCCAAGAATCCATGGGATAGAGGACTTATTTTTTTCCTTTTTCTCTTCTTCTATAGGTTTTCATCGAGATTTTCGACGAAGTCCTTGCGAGGAAGAGTGTGCTTCATATTACCATATCGAACATTTTCAATTTTTTGATAGTTTGATTAAGTGCAGGATTTTCTACTCTAGTAAAGTTTTCAGGTCTTTTTCTCTTAGCTTTTGCTTCCCAAGAATAGCTTTTCTTTGGAATACGAAATATGTGCGATGACTTCACTCAGAGGATTCTGTGGAGTCTCATCTTTCATCCTCCTGTGAGCATCCATGTAATATGTAGATAGGGTGACATCTGTAGATAGGGAAATGAAGATATGGTGACCATTTTTTGTTTTGGTGAAATCAGGGACAACTACAAAACCAAAACTTAAATAAAAAATTACATTGTTTAAAAATCAATTATAAATTCTCTTTGATTAGATAAAAATATCTAATTCTCTTCAATTAAGTAAGAAAATCTAGCAAAGTTTACAGGACGCTCACTGATCCTGGACAGTTTTCGGGACGGTTACTTGCATGTGACACAAAACCCGAATCCTGGACTGTCTCGGAAAATCCGGGATTAATGGTCACCCTATTATGGGTTAAAAATCAGCAAACGCTAGAAAACTTCGCCATCATTCGTTAGTGGGGACACAACATTAAATTCCGGGTACACACCAAGCGAACGAGTGCTAACGAACATTTACAAGTGAAGGCGTTCTTTGAGTGTGTAGGTGATCGCTCGTTCGCTGTGCTTCAATCGAGTGTTGGTACAGCAAAGGAAAATGAGCGAGCGAACGAACGAATGTGATGGGGAGGGGTGAGCGAACGATAGCAAACTAAGCCATAAGCAAACGAACTGTTGGAAGATAAACTAATTATCAAGTAGTTTTATGTAGTTATGATAAACAAATAAGTATTGTCTAGTATTGTCATCATCTTTTTAATATTTATACCAATGATCAACCAATTACGATCAATACAAAAAGTTTTATATATGCTGATGATCTAGCAATTACAACCCAAAATAAATCGTTTTCTATTATTGAAGGAAACTTACAAAATGCTCTTCAAAATATGTCAATATATTATTATAATAATTGTCTACGTCCAAATCCGTCAAAAACCACATCAAGCCTTTTTCACCTAATTAATAGATGTGCAAATCAAAAATTAAGACTTAAATGGTATAATCAACAAATAGAGTATAACTCATACCCAACATATTTAGGAATTACTTTAGATAGAACATTATCTTTTAACAAACACATTGAGAAAACGAAAGCCAAAGTTTCCACTAGAAATAATTTACTTCAAAAATTGGTTTGTTCTAAATGGGGTGCTTCTCCCCATACCTTAAGAACTACCGCACTATCTTTATGTTTTTCGGCAGCAGAATATGCTGCTCCAGTTTGGGAAAGATCTTGTCATACGAAAAAGTTAGATACTATTCTACATCAAAGTTGTAGAATAATTACTGGATGTCTAAGACCTACATTAATTAGTCATATTTATATTCTTAGTGGGATTGCTCCTCCAAATATAATAAGGTCTGTAGCAAGCATGTATGAACGTTATATTCAACAAAATGATATTCTTCATCCAATGTATGGTAAAAGAGCAGAAATTAATCATCTAAAATCTCGTAAAAGTTTTTTATCTAGTGTTCTACCTCTTCTGGGTACTAAATCTATAAAGAGAATTGAATTGTGGGAACAATCATTAAATGATAAAGATAGGAATTTACTTTTAAATCCAAAAGAATGTCTTCCACCTGGTGCCAATCAAGATTGGATAATTTGGAAAAGTCTTAATAGATTACGTACATCAGTTGGTCGTTGCAAATATAATATGAAACTTTGGGGCTTTTATGATGGATCTCTTTCCTGTTCTTGTGGTGATGAAATTCAAAATATGGAACATCTCTTAATTTGTCCAAAACTTGAAAATTTTACAAATAATTCTGAATTAGCTGAAGCAAGTCCATCTGCAATTAATTGTGCGAAGTTTTGGTCTGGTGTTATATAACTGCTTATATTATTTATTGTTTCTTTTTGGATACGAATATATATATCAGTTAGTAGTGATTGAATAAATAGTTAAAAACGTTTGCTTCTTCAATTCATATTATAACAGGTTATGGGCCCAGGACAAATTATATATTAAAAGTTCTTAATATATACAGAAGATTTTATAATTAAAGATTATAAAATATCTCAGGGTGTACCTATGATTGATAAATTGAGAGGAAGAGTAAATTTTAACAGTTGGAAGTTTGCTATGAAAACTTATTTGGACCATGAAGATTTATGGAATTGTATAACTGGTGAAGACAAAGATGAAAAGAAGAATGTGAAAGCAAGAGCAAAAATTATATTGTCTGTGGAAACAGTAAATTATGTGCACATTGAAGAAACCAAAACAGCAAAAGAAGCTTGGGATAATTTGAAGATTCTGGCCTTACTCGTAAAATTAGTCTCCTAAAGACATTATTGTCAACAAAATTAGAAAATTCAAATATTGACGAGTATGTCAATATAATAATTTCTACGGCACATAAATTAAATGGAGTTGGTTTAAAAGTAAATGAGGAATGGATAGGTTGTATATTATTAGCTGGTCTTCCTGATGAATATAAGCCAATAATAATGGGTCTCGAAAATTGTGGAATGAATATTACAGGAGATTTAATTTAAACGAAATTATTACAAGAAATCAAAAATGAAAAATGTGGCAAGAAAGCTGATAATGAAGCTGTATTTTATGGAAAAACATATAACAAAAATAATTTTAAAAATTATGGAAAGAATAAAGATTCTAGATGTTTTAATTGTAATGATTTTGGTCATAAATCATTTAATTGTCCAAAACCCAAAAAAATTTTAAACTAAGCAAAATCAGAATTATCAACATTCTAATTTTAATGGATTTTGTACATCAGCTATTGAAAATAATAATAAAAATAATAATTGTTATAAGTGGTTTATTGACTCTGGTGCTTCAACTCATATGACAATGAATAAGGAATGGTTAGTGAATTTCCATCCAATAACTAATAATGAAATAATCGTTGCAAACAATGAAAGATTATCAATTGCTGGTCAGGGTGATGTTTATATTTGTATTAATGGTAAAAATGGGCTCGAGACTATTAAAGTGAAAAATGTCATGTATGTACGAAACATTTCAACAAACTTACTTTCTGTAAGTGAAATGGTAAAAAATGGGTGTACGGTAATTTTTGAAAAAGATAGTTGCAGAATTATGAAGGAAAATGAAGTTTTAGCATTAGCTGTTCTAAAAGATGACATGTTTTGTTTGAATTATGTCAGAATTCAAAATAATTTGATGTTTAATAATAAAAATGTTTATGAAATTTGGCATAGAAGAATGGGTCATATGAATATAAATAATTTGCAATTATTGCAAAAGTGTGGTTATCTGAAGAACATTGATTTTAAAGATCATGCAGATTTTTGTGAAACTTGTCTTAAAGGAAAGCAAACTCGCTTACCATTTATTAAATCAAGTTCGCAAACAACTGAAATTTTGGAACTGGTGCATTCAGACTTGTGTGGACCAATGGAAAACGAGTCATTAGGAGGTTCCAAATATATGTTTACATTGATAGATGATTTTTCCAGAAAAACATTTGTATATTTTTTGGAAAGTAAGTCACAAGTTAGAAGTTCTTTTCAAGATTTTAAGAATTTTATTGAAAGAAGCACTAATAAGAAAATTAAAACCTTAAGATCTGACAATGGAAAAGAATATGTAAATAGAGATTTTAAATTATATTTAGCAAAAGAAGGAATTTTTCATCAAACTACAATTCAGTATGCTCCTCAGAAAAATGGATTAGCGGAAAGAATGAATAGAACCATTATTGAAAAAGCATGTTGTATGTTATTAGATGCAGGTTTAGAAAAGAAGTTTTGGACAGAAGCTGTAAATACTGCTGTTTATATAAATAATAGATCCCCTGCAAAAGGAATAAATAATCAAATTCCAGAAGAAGTTTGGAGTAAGAAAAGGGTAAATTTGAATTATTTAAAAAATTTTGGATGTCAAGCTATGAGTCACATACCAAAACAGAAAAGGCAGAAATTGGATTCGAAATCTGAATCATGTATATTTATGGGTTATTGTGAAAACAGTAAAGGATACAGATTATTTAACATGAAAACTCAAAAAATTATTAAAAGCAGAGATGTTGTTTTCAATGAAAACATTTTATTTAAAAATAATGTAAAAGATGGCAAAGAGATTTCAGAACAAATTCAATTTATTGACAGTTTTGATAATCAAAATGATGTAGATATTTCAAAAGAAATAGAAAATAATATTTAAAACAATGCTGGAAATGAGCAAGTAATTGAAGAAAATGAAGATGAAAATTATTGTAACAATTTTCAAGAAAATGCCGTAATTGATGATAAAAGTGATTTAAATGGAAATGCAGAAATAATTACTTCAAAACGAATTTCAAAAATGCCAAGCAAGTTAAATGATTATTTGATATATTCTGCAGTTGAAAATAAACTAAATGATCCATTAACTGTAGAAGAAGCTTTAGAAAGTTCGAATTCTCAATTTTGGATAGAAGCAATGAATGCAGAATATAATTCTTTAATTGATAACAATACTTGGAAATCAATAGATGTAAAAGATTTACCTAAAAATAGAAAACCAATAGATTGTAAATGGATTTTTAAAACAAAACGGGATGAAAATGGAGTTATTGAACGTTATAAAGCATGTTTAGTAATTAAAGGGTATTCTCAAAAAGCTGAAGTAGATTATAACGAAACATATGCACCTGTAGTCAGGTATGACTCTATTAGGTATTTATTGGCATTGGCTGTCAAATATGATCTTCAAATAGATCAGATGGATGCAATAACTGCATTTTTACAAGGCGATCTTACAGAAGAAATTTATATGAGTCAACCTACATATTTTATAAAGGATAAAAATAAAATATGTTTATTTAAAAAAGCAATATATGGCCTTAAGCAAGCAAGTAGAGCTTGGAATCAAAAGTTGGATTGTGCACTTAAGGAAATTGGATTAAAATCATCAAGAGTTGATAACTGTGTTTATTATAAAATTCATGAAGAGAAAATGATATTTGTTGCAGTATATGTAGATGATTTAATTATATTTAGTAATGATAAAAAATTAAAAGAAGATCTAAAATTTAAATTGCAAAATAAATTTAAGATGAAGGACCTTGGAGCAGCAAAATGTTGTTTAGGCTTAAGAATTACAAGAGATTTTGAAAAGGGAAAATTATGGATTGATCAAGAAAGATACACTGAAGATATTTTAAATAGGTTTAAAATGAAAAATTGTAATCCTGTTAAAACACCTTTGGATATTGGTCAAAAATTATCGAAAGAAATGTGTCCGAAAACTGATCAAGAAAAGGAAGAAATGAGAAGAGTACCATATCAAGAGGCAGTTGGTAGTTTAATTTATTTAAGCTGTACAACTAGACACGATATTTCTTATGCCGTTAATTATGTCAGTAGATTTATTTCAAATCCTGAAAAAGAACACTGGAATGCTGTTAAGCGAATTTTAAGATATCTACGTGGAACTTCGACTATGAAACTTGAATATTCTAAGAATAGTAATTCGAGTATTATTGGATTTGCAGATGCAGATTGGGCTAGTGATTTAGATGAGAGAAAATCGTTGACTGGATATGCATTTATTTATCAAGGTGCTGCAATTTGTTGGAATGGTAAAAAGCAACAAACAGTTGCAATTTCTACAACTGAGGCTGAATATATGTCTTTAGCGGCTGCTGTTCAACAAGCCATTTGGATTAAAGCTTTTGGAGATGAATTGGCTATAACCAATAAAGTTGGGAGTGACATTGACATTTATTGTGACAATCGAAGTGCAATTGAGTTGACGAAATCCAATTCATATCATAGTAGGACGAAGCATATTGATGTTAAACACCATTTTATTAAAGATGCTGTAAATGAAAAGTTAATTAATATCAAACCAATATCAACGAAGGAAAAGGTAGCAGATAGTTTAACCAAAAGTGTGACATTTCTAAAACATGAATTATGTAGAAGAAATTTTGGACTAGTTCAAATAAATTAGTTTAAGGGGAAATGTTGGAAGATAAACTAATTATCAAGTAGTTTTATGTAGTTATGATAAACAAATAAGTATTGTCTAGTATTGTCATCAGTTAGAAGTGATTGAATAAATAGTTAAAAACGTTTGCTTCTTCAATTCATATTATATGACGAACGAATGAACAGGATTATCGGTAATGCCGTTAGCTAGGCTTCGTTCGTTTGGTGTGTATCCAACATTTGGTATATGGTTTTAAAATCAGCAAACTTCACCATAGTTCGTTATTGTTCTGTGAGCGTCGACACAATGCCAAAAGTGAACGAACGAACAAGATTTTCGGCAATTCCCTTGGTGTATACCCAGTATTCGTTGCATCGTCAACGTTTGCTATCGTTCGGTTACTGTGGAGTGTGGACACAACAGCAAAAGCTAACGAACGGTAGTCTACGTTCGCTCTCATTTGCTTTGGGAGTACTTAAAGTTCATTGCTCGCTTGGTGATGGGTACGTACTTACTAAAGGAGCACCGAACGCCGAGCAACGAACGTTCGGACTTAAAGGTTCGCCGTTCGTTTCGCTTGGACCGAACCTACACCTACGTAGTGTAATTTAAATACAAGCTGTGGTACCTCCTAATTGCAGTATATGTTTGTTAATTTGAAGGTGATTTAGGTGTGTTAGTAGGTGGTAAAAAGGAAAAATTCATTAGGCACGTATTGGTAGTTTTTTGTCTTTGTATAATCATGCACATTCATAAATGTGCTGCGTGTGCGTTTAGTATAAACACGTACTCATATTCCATATTATAATGCGTATTATTATTTAAAGTGTTTGCCGGCGACCGATTCCCACCATAATACGTCTCAAATGTTCGACTCAATTTCCTTTTTCTCTTTTTCTGTTGGTGCTTTCAGCTTTCAGCCTTCAAGTTCCAGACGAGGACTTGGGGACTGCAGCAACAATGCACAAGGGGCGGCTGTCAAACGCGACGCGCGACAAAAGAAGGCGAACATTTCGCACACAACACGCCACCATCTCGCACCTTTATTTTCGGAACATTAATACGTTAATCGCTTTTATGGCCGCACTTTATGACTGTACACGTATTCAAATCGCACGCCCACAGGCAAACCAACTTTACCTTTTTCTCACCGTTTAAACAAGCACAACCAAAGAGTTATTACCATTCCCAGAATTACTTTGTTTGACAATACGTGATACTACTCACACTAAATCTCATCATTATACACCCCAAAACACTCTCATAACTTCATCAAAACAAATTTCATCATAATTTACAAATTCGTTACCGTTTGCTCAAATTGCCCAAATCACCGAACGCACAACAACTTACTTTCGAGGACACCCTGTATACAGGGTGTCCCAGCGTTGCGAGGAAGCAACATAACTCTGAAATGAAAAAAGATATCGACTTGCGGTTTTCAACAGAATATACAATACTTTTTAATAGTGATGCATAAATAGCGGCTATTTATTTTTTTTTTGATAAATAGCATGATATACCGGGTGGAAATGAAAACCGGGTCACCTCGATAACTTTTTTATTTATGAATAAAAAATTTGAAATTTGACTATGTTCTATGGTTCAAAAAAACAAATTTTATGTGCATTTTTTATTTTCGAAATCACTTCCGGTTTCACCGGAAACACCAGGAACTTTGTTTTTTTAAAAGTAACATCCCATATTTTTATTCATGGCTTAAAATACTTTTAAAAAAGAACTATTTTTGAGATATTGGTTTTTATTTTTTTTGTAAAAAAATTTTTTTTCAAAAAAAACAAAAAGGTTTTCGAAGTCCGTGAAAAGTACCAAAACTAATTCTAAATAATTCAAATACCTAATTAAAATTGTAATTTGAAAAAAAATTTAAGTGGTTTTTGAACTATTAATTTTAAACTTAGTTAATGAAGATTTTATCAAATATATCACTTTTTTTAAATGCAATGATGCCGGGTCATTCGACTTTTTAAAAAGAGGATTTTATAACGATTATTTTGGTACCCCATATGTAGGGGTATTATTTTGCATGTGCCTGTAATAAAGATACTTAATAGCTATTATTTGCCAACTTAAGAAATAAATAATTTTACTAGTTCATTTAGCGTTCTCCAGGGTTTTTTTTCAAATTACAATTTTATTTAGGTATTTGAATTATTTAGAATTAGTTTTGGTACTTTTCACCGACTTCGAAAACCTTTTTGTTTTTTTTGAAAAAAAATTTTTTTCCAAAAAAAATAAAAACTAATATCTCAAAAATACTTCTTTTTTAAAAGTATTTTAAGCCATGAATAAAAATATAGGATGTTACATTTAAAAAAACAAAGTTCATGGTGTTTCCGGTGAAACCGGAAGTGATTTCGAAAATAAAAAATGCACATAAAATTTGTTTTTTTGAACCATAAAACATAGCCAAATTTCAAATTTTTCTATTCATAAATAAAAAAGTTATAGAGGTGACCCGGTTTTCATTTCCACCCGGTATAGCATGAAAAATATCAAGCAAAATTTGCTATAAATAAATCTCGTTAAAATTAAAATTTTTATTTTTGTCTTTTGGGCATTGTTTTAATATTAATTTGACTCCGTAAAGCCAAAAACCAAAAAATATTACAATACTTTTCAAAAATATAAAAGTTATTAGCCAAAACGTAAATAATATTTTGAACTTAACCTCAAATTCTTTAAAGAAAACAGGGAAAATGATATACAGGGTGATGATAAAGTTTGGAACCTTATTCATAACTGCCGTATTTAATTATTTTGAGAAAATCGCTCGGACAGGTCAATTTTAGTTTTTAAAATGCCATCTCTTGATATAAAAAAATATTAATGGCGTCACTGGTGCTTTAACAATGATGTCATCAGCGATTTTTTTAAATGGAAGCCCCCACTTTTTTTACTCATTATCGATAGAAATTCATGTCACTTAAACAATGATATAAATAACAAATAAATTTTTAAACAAATTTTTGAATAAACAATCTTTTTAATTCAAAAAAGGAAATTTTTATTTTAACGAAAAAGGTTTTATAAAAATAAATTAAAATGAATTTGAAGTTACCAATAATAACAAAAGAAAGTAAATGTTTAAATAATGCGCATTCTAATGCAAATGTAAAATGTTAAATGTATTTAACAAAATTTAATAAATAGTCTTGAAAAACTAATTTTTTGATTCCATTTAAATGTAAGAAAGTTTACAAAAAGTAAAATTTTAAATTTATCATTTATTGAAATCGGCCAAAATAAATCTTATACAACATTCAAATTTTTCAAATTGAATAGTACAAATTAATTTTAAGTTTATATTAAAAAAATTTTAAACGAAAATTTTTTATATCATCGTTTAAGTGACATAAATGTCTATCAAAAACCAGTGAAAAAAGTGGAGGTTTCCATTTAAAAAAATCGATGATGATGTCATTGCTAAATCACTAGTGACGTCATTAATATATTTATTATACCAAGAGATGGGATTTTAAAAACTAAAATTGACCTGTCCGAGCGATTTTCTCAAAACAATTAAATACGGCAGTTATGAATTAGGTTCCAAACTTCATCATCACCCTGTATATCCGCTATAAACGAAAATATAGCGGATATTTATCAACTTTTGATATACAGGGTGTCTCACTTTTTTTCCAGCATAAAAATTTTTTTAGATAGTAAATGTCATTCTGTACCAAAAATTTCCTATGAACTAATATTTTTTTTGACTCCTCAAGAAGTTACAGCAATTTTAAAATTTCATAAATTTAATGATTTTTGTGGGACTCCCTGTATAAATTTCATTTTATTTCAATTTTTTTAATTTAAATCAAGTATGCTTTGGATTTTGACATTATCTGTAATGAGTCCACTTATTTTAAAAACAGCCAATAATGTTCAAAAAGGTAATTTGGGAAAAACAAAAAACAAACCAATAAATCTTAAAAAAAAACATGATGATAAGAAAGAAAAATTATACAGGGTTTCTCAAAAAATCGTTAAAATGTTGAAATAAAATGAAATTTATACAAGGTGTCCCAAAAAATCATTAATATTTTGAAATTTTAAAATTGCTGTAACTTCTTAAGGAGTCGAAAAAACATAATAGTTCAAATTTGTTTTAGATAGTAAATGTCATTCTGTACCAAAAATTTCCTATGAACTAATATTTTTTTTGACTCCTCAAGAAGTTACAGCAATTTTAAAATTTCATAAATTTAATGATTTTTGTGGGACTCCCTGTATAAATTTCATTTTATTTCAATTTTTTAAATTTAAATCAAGTATGCTTTGGATTTTGACATTATCTGTAATGAGTCCACTTATTTTAAAAACAGCCAATAATGTTCAAAAAGGTAATTTGGGAAAAACAAAACACAAACCAATAAATCTTAAAAAAAAACATGATGATAAGAAAGAAAAATTATACAGGGTTTCTCAAAAAATCGTTAAAATGTTGAAATAAAATGAAATTTATACAAGGTGTCCCAAAAAATCATTAATATTTTGAAATTTTAAAATTGCTGTAACTTCTTAAGGAGTCGAAAAAACATAATAGTTCAAATTTGTTTTAGATAGTAAATGTCATTCTGTACCAAAAATTTCCTATGAACTAATATTTTTTTTGACTCCTCAAGAAGTTACAGCAATTTTAAAATTTCATAAATTTAATGATTTTTGTGGGACACAATGTATAAATTTCATTTTATTTCAATTTTTTAAATTTAAATCAAGTATGCTTTGGATTTTGACATTATCTGTAATGAGTCCACTTATTTTAAAAACAGCCAATAATGTTCAAAAAGGTAATTTGGGAAAAACAAAACACAAACCAATAAATCTTAAAAAAAAACATGATGACAAGAAAGAAAAATTATACAGGGTTTCTCAAAAAATCGTTAAAATGTTGAAATAAAATGAAATTTATACAAGGTGTCCCAAACAATCATTAATATTTTGAAATTTTAAAATTGCTGTAACTTCTTAAGGAGTCGAGAAAACATAATAGTTCAAATTTGTTTTAGATAGTAAATGTCATTCTGTACCAAAAATTTCCTATGAACTAATATTTTTTTTGACTCCTCAAGAAGTTACAGCAATTTTAAAATTTCATAAATTTAATGATTTTTGTGGGACACACTGTATAAATTTCATTTTATTTCAATTTTTTTAATTTAAATCAAGTATGCTTTGGATTTTGACATTATCTGTAATGAGTCCACTTATTTTAAAAACAGCCAATAATGTTCAAAAAGGTAATTTGGGAAAAACAAAACACAAACCAATAAATCTTTAAAAAAAAAACATGATGATAAGAAAAATTATACAGGGTTTCTCAAAAAATCGTTAAAATGTTGAAATAAAATGAAATTTATACAAGGTGTCCCAAAAAATCATTAATATTTTGAAATTTTAAAATTGCTGTAACTTCTTAAGGAGTCGAAAAAACATAATAGTTCAAATTTGTTTTAGATAGTAAATGTCATTCTGTACCAAAAATTTCCTATGAACTAATATTTTTTTTGACTCCTCAAGAAGTTACAGCAATTTTAAAATTTCATAAATTTAATGATTTTTGTGGGACACAATGTATAAATTTCATTTTATTTCAATTTTTTAAATTTAAATCAAGTATGCTTTGGATTTTGACATTATCTGTAATGAGTCCACTTATTTTAAAAACAGCCAATAATGTTCAAAAAGGTAATTTGGGAAAAACAAAACACAAACCAATAAATCTTAAAAAAAAACATGATGACAAGAAAGAAAAATTATACAGGGTTTCTCAAAAAATCGTTAAAATGTTGAAATAAAATGAAATTTATACAAGGTGTCCCAAAAAATCATTAATATTTTGAAATTTTAAAATTGCTGTAACTTCTTAAGGAGTCGAAAAAACATAATAGTTCATAGGAAATTTTTTGTACAGAATGACATTTACTATCTAAAGCAAATTTTTGCTGGAAAAAAGTGAGACACTATGTATATCATTTTGATATTTATCATGACTCACAACACTACTTTTTGATAATAGACCAGATGTCCTTTCCAAGATGGCCGACAAAAATTACGTTTTTTTTAATGGAACACCCAGTATAGTAAGAAATTTTTGGAAAATAATCATACTAAGATAATTTTTATGGGTTAATCTCCACTCGTTTTGCTGAATTTAAAGAAGAAGAAAGCTCAATTTTAGAAATATCACTGCTCTAAAACAAATGAGAATTTTGGATTAAAATTTTCTAAAGAAGAAATGGTTCGATTGATGTTAAAATATGCAGGGTGTTCCATTTAATAATTTCGTTTAATTGGTAAATTTGCGTTTCATGAGGCACCCTCATAAAAGCTTATCACAAATTTAAATATGACATGACTGTTGCAAACTAGATGATATTGAAATTTTTTTGTCAAACTGTCATTTGTTTTAGAGCAGTATTTTTCGCTTAATTGGCAAAGTATGATTATTTTTTGATAAGGAATCCAAAATTGTCATAATATACTGGGTGTTGCATTTAAAAACTTTTAAGTGTGCGCCTAAAAGTATTGTATATTCTGGCGAAAATTGCATGCAGATATTTTTTAGTAAATTTTAATCATAATTATGATATAAGAAGGATTTTTTCAAAAATATGAATAAAGTAGTGTGGGAATTTGCGATTGAAGAAATAATTGTAATCCAATTGTGTCATGTAAAGAAGGAATAAAAAAAGTGAGGATTTTTTTGAATTAAAAGCAAAGAAAGGTGATTAAATTCTAAGCCCGTCTGGTCCTCGTCAAATTGAGCTCTGAAAACGACTCAGGGTTGAATGAAAGCGTCACTAATCTTTATTATAAATAAGAAGATGTATGTCCTCATCCTCATCGTCATCCTCAATGATGCATTAGATGAAAAAGGAAAAAGGTCAGGAGATGCAAGGTGGTTTTGGCAGCAGGTTTTACAAGACAGTTGACACCCGCTGCATGTGTTACTCGATCCGTGTAAACGTCTTTTGTAAATTTTATCGACCTAACAACCAAAAAGGTTCTTTCATGGGATTTAAAGGGATTAACATTTTCAACGTGTAGTAAGTTTTAAAACTTTCTTTTTTTTTTCCTCTTTTCGCTTCACACCAAAGACGGCACTTTTATCTTTTATTAACGTAACGTCATGTCTTTAATATCAAGAGCAGATGTCCGAAACTTTCTCATCGCTTTATTATTATTATTACTACTTTATGCACTTAAAAACCTTTAAGCACACTAAATTGAATCTCCCATCATAAAAAATTACTTTTTCCGAAAATATCAATAATTTTTCCCATAATAACAGTTTTGGTTTTGATCGAATAATTTTTTTACCAAAGCTTTTTTAGGTCAATTTCTGTTCTTCCAATATTTAACAAAATTCTTGAAAAAGTGATTTACACAAGAATTTATTGAAAATACCATTGGATAGTGTTAACCATTTTAAAAACTTCCAAATAAAAATAAAAATAGATGTACCACAAGGTTCAGTATTCGGACCAATTTTATATAATTTATATGTTGAAGATATTAAGAGACTTGATTCAAATTGTTTATATTATTCATATGCATCAATATTTTTTTTTGAAATAAAAAGTATTTTTTTGTTTATTAAAGTATTAAAAATTGAAAATTGGTGAGTCCTTGATGGTCCTTGAATGGTGTAAGTTAAGTAGGTATTCTTGTAGTGCAGTCCTAAGTCAGACTAAGCTGAATTAACGTCAATAAGGATTAAAAAATAAGCCATTAATGTATTTTTAATGAGCTTATTATGAAGTGTTAAAATTAATCAGTAATTTTATTTGGCTATAACACCCAACACCCAACATCCATCCTGAAATTTTGATTAATTTATTTTTAAATTCGCTTCTAATTATTATTGTCATACGTGAGAGCTGCGAAAGGGGTTTAATAAATGATAATTGTGGCTCGTTATTTGGGATTATTAAAAATTAATTTAAGAAAGGCACGCGTAAATAATGATGTAGGTTTAATAAGGAGGAGTAGCTGTCCCACTTGGTGGACTTGGTTTGGTAACTACATAATCACCGGTCAAGATGGTAATGAAAAGCTACCGTGGCACGTATTTACCGCATTATCACCTGCCATTATTTTACCCACACTCAACATTATTCACAAAATATGGAAACCGGAAATGAGTCATTAAATTATGGCTGAAAACTTTGCTCTAATTCACTTAAACGCCTATTTTTATAAAAGGAAGTAGGTGCTAATCGGAAGTGCAGTATACCCAACTACTACGAGGCACTAATTAGCTCATAATTATAGTGTAATAAAATTTTTATGATTTCTTATAATATGTAAGACCGCGGTTTATATAAAAGTAGTGCGATTATGTCAACAATTAAAGCGATTTATGTCTGTGAAATTCTTCGAAACAAGAAAACAACGTACAACATAATTGTCGGCAATTTCCTTAAATAGTAACACAAATTGATGAAATATGTAGTATACATCATGTAATGGATGTATCGACTAAATTCGTGGTAAAAACATGAACAACTCATAATATTTTTTAATTTCGCTCTAATCTATTCCTATAATATCTGCAACAAAAGTATAAAAAACCCATCCAAAACGTCTACGGTGATATCAACATTTTTGGAGAGGTCCTTCGAAACGAGTGGCTTGCTCAAAAAATCCAAATTCTCAAGAACTGTAGCACCACCACTACTTCTAACTTATGGGATGAAAGTAGCTTACTGGATAACTGAATCCATGAACAAACAACATTAGTTCTAATGCCGAAAAAATACAGTTATATTTAGTATTCTTGTAGGTAAGCAACATACAACGTACATTTGTTAACTTTTTTAATTTTGAGGGCTTTATCTAAAATGGACCAAGAAGTAAACAACTAATGCAAACATCACATTAACTAGTCAATCAATTTATCCAAAATGCCTACGGTGATATCAAAATTTTTGGAGAGGTCCTCCGAGGCGAAGGATTTGCTCAACAAAACCAACTTATCAAGAGATGTAGTAGCTGCAGTACTCCTAGCTTATAGGGTGAAAATAGCTTACCCCTTACTGGATAGCTTAATCCATAAGACGAACAAACAACATGATTGTGTGAATAACAACCTTCTAGTGCCGAAAAAACCAGTAGTCGTCTGCAATGGGAAAAATAGTAAAAGTAAAAACAGCAAGATGAAAATTCCTGCTTTAAACCTGACGTTTATATTACAATTTTTTAAATTAATACGTATAATGATACCCATAGTATCATTTGTACTGGAACTACTCTACTTTCAGGTCATACCTTGTTTTTATTTTTACGAACATTTTTAAGTATTTACGAAGCTAATTTAGAAGGAGTCATTGTTAAATATATCGTTAGGAAAGAAGCTAAGAATTTTGTGAAACAATTGTTAAAGTGGTTCGCAGTTGCAATCCCTGCAACATTTATTAATACCATGATCAAGAACTTGGAAAGCAAAATAGCTTTAAGTTTTCGTTCAAGACTGGTGGAGCATAGTTATAAATTGTATTTTAAAAATCAGAGTTATTATAGAGTGACTGTATTGGATGGAAGATTAGATAATTGTACGCAGAGATTACCTGATGATATTGAAGTGGTTGCGAGTACCGTTTCACATTTGTACGGTCAAATTACTAAACCATGTTTTGATATACTTTTAATGGCTGTAGCGTTGGCTAATTTAACCAAGTCGAGGAATGCTAATATTATTACAGGGCCTATTGTGATTAGTAGTGTGGTTATGGTTTCAGCATTAATATTGCGATTGGTTAGTCCTAAATTTGGGCAACTGGTAGCTCAAGAGGCTGAGAAGAAAGGTTATTTAAGGCATGTTCACACCAGGTTGGTTACTAATAGCGGGGAGATTGCTTTTTATGGAAGTCAGAAGGTTGAATTATCGCATAATAGGATTTTAGTGCAACACCTTGAACACATGTTTGGTGTTAAACTGTGGTTCGTGATGCTCAAACAGTTTTTGATGAAGTATGTTTGGAGTGGTACTGGAATGATAGTAGTTAGTCTTCCGATATTGATGGCTACAAGTAAAACTTCTGCGAAAAAAGAAAATACTAATACATCAAAAGTTTCTTCATTCGCTGCTAATTTAGCGATGGAAACTCCAGTTTTTGTAGATAAAGGTGTAGGGAGTGACGACACAATTTCTGAACGATCCCATTACTTTTTTACTACAGCTAAGAATTTACTTATCACAGGAAGTAATGTTGTTGAAAGATTAATGTCGAGTTATAAGGATGTGGTTGAGTTCGCTGGACATACTACACGTGTGGCCAATATGTTCTCAGTACTCGAGGAGGTCAGCAATGGTCGTTGAGAAAAAATATCCCGGATTAGGTTTCCAAATTGAATTTATTGGTGATCAACCTATTCCTAAAGGTAAAGTTTTAGTAGAAAAATATTGAAGATGCTAATCCCGGTATTTTTAGGGAAATTTATTTTTACAACGGAAAACAAGATTATCCTAAAGAATGTTCCTATTGTTACTCCTTATTGTGACGTAGTTTGTCCTAATGGTTGCGGAAAATCTTCACTCTTCCGAATTTTAAACGGGCTTTGGTCTATCTATGGAGGAGAACTGTTATCTCATAAGAATTCCATGTTTTACATACTTCAACAGATCGTTTGCATAAACAATGTAAAATAAGGTCCGAGTGTCGTTTGTATTTCTGATGGTCTATTTTGGTAGTATTAATAAAAAATAATAATAATCGTTTCCTGTCCTCCAAGTAGAACTGCAATAGTTTTTTAGAGATCTCAGATAGCCCGTACCTTCTTAATTGTCCAATGAGAATCTTTATGTTTACACAGGCTTTGGATAAAACATGCACTTAACAAATTCATTTAATTCTTCCAATCCATCATTAATTTGAAAGATCAAATGATGTTTACCATGCATAGTTGACTAGGAGGTCTTAATCCGAATTGGTTCGAATTGAGGTAGTCATTAGACTCCTTGTAATCGCTCAACTGAGAACAGAGGCAATTTTCCAGATTACCAGGGGTTTTGGGCGGTAGTTGCTAATTTCATCAATATTCCCTTTTTAAAAATGGGTATCACTGGTATTGCTATTTTTAGGCATTCGGGAAACATTCTTTGCCTTATACATTGGTTGAACAGATTCGTTAAAGATATCACAAGTAAGCTTTTTACCATTTTTATTAATATTGTGTTTATCTCATAAATGTCAGTGCTTTTACTATTTTTAAAGTGTTCAATTACATCATTTTTAGTAACTTTTCTCGATGTCAAGAGAAGCATTTAATGTACGTTCAAAGTTGAAGTTTATTGTACACTAGGAATTTCACTTTGTGATTTATTGGCCATCTGAGCGAAATACATATATGTTGAAGTCTTCAACATTTAATTTATCGCTGCTATCTGATTTGGTATTGGTGCTGCTTCTATGATAGTTTATAAGGTTCAATACCAGTTTAGTTCTATATTCAGACTGTAATCCTCATCAAATGTGTTTCTTCTCTTTCTTTTAATCAGATTTCTATAGTACTTCTTGCATTCATTTATTGTTTCCTTATTTATTTGGGTAGGATGAGAAATGTCCCAGTATTTTGATGGTGAACTTACTAAAACCCGTAAGGCATAAGGTTTACGGGTTTCAGCAAAAGTTCATCATCAAACCACGTAAATTCATCGAATTTTTGTTCTTTGATACATTTTTTTTTATAGGGAATGCTGTTTCAATTGATTTTTTAAGTTTATTCCGTTCATGGTTCACCAAACGTCGGGGTTAGAAACTAGACTAAATTTAACCGACAAAAAACCAAAAAGTGGGGTCTAGCTTTTTTAGTTTTAGAGCTATAGCCTTTTGAATTGTAGGTCACCGATTTTTATCAAAAATCACAAAATCGCTAATTACATCTTAACCAATGTTTGTAGGGATCAAAAAGAATTATCATTAAAAAGCTAAAACAAAACCATCCTCTTTCAATAGGTAATAATAGTAATACAAAAACAATTGTTAAGATGTTGAAAAAAAATCAAAAAATAAAAAAAATTAATTTTTTTCAGTTTTCTTAAATTTTCTCCTAGATAACACCCATTATGGTATGTTTTGGTTTTAATTTTCTGAAACTTGTTCATATTCTTAACAAACCCGGGAAATTTTTTAAACCGTAGTTCTTTCCTTCACTTAGTAAAACTTTCTGATATTACTTCTACCATAAATCAGAAGTAGTCCTGAGCATAGTTTGAGAAATAGGCTGTACGGTATATCATAAGGTATTCATAGTTTGTCAATTAAAAATTGGGCTACAAGGGATACCTGATGGAATGCCAAATATTTTATAAGAGTTTCATGGTAACATACTGTGCTCAGAATAGTTCTTCTAGGAGTAACTTCAGAAAGCTATAGTAATAGAAGGAACAGATCTATGGTTTCAAAATTTTCCCTGATTTGTTGTAAGTACGAAGAACTTTTAGAAAATTAAAAAAAATACAACCTTAATGTGTCTTATCTTGGAAAATATTTCAGAAACTGAAATAAAAATATATTTATTTTTTCTTCTTTTTTCTTTGCGATTTTTTTACCAACATTATTTCTATATTACTGTTCTTACTAATTAAAAGAGAATGGTTTCAGTTTTCTAGTGATAATCTTCTTTTAATTCTACGTATATTGGTTAAAAAGTGATTACCGATTTTGTGTTGTTAAGCAAAAATTGGTGATCTAAAATTCAAAATGCTGTAGCTTCATAACTAAAAAAGATAGACCCCTACTTTTTCGATTTTTGTCGATTAAATTTTCTGCAGTTTCTGTCGTTTGGTGAACCACGAATGAAACACTCTGTACGTAAGATGTTGATTTTTTCATTAATTGTTGTTGAATTTACAAATTCAAAATCTGCTTCTGCTACCATTTGATAAGGCTGAATTGAGTAATTGGACAAATTTTTGAAATCTTTATTTTATTAATATGTTCTTTATTTCGAATTCCATGTTCCATGATGATAGCTCTGGTGTCTTTCTTGGGTCGGTCGAGATCGTGTATCGTGTCGTCGACGAGACTACAAGGACAGACTCTTACTTTTTCATGTAAATGAAAAAGGACAGAATGATGATCTCGACCGCTCCAAGAATAAACCCCCTGTAGTCAGAGATTTTTGAATCAGTAACCTTGGTTCTAATTAGTTCAGTATCAATGTTTGTTGTAATTTTAACACTGTTTTCTCCCAATCAGATGTTCAAATCCATAGACTTACTGAAATGTTTAAGAATGATAGATACACGTTGTTTTCTATGCTAAATTGAATATTGAAATCTTCGACAAGAACAATAATCTAACCTGGGTCGGCAATAATCTCCTCGATAGTTTCCAGAAAAATCTGCATAATGCCCGTGAGAGCTCTGTAAAGTGTTATCACGAGCTATTTCAGCAGCAACTAATTCCTAGTACACTTCCTTTGGTTTCCTTACAACATCCGGTCTTTTTGACAATTTGACCATGATTTGACTTTATTGTTTATAAAGACTGCTGTACCTCCATGTCTCATATTGGATCTACAGTAATAAGAAGCCCGTAATTGTCTAATTTGATGAAACCATATTTGGTCAATGGTTACACATATGATATCACAAATTATCGGTGTTAAATTCAATGTCTCCAGTTTTTTGTGTTAATGATTGTATAATTAAGTAGAATATGTTTTGTTTTTATTGCATTTATTTGTACGAGTGCCCTTTGTTGAACCTCTGTCCTCAATGAAATATGAAATAGGAGGGACAGGAAGAGCCCTTGATTAAAAATAGTACAAAATTTTAAATATTCAAATACACCTCAAGCACAGTAGGTTCTTCTTCATTTCTATACTTTTATCGTTATTATTAGAGCCACTTAAATCATTTCGAAGTTTAATTTTTTCGATATTTATATCCATCAAATGTTTAAAACTTTTTCGAATCGTAATAAATCACGGTTTTGAATTTATCTGTTATAAATATTTTTAGTATCTGGATGTTAGAGAGAAATTGTATCGTCTATCATCCATTGAAGTATTGAGTATTGAATAAAAAGTAGGTAGGTGGGTTTAGGTAGCAGACTGGGATATCAGCTTTGTGCCAAACCCTTATAAAGCCGGCTGTCTTGGAAATGTCTCAAGTTTCCGGTGTGAAATTTATTGTGCGCACATTCCGTGTACGGGCCCCTCATTGTGCGCACCGAAATCGTATTGTATCCACTTACTAATGCCCTTTTTGCGCCACCTGGTATTCCATTAGTTTTCAGTAATCCTTAAATTTGATGAATGACTACTTCGACCTCAACGTTTAAGCCGAAAACCACCCAAATTTAGCACACTTGCTAATTGATTTATGTGTGGTACCTAAATACTCGAGGTACCTACAATGTTTGTTCGTAAAATCGTTAGTGTAGTCTTAACAAATATTTATATTAAAGCTCGACTTGTTTTCCTAGGAGCACATGTGTTATACCTAAGCTTTATTTACTTTGCACCTTTTTATATTAGGTTTGAAGTACCTTGAAGCAACAAAAGATTGAGAGGAGGTATGACATATTTTGAGATGACACGTAAAAAATAATCATTATTATAAATAATAGCATTACCGTAAAGTGGTCAGGAGAAGAAGTAGACGAGCAACATATTTGGTGGTGTGGTGTGGTGTGGTGTGGTGTGGTGTGGTGCTGGGGAAGATTGTGTGCTCCCAGCATGGTGGCGCTATGTGGACTTTAATATATGACTATGACTACATCTCACTTTGGAGCCGCCGAACACCACACGCTACACAACCTCCACCTAAAAAAGTAAGAAAAATAAGAACAGGAATATCCTCATTTCATAGTCTTAACCAACCTTTTTTACAGCGTTTAATAAAATCGCTTATGTATTTTAAATATCATTTTTATGTGACCCTCTTTAAATTCAGACGTACTCAATAAAACCCCAAATGTATAATTAAACCGTTTTATAAACGTGCCTTTCTCGACATTCATTACACCACATCCTTTTTTCAAAAATCTTCGCATAAATACAATAATTTTATAACAAAAACCATAAAATTGTAGATTTTAATTATTATATTTAAAAAATAGATAAGGCAATATAAATTTCGTCATTTACATATTTCGGAGGGAATATTATTTCATAAAATACCATTTTTAATGAGAGGTACCACCAAATTTATTGCCTATCAATTTTATAGCTGGATATGTGACTACGAGCTTACCCAAGTACATACCGCAATTATAGGGCCTACCATAAAGAAGCTTAAAATAATAAAAATTATTTTTATTTCTTTTTATAACGTTAACTTATTATAACCCAGAACAAGGAACACCAGAAGTAGCACCTTCTGTTTCTTGACCACCTTTAAAATTTAAAAAACAATATAACCTACTTATTTCTTTAATTCTTCAACAGAGACCTTTAAAAATTATTTGCTTAGTTTTGATAAATTATGAGATTCAATTAATGAATGATAAACTGAATTTGCTAAAAGTACAATGTAGCATCAAGGAGAAAATCAAACATTTCGATGAAAACACAAGAGAACAAAATTTTATCCCTTGATAGCAATTTAGCAATATTAGTAAAGGTGCAAAAATTAGCGTAGAGCTAAAAATTGGGATGAATGTTCGGAACACCAATATAAATGAATGCTAAAAAGTCCCCATCGATCACGTACCTGGAAAAAATTTTATTCAAAGTCAAAGATCTTAAAAATGGGTTTTTCGCGTTTTTCAGCAAAACGGTAAGTTTTATCATAAAATTAGGTCAAACAAAAATTGTAGATCATATAATTATCTATAAAAAATGTTTTAATACTTTTTCTTGTAAGAGCCACCGTTTCCGAGATATAACGATTATAAAAGTTGTAATCTTCATAATATGCACATTATTCGTCAGATTCATAATCGTCTAATATTCACGATAACGGGTACATTTTTTAATCAAATTTCAAAAACCCGGTCTCGAATTAAAAGGGAATGTTTGTTTTATAATCCTATCGGAATGGATTTTTTAAGCGACGAGAAAGCTTTCAAAAGCGCTGCCGAAAAAGTCAATTTTTTCACGGTTTTTTTTGAGCGTCCTCCGCGCCGATTTTGAAAAATCGTAGCTCCGCCGAGTTCGAAATAGAAACGACCAAATCGGGCCCCATTTTTTCAAACATCCTCATTTACTGTATCCAGAATTTCCGACCCTGCTAGATTAATCCTGTGGCGAGGACGAATTTTTCTTTGAAAACGTCAAAATCGCGGTTTTTAGGGAAAAAACAAAAAGATAATATTGTTTAGCTTTTGACCATAGCCAGAGGAAAAAAAATCGCGAATGGCATTTTCGTAAAGAGGAAACAGACTTACGTATCCATACCGGTTTTTATTTGTATCTCATATTCTGACGTTTGAAAATCGGGGTACAATTTTGGACATTTTTTAACGAAATTTAAAAAATCGTACCTACCAAACCATTGGACCGATTTTAACGAAATGGGGCTTATATTGTGGCTAAAAGTACCATAAATACCCAGAAAAATTATCGGTTTTATCCGGCGCGTTCAGCGGCGTCGGGATTTTTTTTTTCCAAAAGCGTAGAAAAACAAACGGCGCGTAGAGAAAATTGGTAGATTAAATGGGGCCAAAACGGGACAAAAAATGAAAAATCGCTACACGTGACCTACAAGAGGATTGATTGAACGAGGTCGGTTTGAAGTTTTGAAATCTCTATCTTTTCATTTCACCTCATACCGACCTATTAAAATCAAAATTATGTTCTTTCAACCCCCAGCGACCAAAATAATCGCTGTAAGGTAACCACACATCCTATCGTCTAACTAAAATATGCGTTGGAATGAGATTTTTAATTAATATTACGCGAGGTGTTGACTTTTTACAATTTCGAAAAAAAAACTCAAAATTTTAATCGCGCAAAAAACTTTATAAAAAATGCGATTTTGACAATTTTTTTTACTTCCCTGGTCCTTCATCGATTTTAACGAATGATAGCTTATCTTAAAGGTTTTTGTATAGGCCTTCGCACAAAAAAATATTCGTTATGATATCTTTATTCGTTTAGAAGTTATGACCGAATAACCGTTGAAAATTTTAAAATTTCACTTTTGGACGAATAAATTGCATGAAATTTTTTATTATTTGGAAAATAATTAATTTTGACCGAATCAGTTGGCCGATTAGAACGATTTATGGCTTACATTGACCGATAGAAAAATATTTTTACTTGTATTACTGCTTCAGCGTACTTATGCATATTATGAAGATTACAACTTTTTTAACGTTTATAATCGTTATATCTCAAAAAAGGTGGCTCTTAGGAGAAAAAGTATTAAGTTATGTTTTATAGATAATTATATGATCTACAATTTTTATCTGATATAATTTTATGATAAAACTTACCGTTTTGCTGAGAAACGCGAAAAACCCATTTTTAAGACCTTTGACTTTGAATAAAATTTTTTCCAGGTACGGAATCGATGGGGATTTTTCAGCATTCATTTATAATGGTGTTCCGAACATTCATACCAATTTTTAGCTCTACGCTAATTTTTGCACCTTTATTACTATTTTTAGGGCTAAATTGACCGGACTAGATGTACAATACTAAATTCAGTCATTTTTGTAATACGAAAGATTACAGCCAATACATCAAGGGAAACAACTTACTATGCCACTTTCCATAGCAAAATGTCTCAAAAATTTTAGCAGTACCGTCTCTTTTTATCTTTGAATGTCCAAGAAACGCCTACAAATCCTCAATGGGGAAGAATGGAGATCATCATCATTATGATTTAGAAATTCCTTACCAAAGAATTAGCAGATTGTCTTATTGGAAAATAAAATTCTACAAGCATGTTCCTTTAAAATTGCCAACTCTATCCTTAAACCGTTTTAAAGTGACAACCAATAAATTATATAAAATAGGTCCAAGTACTGAACCTTGAGGTATACATTTTATGCTTCTAATATTGAAATATGTTATATTTAGAATATCTTCCATTGTAAATTATTTAGTATCGTGTTTAAGAATCTGTCCCCATTCTAAATTGTTGAGAATATAAAATAATAAAACTGTAAAAAAAGAGATTTCGGTCGCGGCTTCCCAAGCCATTCATCAAACAATAAAAAAAATACACACACAATAAATAAGTGTCTCGGCGGTCGGAAGAATAAAAAAGCGACTGGGAATAGACAATAACCATATATTTCTATTTATATTCGAACAAACATGCTTGGAACTTGGAACGAAAGGAACGGGCTGAGGATGGTGGAGTTGGAGGTAGTTCATTAATAACGATGTACGACGGGTCGCACCAGGGGTTCGAACCCGCGGTGTTTACCCGTCAACCCGGTCACCCCCAGAGGACGGCGACTTGGTCACGAGCCTCTCACTTCAAAAATCAACCGGAGCAAACGATGTCATCCCAAAATTACCAATAATGCGCTATCAAGATCTCTAAAAATGACCTGAGAATAACATGAAAATAACACGAGAATTAATGAGAACTCTTAGGAGGACGAAACTCACGAAACAAAAAAAAACCCTGCTCATATTTTAAAGTTTGTCATATTGCTTATCTTCTAGATCTTCTCCCTCGTGCGCTTATCTCCACGGTAGATTTAACTGAATTTATGACTGACCCTACTTAGCTATAATTCTTTAATTATTTAAACCTCCACAAACAGACCTAATTAATTTACTAATAAGCCACTTTATGCTTCATAAACTTTCAATCGTTATGTAATTGTGTAAGCTCGAATAATGCAATTGAAGTTCAGCTTCAACACTTTGCATTCCTCATTCTTCAAACCTGTTTTTATTCCTTCTTAAAATGCATATTTTTGAATCAATGATTAAAGGAAGTAAATTCAACAAAAGTAGGTTACGAGTATTCACCAATCATCTCTAATTGTACATTCATAAGGAAATATTTAATCATTCATGCATCACCAAAGAAAATTATCAACAAAAATTACAAATTATGCTCCGGAAAAAACTGTAAAGTACTTTTTATACTCATCTTTATAATAAAAGTGGATTTAATTAAAATTTTATTAAAATCTAAAAAATCTACACAATTGTACAATACAACGCTACTCCTAGAATAAATGGTAAAAGAGTACGAAAGTTTTCAAGAATAACTCCAGTATATTTATTTATTTTTATTTTTATTTATTTACATGCAATGCAATAGATCAACAAAATTTATTCAATCAACATGTTGTTGGTGTAAGAATAATTTTGTTGTGCATAAAAACTAAAAAAAAAAAAAAAAAAAAATACTTAAAAAAAAGAAACCAATAAACTCAACAACACAAACGTAATAAAATTAGTAAGTATAAAATTATAAACAGTGAATGTATATATAGTATAATAAAAAGAACACAATCTCAAAACAATCTTTAAACTAGATGAATCTGTTGTAAATACTTATTTTCATTCCGGTAATTGTAAAATATAGTTTTTAATATTTGTTGTAAATTTTTTAATTGAACTGGAATTTTGAATTTTTATCGAATTTAGATGAATTTGATTGGACGTTTTTGTGTTAAATTTATGAAATTCTTTATTAGTTTTAAGCACTAAGTTTGTTTTAATCAGATTACTTTTAATTTTGAAAATAAGTTTACAATTTTCTAATAATATTGTATTACTTATATTAAAAATTTGAGTATTAAAGTAAACTTCTCTTGTTGGTGTTAAAAAAGGTAAGTTAAACAATGTTTTAATACTTTTTGACATCAATCTTTGAACATTGTTTATTAATAATGAGTTACCTTGTGACCAAATTGGTAATCCACAAATAATATTACTATGTATATATGCATAAAATAATAAATAAGCAATTCTTTTCGGAAATCTTCTAATAGCACCAATCAATGGTATAATTTTTTGTTTTATATTATCCACATGTTGATAAAAATATAATTTCACATCTAAAGTTATGCCTAAATATCTGATTGATTCAGCTAGCTTAATTTTTTTATTATTAATTATAATATTTAAATCAATTATTGATTTGTTTTTTTGTTTAAAAACTAAAATTTCCGTTTTGTCGGTATTTATAGTAAGCTTATTACCCAATAACCAATTATTAAATTTTATCAAATCATTATTAATTAATTCCTCTAAAATACTTTTCGTTTTACCACTATATAATAAGACAGTGTCGTCAGCAAACATAACATATTTTCCAAAAAGATTTACATATTGTATATTCTGAACGTAAATTAAATATAACAGAGGACCAAGTATTGATCCTTGGGGGACACCTATATTAATTTCACATGGATCACTAACATAATTATTAAATTTTGTTTGAATTATTCTTTTTTTCAAATAAGTTGTCATTAAATCATGTGTTTTTCCCCTTATGCCCAATCTATACAATTGATTTAATAATATGTCTTGATCAACAGTGTCAAATGCTTTTTTTAAATCAACAAATACTCCTGCAACATAATTGTCTTTATCTAACGAATTATTAATAAAATGAATAACTTCCAATAATGCTGACTGAGTTGAACTGTTTTCTTGAAAATCAAATTGAAATTTATCTAATTGAGAAGTATTTTTAATAAAATTAATTAACCTAGATTTGATTACTAATTCGAAAATTTTGGAAAAATTGGATAATAATGAAATCGGTCTATAATTAGAAGGATCTTTATTAGAACCAGATTTATGTATTGGAATTATTACTGCTCTTTTTAAATAATCCGGAAAAATGCCATCCAAAATATATTTATTAATTATTTTTACAATTACTGGTATTAATGGCATTTGTAATTTTTTTATAATTTTTGCATTTATATTAAAAGGTCCACATGAAGTATTGCATTTTTAAATTTCTAATAATTTCCAAGATTTCATTTTCATTAGTTTCTTCAAAGAAAATAGTTTTATTATTAAAAGGTAGATTATACAAATTATTTTTAGCATTTACAATTTTATTTGCCAGTTCAGTGCCTATATTTGCAAAATATTCATTAAATTTATTTATTTTATCAATTGATACAAAATTATCAATAGTTTTTGGAATTCTATATGATAAAAATGGTTTTAAATTATTTTTGTATTGAATGTGTTTTCAAAGAAAAATAATTAATAGAAGAATTGTGGATCAGCAATAATAAATATTATGGATTTTATTTATGATCTAATTGAATTAAGTAATGCAGCAGTTTCTATTGATCTATCAAAAGCATTTGATACAGTGGATCATAATTTACTTCGAGAATTCTTAGATCAATCAGGTATTATAGAAATTATTTGGATCAACAGTCAACAGAACTAATATAACAATCATAAATAAACTTTCAAGTGATAAATTACATACAAAAATAGGTGTTCCTCGAGATTCTGTTTTAGGACCACTTCTTTATTTAATTTATATTCAAAATCTTCAATTCTCTTGAATTAAAGCAAACAACTCAGTTTTTACTGATGACACTATATTATTATATTGTGGATTGGATAGAATTAATTTGGAAGTAGAAATTAATAGATTATTTAATAATTGGTTAAAAGGAAAGGTCAAAGGATGTATTAATATTGTTTGGTTATGGTGTTAAAAGTTAACGGTGAATCTTATACGGTGAAGCAATCTGTGTTCTTATCTCACGCGAAATTGAATTTTTTCGTAATTGAATCCCATGTTAGATTTTTTTAGCCCGTTACATGTTTTTACCCTTACCGTCTCGGTGCGTTGTCGTGAGGTAATATTATACCTTTGGTCAGGATACAACGGCGCTTTTCTTGAAAGACATCTTTAATAACATGAAAAAAATCCAAAAAATTCACTATCCTCATAGTATTACAATCGTATCTTCATTTATTTAACAATTGTAAAGCACATTCGGGAGAAATTTTGGTTAAAAAGTGGTGCCGAATTTTTAGAATTCTTTTTGACCATTGAGACGTATTCTTGAAGGTTTTACATTACTAGTGTCATAATTCATGTAATTACACCGCTCCAATTAATGGTATGATTCTTTTTTTTAAATCTGAGAGTCCCAGATTAAAGATTTAGAGATTCATCCAATAGTGAGAACTAAATATATTATTTCTTTAACTTGATTTATTGTCGTGTATCCAATTTTTAGGTTATAAATATTTCATTGTGTACAATATACTGAGTTTTACTTATATCTACTTATTTTTACGTTATGATCCTTTATCCAGTAAATAATATAAAATAGAGGTCCAAGTATAGGTCCCTGTGGGATACCATTTTTTGATCTGAGCTTAAGACGCTATTACATTTTGTTCCTGTTAACCTATTTGACAAATACTTTTTTATTCGTTTATTAGTTTTACCTCGTATTCCTAATTCATCAAGTATAATAATTATTAGTTTTTCATGATTTATACAAACCTTTTGCAGATTGACTTATGTAGGTGACTACGACATAATTATTATTGTCAAGACAAGTATAAAAATAGATTCCTTATTACTTTCTTCTATAAAACCATACGGATTAGGGATGATGTTATTTTTGGGATATCCTAGAATTTATTAGTTATTCCTATTCATTTCAATGTTAGTAGAAGTATGTCTTGATGTCGTATCTTTTTTCTATTGTCAAGATTTTCGTTTCTTTTTGTTGGAGGAACCTATATTAATTATTGAAGTTATTTTTTCGAAGATTTTGAGAAGGTTGTTAGAACTGTTATTGTGGTCTATAGTTTTTTGGATCTGTTTTTGTTTCAGTTTTATGTATTGGTGTTATTCTTCCTAATTTTAATTCCTCGGGAAATTTTCCCATTTTTATGTATTTATTTATTGTTGGGCAATGATGTTCTTTAGTTTTTTGATGAATAATAGCTTAATGTCGTCGTATCTTGTGGCTTATTCATTGTGTCGTCTACGAGACTACAAGGGCACACTCTTATTTTTTCATGAAAATGAAAAGGACATAATGATGAATGTCGTCGACGACACAATCTCAACCGGTTCAAGAATAAGCCACGTGGCTGATGCCTGATGCATCCCTTTTTAATTCTCAGCTGGTTTTCATTCATTGTGCTTTCAGCGTGAATGATTTTTTGGCAAATTTTGACTCAAGTTCTTTGCCACTTCCACGATGTATTGGTTGAAGATTTCTGCTATTTCTTCACCGTCTTCCGTTAATTTTCCATTTTCATTCAATTTGAGGCTAATAACTTTATTTGGGGTTTTCTTGGTTTTTGTTATTTCTTGTATTATTTTCCAAGTGCCTTTGCCGATGACATTTTTAATAAATTAATTCATTCTCATATTTTTTCTATTATTCTTCATTTCTTTTTGTAGCATTTTTTTTTTTTTTGTTTTACATATGTAAATTTTTTGTTTATTATTTTTGTGTTTTCTTCAACTGTTCTATATTATTTCTGTTATATTGTAAAATTAAGATTTTTTTTCGTTTTTGTCTCATTTTCCTTTATCTCATCGTTACGGTTAGTCACATGTATTATACAAGGTGTTCCGTATCGTTATGCACAAATTTTGTGAGCGTAATCTAGGTTCAATTGTAAGACTAAAAAACACAAAATTTTGAAATTTTGAAGCTATGAAACAGAAAATAAAATTTTTCGAATAAAAAAAAAATTCAGATACCACATTTTCAATACTTAACATTTTCAAAATGTCCTCCTGCTTACTATACACAAGCTTGGTGTTGTAATAACTGAATACATACAAAGAATTTTGGAATACCGAGATTTTAATGCTACATGCTTAAAAAATAAATTCACATAGTAACAAAGGACACAATTTTGTTTTAAAATCACTCTTAAATCATATTTATATTTAGTCTTTAAATCTTTTTTTTTTAGTCTGAAGATGTCAAAATGCTGTAACTTTTGAATAAAAAAAATAGACTTACACAACTTTTATGTTTTTTAGTCTTAGAATTGAACCTAGATTACGCTCCTAAAATACCTTGTATAGTTTTGTTCTTCATAATTGTGGGTTATATTACATTGGACAAAGAGTGCTTTGTGAACTGATATTTTTGGTTATCCTTGGTTCCTTGATCCTTGGCCTATATTATTGGTTCTCGTTATCACACTTATTTTGGATTAAAAATTCATTTTCTTCAATTAAATTAAAATAATTTAAGGTCTTTGAGTTATTTGTTAAAATATTGCTGCTGAAGTCCCAAATTAACCAAAACCAAAACGATTTAACCAAAAGTATTTCCATTAAAAATCAAGAATTAATGCATTAAGGTGCAATTTTAACCATCAAACTTTTTAAAAAATATACAGGGTGTAACAAAAGTAACGCATAATAGCAGTAAATGTTTAATGGAATGTAATTAAAATCATATTTATCAATTTTTTGTAGTTACTCATTGGCGTACTATATGGTTCTTTGCACCGAAATTCATAAAAAATCAATTTTAATCTTAAATTATTTTAGAAAAAATTTAATAACTTTAGAACTGTGAAAGATTTTTCAAAAATTCTTTATGCATGATGAACTACAATTCAATAGGAAATTAAAATCATATTTTTCAATATTTTTAAGTTACTCAGTGGCGTACCATGTCGTTTCTTGCACCGAAATTACAAAAAATCAATTTTAATCTTAAATTATTTTGGGAAAACTTTAATAACTTTAGAACGGTGCAAGATTTTTCAAAAAATTTTTATGCATCACGAACTTCAATTCAATAGGTAATAAAAATTATATTTTTCAATTTTTTGATGTTACTCAGTGGCGTACCATGTCGTTTTTATGCACAGAAATTCATAAAAAATCAATTTTAATGTTAAATTATTTTGGGAAAACTTTAATAAGTTTAGAACGGTGCAAAATTTTCAAAAATTCTTTATGCATCACGAACTTCAATTCAATAGGTAATTAAAATTACTTTTTCAAAAATTTTTGTTGTTACTCAGTAGCGTACCATGTCGTTTTTTGCACCGAAATTCATAAAAAATAAATTTTAATGTTAAATTATTTTGGAAAAACTTTAATAATTTTAGAACGGTGCAAGATTTTTCAAAAATTCTTTATGCATCACGAACTTCAATTCAATAGGTAATTAAAATTATATTTTTAAATTTTTTGTAGTTACTCAGTGGCGTACTATATCATTCTTTGCACCGAAACTCATAAAAAATCAATTTTAATCTTAAATTATTTTGGAAAAATTTTAATAACTTTAGAACTGTGCAAGGTTTTTCAAAAATTCTTTATGCATGATGAACTGCAATTCAATAGGTAATTAAAATCATATTTTGAAATATTTTGAAGTTACTCAGTGGCGTACCATGCCGTTTTTTGCACCGAAATTCATAAAAAAACAATTTTAATCTTAAACTATTTTGGAAAAACTTTAATAACTTTAGAACGATGCAATATTTTTCAAAAATTCTTTATGCATCATAAACTGCAATTCAATTGGTAACTAAAATTACATTTTTCAATTTTTAGTTGTTACTCAGTGGCGTACCATGTCGTTTCTTGCACCGAAATTCATAAAAAATCAATTTTAATGTTAAATTATTTTGGAAAAACTTTAATAACTTTGGAACATTCCAAGATTTTTCAAAAATTCCTTATGCATCACGAAATTCAATTCAATAGGTAATTAAAATTATATTTTTCAATTTTTTGTTGTTACTCAGTGGCGTACCATGTCGTTTTTTGCACCGAACTTCCTAAAAAATCAATTTTAATATTAATTTATTTTGGAAAAACTTTAATAACTTTAGAACGGTGCAAGATTTTTCAAAAAATTTTTATGCATCACGAACTTCAATTCAATAAGTAATTGAAATTATATTTTTCAATTTTTTGTTGTTATTCAGTGGCGTATCATGTCGTTTTTTGCACCGAAATTCATAAAAAATCAATTTTAATGTTAATTTATTTTGGAAAAACTTTAATAACTTTAGAACGGTGCATGATTTTTCAAAAAATTTTTATGCATCACGAACTTCAATTCAATAAGTAATTAAAATTATATTTTTCAATTTTTTGTTGGTACTCAGTGGCGTACCATGTCGTTTTTTGCACCGAAATTCATAACAAATCAATTTTAATCTTAAATTATTTTGGAAAAACTTTAATAACTTTAGAACTGTGTGAGATTTTTCAAAAATTCTTTATGCATCACGAATTTCAATTCAATTGGTAACTAAAATTACATTTTTCAATTTTTTGTTGTTACTCAGTGGCGTACCATGTCGTTTCTTGCACCGAAATTCATAAAAAATCAATTTTAATCTTAAATTACTTTGAAAAAACTTTAATAATTTTAGAACTGTGCAAGATTTTTCAAAAATTCTTTATGCATGATGAACTGCAATTTAATAGGTAATTAAAATCATATTCTTAAATATTTTCTAGTTACTCAGTGGCGTACCATATCGTTTCTTGCACGAAATTCATAAAAAATCAATTATAATCTTAAATTATTTTGGAAAAACTTTAATAACTTTAGAACGGTACAAGATTTTTCAAAAATTCTTTATGCATCACGAACTTCAATTTAATAGGTAATTAAAATTATATTTTTCAATTTTTTGTTGTTACTCACTGGCGTACCATGTCGTTTTCTGCAACGAAATTTATAAAAAATCAATTTTGATCTTAAATTATTTTGAAAAAACTTTAATAACTTTAGAACTGTGCAAGATTTTTCAAAAATTCTTTATGTATGATGAACTGCAATTCAATAGGTAATTAAAATCATATTTTGAAATATTTTGAAGTTACTCAGTGGCGTACCATGTCGTTTCTTACACCGAAATTTATAAAGAATCAATTTTAATCTTAAATTATTTTGGAAAAATTTTAATAACTTTGGAACATTCCAAGATTTTTCCAAAATTATTTATGCATGATGAACTGCAATTCAATAGGTAATTAAAATCATATTCTTAAATATTTTCTAGTTACTCAGTGGCGTACCATATCGTTTCTTGCACAAAATTCATAAAAAATCAATTTTAATCTTAAATTATTTTGGAAAAATTTTAATAACTTTCGAACATTCCAAGATTTTTCCAACATTATTTATGCATGAAGAACTGCAATTCAATAGGTAATTAAAATAATATTTTTAAATATTTTTAAGTTACTCAGTGGCGTACCATGTCGTTTCTTGTACCGAAATTCATAAAAAATCAATTATAATCTTAAATTATTTTGGAAAAACTTTAATTACTTTAGAACGGTGCAAGATTTTTCAAAAATTCTTTATGCATCACGAACTTCAATTTAATAGGTAATTAAAATTATATTTTTCAATTTTTTGTTGTTACTCACTGGCGTACCATGCCGTTTTCTGCACCGAAATTTATAAAAAATCAATTTTGATCTTAAATTATTTTGAAAAAACTTTAATAACTTTAGAACTGTGCAAGATTTTTCAAAAATTCTTTATGCATCACGAACTTCAATTCAATAGGTAAATAAAATTACATTTTTCAATTTTTTGTTATTACTGAGTGGCGTACCATGTCGTTTTTTGCACCGAAATTCATAAAAAATCAATTTTAATGTTAAATTATTTTGGAAAAACTTTAGAACGGTGCAAGATTTTTCAAAAATTCTTTATGCATCACGAACTGCAATTCAATTGGTAACTAAAATTACATTTTTCAATTTTTTGTTGTTACTCAGTGGCGTACCCTGTCGTTTCTTGCACCGAAATTCATAAAAAATCAATTTTAATCTTAAATTATTTTGGAAAAATTTTAATAACTTTGGAACATTCCAAGATTTTTCCAAAATTATTTATGCATGATGAACTGCAATTCAATAGGTAATTAAAATCATATTTTGAAATATTTTGAAGTTACTCAGTGGCGTACCATGTCGTTTCTTGCACTGAAATTCATAAAAAATCAATTTTAGCGCAAGATTTTTCAAAAATTCTTTATGCATGATGAACTACAATTGAATAGGTAATTAAAATCATATTTTAAATATTTTGTAGTTACTCAGTGGCGTACCATATCGTTTCTTGCACGAAATTCTTAAAAAATCAATTTCAATCTTAAACTATTTTGGAAAAACTTTAATAACTTTAGAACAGTGCAAGATTTTTCAAAAATTCTTTATGCATGATGAACTGCAATTCCATAGGTAATTAAAATCATATTTTTAAATATTTTATAGTTACTCAGTGGCGTACCATATCGTTTCTTGCACGAAATTCTTAAAAAATCAATTTTAATCTTAAATTATTTTGGAAAAACTTTAATAACTTTATAACGGTGCATGATTAACAAAAATTCTTTATGCATCATGAACTGCATTTTAATAGGTAATTAAAATTACATTTTATCTCACCCTGTATTATTATAAAATAAAAAATAATTCTATTTTATGCTTTTTTAAAATTAATTTCATTTTGTCTATTAGAGATAAAGGTATCAACAGCTGCTATAGGGTATTCTGAAAAATGTGTTCTTTTAAAATATGCAAAATATACAGGGCGTTTCCTTTGAAATAAATAAGTATTAACAAATTATAGTGATAAATAAATCCGCTACAGTTTGGGGCGTTTTTTTGTTCCACCCTGTATATGGATGAAATTTAAAGACAAAATCCAAAACATACTTTGATAATAAAAAATTTATACAGGGCTTCCAAAAAATAATTAAAATTTTGAACGCTATAAATAGCTGCAACTTTTTTGGAGTCGAAAACAGTGGGACAAAGCCCACTCTAGAATTTTACTCTAGATCCGCCACTGCTCAAACTAAAATTTATTATTTTTGAATGGTATTACTTTAATGAAATTAAGGTACGTCATTTTTTTTTAAATCTTTATTCGTTTTTTATTTATAGACAATGAAAAAACCAGTTTCTAATCTAGTAATCGCTAAAGTTTGAAGCACACTTTTAAGATCTGGTTTTGCTAATAATGAAATTACAAAATTTTATTATTTTATAAAATACATACTCTATTTTTATAATAAATTTTTTAAAAATATTTGTGTATACACACTATATAAAAATTGATTGTTATCAAATTTTTCATTTATTTTATAAAAAAAATTATAATATTTAGTAGGTAATATTATTTAATGCTAGCAAATTTTTGTGTTTTTTTTTGTTGTTATTGCGAGTGAAGAATGTAAAATTTAAACTGTAAAGAATGAAGCATAGAGCACATCAAAAACGATTTACCATGCGGTACATAATTTCATTGGGAACCCTAAATTATGGTCGGAAGACCTGCTATCAAATCCAATTTATAAATTATGTTAATTATATCCAATAAAGTGTTTAATAATAAGGCATTTACTTTTTTTATGACTGGGGAGGAGTACGAAGAGGGTTATTGGTCAAAAAGGTGGTATTTATTTTAAGATTTCACCAATATCCCCCCCAGGCCATCGCTCAAAATTACAAATGCATCCACGAATAAATACCAACTATTCCTAAATTTATTGCTATAAATTATTGGGAACAAAATCATTCTCCTACCTTTTGTTTTCAAATTTATTTCTTTGTCTTTTCCAACCTTAAACACACACTTATTTCAACTCATTAAATTTTCAAAACGCAATTAAAAAATAACCAATTTTTTATTTAATAGTTTAAAGAGTATATAAGTAGTTTTTAGGTTAATTATAAGTAAAAACATGTTTTTTCTATAAATTATGTACATATTTAACACAAATTGCTCATATTAGTATTATTTATATTTATAGTTTCATTACACAAAGATTATGTTTAAAATTGTAATTATTTAAATTGTAAAGTAGTGTACAGGAAATTGCTGTATAATTCCTAATGTTGGTTTGTTAAATGTATTCCATTAGGATGACGTAAATTAAAGCAAAATTAACTTGCACAGTTATAATCCTTCCTTTTAATTGTTATAATTTGTAATATAAGTTTATAGTACGGTAAATAAAGCAAAAACCAGAATCCAATTTTTCGCTAGTGAAAATGGATTAACCCTTTTACTGTTATAATATAAAATAAATGGCGTTTAATTAATGCAGTTGTAATATACGTGGTAATTATCTTCGCCCTTATGGCGTACTTAATGTCGAATGTCATGTGAAAGAAGATGTGGACATGGGCATGGAGTTGAACGCGAAAGCTCCACATCTAATCGCCTTTTCTATGGTATAAAAGTCGAAACCATGGCCATGGTCAGGTACGACGACGTCATCAACCGGGTCGGTGGTCCCAACCAGGGTGCATTCCATACATACCCTAAAGCTATGCTCAAAAACTCTCCCACAGCCCCCATGGAGACAACACAAGTACAAATAAAAATTATAAAAATATCACATTAATTAATTTCCTACAAATAATTAATTAAAATTAACTCATCAAAATTTGGGTAATTAAAAAATGTCACTGGTATTTACTATAAATAAAGGCAATAAAGTAGCTCAGATTACTGGAATATTACATGTTATTTGTATAAATAAAATAAATTTATACTTCCATACACCGAATGTAATTGCATGTAATTTTCTGAGCAACCCTATTAATAACAACCATAATATTACTCTTTATTTATAGTTACTTTAAACTAATTAAATGAAAAACTTATGTTTATTCATTTTATTTAGCATGGAGGAATCAAGTAGCTAACATTTGTTACAATTAATACGAACTTGTAGAAATAGTTTGCATCGAATTTTTTAAAGTGCGCTCCTCATTAGCATAATTTTCGTATTTGCATATTTAAATTTTTATAACGAGTTTAAATACCTTTAAGTATGTTAATAAATAAAAACAAATGACAAGCAACTAATTTAGCGTTGTGAAAATATTTACATAAACTTTCAGTTTCGTCAAGCAAATTCATCCCATTTTTACAAATTTTAAAATTATGTTAATCAACCACATTCGTTTTCTCAATTAAAAATATCATTTTATAATTTTGGTGGAGTTTCGTGATTCTCCGGCGCGTGAGTGGGGGGTGTTGATTTAAACCTCGTATAACTCAACAATGTAGTTTATTGATTATAAGTTTTGTATTATTAATGTAGATGATTTATCCAAACAAATTTATAGTAACATTAAACTTTTATACCAGCAAGTGCGGTAACAAAAATATTTTATGACGTATAGAATAAAGATAAAAGAGATTGTTGAAATAAGGTAAAATGTAAAGAAACATAAAAGAACTCCGCCATTCTCTAGCGGAAGTTGACGTTCTGAAAAATTTCGAAATAAAAGTTGGCACGTTATTCAAACAATGTATTATTTACTACGTTGTAAAACTGTTAAAATCGTTAATTATGGAATGGCGGGCTGTTATTATATCACTATTTTCAGTACTTACAACTTATGCGTCATGGGCATCATTACCATCACAACCATCAACAACCATCATATAACCGCGGGTTATTGCATGCGTTTATTCTTCAGGGGTTGATGTTTTTTTCAACCAACAACTTCCTTATGAATAATAAGATGCAGGTATTATAACTGTTTATAATCTGCTTAATGCTTAATCATAAAATAAAACAATAACCGCAGTACTTAAAATCCCTATTTAATAATTTTAGGTACTTATTTTATTGTCTATCTTTATTTACCTAGAGAATTTATTACTGATGGTGTCTTATTGTCATATAAACACACCTTTTGTAATTACTACATTATATTTCAAAAAATTTATGAACATATTAAGCATGACAAAAAACAAAAAGAGTTTTCAAAATTATCACCTTCCAATTTTAGCAATAATAGTAAAGAAGACGAATTTATAATTATCTATACGTGCTAGAAGATGAAACATTATACAGGGTGGGCCAACGAAAACGAAACAGACGAGTTTTAAAATAGTTAATAAAAAATTTTGAAAAAACGCTCAACTTTGGTTTCGAGGGGGACATATTTTGCAATAGAAGTGATTCAAAAATCCATTCAACCCTGTGCCCTATGGACACAACCCCTAAAATTTTAATAGGGATGGTGGGGTATGTAATACCTTGTTAGAAAGAACTTTATACTCAGAGTAACATACAAAAAAAAAGTTAAATCGATCGATTCGTTTTAAAGATATTCAAAATTTAGCAAGTAGAGATTTCATGTCTTTTAAAATTGTGCTATGAACACCACGGCTTCAATTTTAAGTATTTTGATAGGGTAAGTAATACCTCCTGGGAAAGATCTTTTAACCCAAAGTAACATACAAAAACATGTAAAACGCAATTTATTTTCATTTTCTACAAAAGAGAGATTTTAAAAAACAAATTTAAATTTATTCGAGGAATTGTTTAAAATTTTGTAACATCTGGAACAAAACAATGCAAAACATAAAACGATTTATAACCACATTGAGATTCTTTTTATCAGTTGTATTTTGTATTAGTGGTGATTTTCATCGTGTTAAAACTGTTTATGACTAATTATTAGAAATCAACATTTAAAATTTTGTGAACTTCTGTAAAAGCTTCTGCTAGCAATGGCTTATACAATTCCAGAAAGGGTTGAATTAATCACTCTTTATTTTAAAAACGATGAGAATGCTCATCGTGCAGCTAATTTATTTAATGAACATTCAAACAAACATTGTAACCGAAAATACGTTCTGGAGTTGGTTGCAAAATTTAAAAATACTGGTTCTGTTGGTAATAAGAAACGCGATCCTGGTAATGTTCGTCCAATAAGAAATGAGGTCGTTGAAATAGGTGTTTTGGGACAAGTTGCTGCAGATCCAACTTTAAGCACAAGAAAACTGGAGACTGTGACTAACATCAGCAGAACAACCATTCGCCGATTAGTGAAAGGTCACAAATATCATCCCTATAAAATTCATTTAATTCATGAGTTAAATGAAGATGATTTTGATAGGCGACTGCAATTTTGTGAGGTGATGACGGAACGGATAATTGCTGATGAAAATTATCTTTATAATGCCTGTTTTTCTGATGAGTGCACTTTTTTCTTAAACTCAACCGTTAATCGTCATAATTGTCGATATTGGTCAGATGAGAATCCTAGGGTATTTCATGAAGTTCACACTCAAACTCCTCAAAAATTGAATGTGTGGGTTGGAATTTTTGGAGACCGTCTTATTGGTCCTTATTTTCTAGATGGCAATCTAACAGGGGATATGTACTTGGATCTACTTCAAAACTTTGTTCATCCATTTCTTGACGATATTATCGAAAATGACGATCGTTATTTAGAAGACCATCTGATTTTCCAACAAGACGGAGCTCCTCCTCATTACACACGGCCTGTTAGGGAATTCTTGGATACGACGTTTCCTGGGCAATGGATTGGGCGTAGAGACCTTACTCCCCTTGATCTCCCGTTTTGGTGATCTAACAGCACAAGACTTCTTCCTTTTTTTAAAATCTCACGTTTGCTACAACAAATCACGAACCTTGCAAGACTTGAAAGCTAACATTGAAGAAGAAATCGCCAATTTGGAGCGCCAGATGTTCAAAATGTCGTAAAACCAACGCAATTATGCATCAACTCGGGAGGTGGCCATTTGAGCGATATAATTTTTTCCAAGTAATGCAAACAATTATACACTTTCAAATAAATTTTTGATGAAAACCGAGCTTTTTTTCTTCATTTATAACAGAATGGCAGCCAATTCAAATTATGACATTACTTTTGCGCCACCCTGTACATTGGTTGAACAGATTGGTTAAAGGTATCACGAGTTAGCTTTTTACCTTTTTTTATTAATATTGTGTTTATCTCATAAATGTCAGTGCTTTTACTATTTTTTAAGTGTCCAATGACATCATTTGAAGTAACTTTTCTCTGATGTCAAGAGAAGTATTTAATATACATTCAAAATTGTAGTACACTAGGAATTTCACTTTATAATTTATCAGAGCGAAATATTTGTTGAAGTGGAAGTCTTCAGCATTTAATTTATCGCTGCTATCTGATTTGGTATTAGTGCTGCTTCTTTGATAGTTTACCTCAACATATGCGTTTCTCTTCCTTCTGATAATCAGATTTCTAAAGCACTTCTTGCAGTCATTTATTGTTTCTTTATTTATTTGGATAGGATGAGAAATTTCCCAGTATTTTGATGATGAACTCGTAAGGTCCTTACGAACCAAATAAATTCATCAAATTTTTGTTCTTGATTGGTACATTTTTATAGGGAATGCTGTTTCAATTGATTTTTGAAGTATATACTTAAGATGTTGATAAATTTTTCATTAATTATTGTTGATTTCACATTTAGAAATTCGAAATCTGCTTCTGCTACCATTTGATAACAGACATTAAGGCTGAATTGAGTGATTGGACGAATTCTTGAAGTCTTTATTTTATTAATACGTTCTTTATTTCGAATTCCATGATGATAGCTTTGGTGGCTTATCATTGAACCGATCGAGTTCGTGTCGACGACGAGACTACAAGGACAGACTCTTATTTTTTCATGTAAATGAAAAGGACAGAATTATGAAAGTCGTCGACGACACAATCTCGACCGGCCGAAGAATAACCCCACTGGAGTCTTCGTAAAATATTCAGGAAGAGCAATTGCCTGGTTAAGTCAGCGACAAGCAGTTGTGGCAACCTCAACAAGCCAAGCAGAGATTATTGCAACGAATTACTGAGCCAAAGAGGCAATTTGGCTTAGCAGACTTTTTAGAGGTGGTTCCTATAATTCCTATAGACCAGCTCAAAATCCAGAGTTTTACGCATGACCAAGCATATTTCCATTAAACATTTTTCATCCTTATGACAAAACCATTGTCCAGAACACCTTCATTGTTATTTTTAGAGCCATATGATCATCCTTGCTATGAATTTTTCGAAACATCTGTGTACAGAAGGGCGGACGAAGAAAAAATTTTATAAGCATCGTTGATGAGCAGCAAAAATGGAATAGGTCCCTAATTTGAACCTTGTGGTACACTGGAATCAGCCATAGCTTCAGAAATAACTTTCAGTTGTCGCCGAGGTTACACGCTATATACTGGCCTATTTCTGACGTCATTTTTGGTGGTAAGAAATAATTTCAATCGTCAATAACCTTAAAAATGTGTTTCTTTAGCGATTACAATTCTAGAAAATGGCATTTTGATTGTCTATAAATAAAAAACGAGGATTTTATTTTAACATATTTTTTTATAATTTGAGGTGTTACATTTTAACTTATTTAAAATTTAAATGTAAATTGATAAGGATAGTTGTTTTTCTTAAGTAACAGTTGTCAACGTGATTTTAATGATCAATTTGTGTTTATTTTATTGGTGACTTTCAAAATAATTACTTATTACAGTGATAATAAATGGTGGAAGATAAAATAAAGTGAAGTAAATACAAAAAAAATTAAATGACCTGGTTGGTAACCACGAAAGAGATCACTTAACCTTCGAGCACTGCCGGGGTCTTTCGAACTCCTGGGGCGATTTCAAATCGTGGCGCTTTATTTATTTTCCATTACGTCTCGTTACTCGCCGATTGCACAATGAACATTATTATTATTATTACCATTACGATTCCCATTGCCGATGATTTTTCTACAAGCCTCGCACAATGCCCATTTATTTGCTTAATTGAATATAAATGGCGGAAAATTCATTTTTTTTTATCATCAAGGTCAACTCCAAAGAAATAATTAATTATTGTTATTAATAATAAAAAACGGACGTTATTGTATTGTTTTTTAGACCCGCAATGTTCAGCTGAAACGTCAATAAATAAATTCAATTAGTTGATTGCGGCTCAGCTCGGACTCACAACCAAACAAGTTTTTTGTTATTATTGGGGCCAATTTAAAACCACATAAAAACACTGATTTACATGGAATTGCGCTAATATTTTCGCAAGTTTTATGACAAACAATTATACTATTATGTTGTAAATGATGTAAACGTCTGCTTCCATCATTATTATTACCATTTATAACAAATTTACCTCACATCATCACAAATCACACCATAACACAACTTTGATCATTTCTGCAAAAACACCAAAAATTGCATGAAATTTTAGATGATTTTTGATGAAAAAAAAAAGGATTTTAGAAATCGTATAGATTATTTTCCCACAGTCTGGAGGTTTTTTCATGACTTACAAAAAGTTTGAGTAGTGCCATTCCAGATGATACCCTATATATTTATCCATTTATCTATAATTTGTACATATGTTAAAAAGATGCAAATGTTTCGGGAGGATAATGAGGGGCGATGTCTAACAAAGTGAGACTTCTGAGAATTCTAATCATTTCTATCTTTGGAGTCGCAATCAGTCTCAGGTCTCACTAATAAATATGTATAAATCAAAATTAGTAGATTTGGAGAAATTCAAGGAACAGACGTAAAAAATAGACTCATTTCGTGATTGAAAACATTTAACGTATTTAAATTAGCATTTTATGAGAATTTAGGATTTTATATTTTCAAGCTTAATATGGTCGTTATTTTTATTTATGATAATGCGTTATTTTAATGGGACGATTAGATTTGCAGGTAAAAAGTAGAGATATGAAATTAATATTAGTTGAGTTATTTTTTATATTAAAAAAATGTAGACACAATGGCCGTGCATCAGTTCGTGGCATGAAAAAAGAAACGGTGGAACATTCCGAATCTGGCTGTCGAAATTAATCAACGCTCGGCACGTTTACGTCCGCAACAGACTTACCCCCACCCCGGGAGCCGGAAAGAGACGAAAGATCGTTACGTATGCAAATGCGTTGACGCTCAAGTGCCGAAGAGAAGCAAAACCAAACGAAACAACCCTCTACCATGGTTTGAACCTTACCATACCTTACGATTCTTACGAACAATGCTTATATTTATAAGTGATCCATCATAAAGAGCACGGCCGAGATGTATCGGGCGGTCTTGTCATGTTAGGTTAGGTTAGGAATTCAGTCATCCGATCAGAGGGAGATCTCCAGGTGAGATAGCGCGCCTGCATTTGTATTGTTGGACGCCGCATTTTCGAACTTTTGATGCATCATCGGCTGGATCTATCAAAAGCAGTAAAGGAACAAGCTGTTACATGCTCTTATCGACTCTACATGTTGCCCAAGGAACTCGTCTGTCACGCAACGCCTTTCAAAACCATCCTCGCCATAAAACACAAATCGCCCAAATTTTTTTTAATCCTTTTTTATCAACAAATCGCCAATTTTATTACCACAATACCTCACTAAACTCTCAACGTGCTTTCAATTTTAAATACACACCAAATATAACCAATATAACCATCACACACCAATTTCAAAAATTCATAAAACTGGGCCCAAATTTTTGATATCAAAATATTTAGTAAAACCACTGATATAAGCAACTTTATGTTAGATTAGGTTAGTAAGAACTAGTGCTAGATGAACATTAAATATTTCTTCAATTTCAAATTTTTCATTCAAAAGTTCCAATTTCAAAATAGATCGAAACTTTCGAACATTAAGCAAAAACTCGAAAATAATTGAGTTCGAAAGAAGTCGCACTTTGAAATATTTCGAACCGATCAAATTTTAGGCAAGTTCGAAAAAGTTCCAGTTGCGTTCAAAAGAAATTAGAGCTCGAAAGAAGTTAGAGTTCAAAAATCGGGTTCGAAAACAAGTCAAGTTCAAAGAAAGTTCGATCTTGGAAACTCATTGTATTTTTACCTCTAAAAATTACATAAAAGATCATTTTTAAAAAAGAAATTTCCTCAGTTCGAAGTTCGTCCTTTTCGAACTTCATCAAGATAGAACTTTATGGAGTTCTAATTTAAGTAATTAGTTTCGAAGTTCATCTCATTCGACCTTCATCTACACCTTTCTAATTGTACTTTAGAAAAAATCAAATCAATTTCAGAAATCATCAATTGTAATTCAGAACACTCAATTGTATTTCAGAATAATCATAGGTAATATCACGAGTGATCAAATTTAAGTCGAATATTTTTCACTGTCATTATCACGAATATCATTTCGGGTTAAATTTTAATTTTTAACCCCAAATGACATGAGTGGTAATGTATGAAAAATATTCGACTTATAATTTGAACAAGAGTGCATATTTAAGGGACTATTTAACGAACATTTTTCACTTTCTTATGCAAAATTTGACAGCCAACTTCAAACTTATTGATGTTTGACATAAACGTCATGAAATAATCGCTGATATTTTTGACGTTTTACTTGTCACAAAAAATAATCACTTGTGAGTTGAATAGTCAATTTAATTTCAGAAAGTATCAATTGTATTTCAGAATAGTCAATTCAATTTCAGAAATCATCAATTGTAATTCAGAAAAGATCAATTGTATTTCAGAAAGCATCAATTGTATTTTAGAAAAATTAATTTAAATTTAGAAACGACCTTTTGTAAAATATTAAGGAAGCCAAGAGTTTTTGGGAGATTATTTCAATTGGGCTTAACATTGATGAATTAACTTAACCTAAGCCTGATGTTTCTGGTGTAATCTTAAATTTCGAAAGCACATTTTTGATGAAATGTGTGTGTTGTTGTGGTTCACGTGCACAATCACCGTCAAAAACTCTAGACTTCCTGATTTTATTATAATTGGTCCTTTCTGAAATTAAATTGATTTTTCTGAAAGACAATTGATGCTTTCTGAAATACAATTGATCTTTTCTGAAATACGATTGGGTATTCTGAAATCAAATTAATCTTTTCTGAAATACAATTGACTATTCTGAAATCATATTGATCTTTTCTGAAATACAATTGGAAAAGGTGTAGTTTAAAGTTTATGGATTTCGAAGTTCACAGAATAGATAGGTCCGAAATTCATACAGTTTCAACTTCAACAAGTTCGAAATTTCATTATTATATTTAATTAATAAAGAATGTGTTGGTACAGTTCGAACTTTTATGTTTTAAAGTACGAAAAAAGTTCGAACTCGATAATTTCGAGTTCCGTGAACTAATTCTTTTACAATTGCCAAAATTACAACAAATGTCAATGGGTACATCAATTTTTTTCTTATTCTAAAAAATGACATTTTAAAATCTGATTTATGTGTTTGAAATCTCAACATTTGCAGGAACAATTGATCTACTAAAAAAAGATTTAAAAAACCTGTTGGATTAAAAATGCGACTTTCAGAAGCGGACTTATGGTCAGAAATTTTCAAATTTTGAAGCGTTGCGCCGATTATCGAAAAAATTTTTTCTCGAAAATTGTGATTTTCGCCTATTTTTTAAGGAATTTAAAAAACCACACCAAATCAAATGACAGATAAACCGTCACGCATTGTCACGCATCAAATTCAAAAATTGATAATATTAGATACTAAATACTATTTTTAATATCTAAATATTCATTAAAAAATTTATCAGTACTATACGAATTTTAAATATCTGTAACGTCGAACTTTTCTTTCAAAAGTTCCAACAAGTTTAAAATCGGGTTCGAAAACAGATCGGGTTCAAAGAAAGTTTGAACTCGGAAAATTCAATGAAATATTTTTACTTCTAAAAAGAAACGTCATTTTTGTATGAATATTATTAAAAAAGTAACCTTTCTTCTTAAAATTTGAGTAGTTTTGTACCTTGCTTCCCAAAGTTTGAACTTTTCAGGTTTGACCTTACTCAGTTCGAAATTCTGCCCTAAGTATTTTTAATTTTCAATTTTTAGAATTAACTAAATAGTAAGTTTTTGCAATTTTTAAGACCTTCTATGACTTCGAAGAATTAAAAGAAAATACTTCGGATTTTTTGTTATCCGCAAACCAACGAAATTTGAGCAGTTTTGTAGATTAGAGCAAACCACAAAATACCTTGCTTCCCAAAGTTTCAACTTTTCAGGTTTGACCTTACTTAGTTCGAAATTCTGCCCCAAGTATTTTTAATTTTCAATTTTTAGAATTAACTAAATAGTAAGTTTCTGCAATTTTTAAGACCTTCTATGACTTCGAAGATTTAAAAGAAAATACTTCGGGTTTTTTGTTATCCGCAAACCAACGAAATTTGAGCAGTTTTGTAGATTAGAGCAAACCACAAAATACCTTGTTTCCCAAAATTCGAACTTTTTCAGGTTTTACCTTCCTCTTTTCTAAATTCTTCCCTTTCGAACTTCATCGAGTTCGAACTTTTTCTTGTTCGAATTATGTAGATTCGAACTTCGTCTCTTTTAAACTTCATTTAGATTGTTTTTAGAAGTTTATTAAGTTCGAAGTTAAGTAAATTTTAATTTCGTCTCTTTCAAAGTTCATAATCTTTATTGATTTCGAAGTAAAGTAGATTCGAACTTTGTCCTTCTCAAACTGTACAGAGTTCGAAGTTAGGTAGGTTGAAACAAAATACCTTACTTCCCAAAGTTTGAACTTTTTCAGGTTTGACCTTCCTCAGTTCGAAATTCTTCCCTTTCGAACTTCATCGAGTTCGAACTTTTTCTTGTTCGAATTATATAGATTCGAACTTCGTCTGTTTTGAACTTCATTTAGATTGATTTAGAAGTTTATTAAGTTCGAAGTTAAGTAATTTTTAATTTCGTCTCTTTCAAAGTTCATGATCTTTATTGATTTCGAAGTAAAGTAGATTCGAACTTTGTCCTTCTCAAACTGTACAGAGTTCGAAGTTAGGTAGGTTGAAACAAAATACCTTACTTCCCAAATTTTGAACATTTTAAGGTTTGACCTTCCTCAGTTCGAAATTCTGCCCTTTAGAACTTCATCTAGTTCGAACTTTTTCAAGTTCGAATTATGTAGATTCGAACTTCGTCTCTTTTAAACTTCATTTAGATTGATTTAGAAGTTTATTAAGTTCGAAGTTAAGTAATTTTTAATTTCGTCTCTTTCAAAGTTCATGATCTTTATTGATTTCGAAGTAAAGTAGATTCGAACTTTGTCCTTCTCAAACTGTACAGAGTTCGAAGTTAGGTAGGTTGAAACAAAATACCTTACTTCCCAAATTTTGAACATTTTAAGGTTTGACCTTCCTCAGTTCGAAATTCTGCCCTTTAGAACTTCATCTAGTTCGAACTTTTTCAAGTTCGAATTATGTAGATTCGAACTTCGTCTCTTTTAAACTTCATTTAGAATGATTTAGAAGTTTATTAAGTTCGAAGTTAAGTAATTTTTAATTTCGTCTCTTTCAAAGTTCATGATCTTTATTGATTTCGAAGTAAAGTAGATTCGAACTTTGTCCTTCTCAAACTGTACAGAGTTCGAAGTTAGGTAGGTTGAAACAAAATACCTTACTTCCCAAATTTTGAACATTTTAAGGTTTGACCTTCCTCAGTTCGAAATTCTGCCCTTTAGAACTTCATCTAGTTCGAACTTTTTCAAGTTCGAATTATGTAGATTCGAACTTCGTCTCTTTTAAACTTCATTTAGAATGATTTAGAAGTTTATTAAGTTCGAAGTTAAGTAATTTTTAATTTCGTCTCTTTCAAAGTTCATGATCTTTATTGATTTCGAAGTAAAGTAGATTCGAACTTTGTCCTTCTCAAACTGTACAGAGTTCGAAGTTAGGTAGGTTGAAACAAAATACCTTACTTCCCAAATTTTGAACATTTTAAGGTTTGACCTTCCTCAGTTCGAAATTCTGCCCTTTAGAACTTCATCTAGTTCGAACTTTTTCAAGTTCGAATTATGTAGATTCGAACTTCGTCTCTTTTAAACTTCATTTAGATTGATTTAGAAGTTTATTAAGTTCGAAGTTAAGTAATTTTTAATTTCGTCTCTTTCAAAGTTCATGATCTTTATTGATTTCGAAGTAAAGTAGATTCGAACTTTGTCCTTCTCAAACTGTACAGAGTTCGAAGTTAGGTAGGTTGAAACAAAATACCTTACTTCCCAAATTTTGAACATTTTAAGGTTTGACCTTCCTCAGTTCGAAATTCTGCCCTTTAGAACTTCATCTAGTTCGAACTTTTTCAAGTTCGAATTATGTAGATTCGAACTTCGTCTCTTTTAAACTTCATTTAGATTGATTTAGAAGTTTATTAAGTTCGAAGTTAAGTAATTTTTAATTTCGTCTCTTTCAAAGTTCATGATCTTTATTGATTTCGAAGTAAAGTAGATTCGAACTTTGTCCTTCTCAAACTGTACAGAGTTCGAAGTTAGGTAGGTTGAAACAAAATACCTTACTTCCCAAAGTTGTTCAAACTTTAAACAAATTTTAAGGTTTGGCCTTCCTCAGTTCGAAATTCTGCCCTTTCGAACTTCATCTAGTTCGAACTTTTTCAAGTTCGAATTATGTAGATTCGAACTTCGTCTCTTTTAAACTTCATTTAGATTGATTTAGAAGTTTATTAAGTTCGAAGTTAAGTAATTTTTAATTTCGTCTCTTTCAAAGTTCATGATCTTTATTGATTTCGAAGTAAAGTAGATTCGAACTTTGTCCTTCTCAAACTGTACAGAGTTCGAAGTTAGGTAGGTTGAAACAAAATACCTTACTTCCCAAAGTTTGAACATTTTAAGGTTTGACCTTCCTCAGTTCGAAATTCTGCCCTTTTGAACTTCATCTAGTTCGAACTTTTTCAAGTTCGAATTATGTAGATTCGAACTTCGTCTCTTTTAAACTTCATTTAGATTGATTTAGAAGTTTATTAAGTTCGAAGTTAAGTAATTTTTAATTTCGTCTGTTTCAAAGTTCATGATCTTTATTGATTTCGAAGTAAAGTAGATTCGAACTTTGTCCTTCTCAAACTGTACAGAGTTCGAAGTTAGGTAGGTTGAAACAAAATACCTTACTTCCCAAAGTTTGAACTTTTTCAGGTTTGACCTTCCTCAGTTCGAAATTCTGCCCTTTCGAACTTCATCTAGTTCGAACTTTTTCAAGTTCGAATTATGTAGATTCGAACTTCGTCTCTTTTGTACTTCATTTAGATTGATTTAGAAGTTTATTAAGTTCGAAGTTAAGTAATTTTTAATTTCGTCTCTTTCAAAGTTCATGATCTTTATTGATATCGAAGTAAAGTAGATTCGAACTTTGTCCTTCTCAAACTGTACAGAGTTCGAAGTTAGGTAAGTTGAAACAAAATACCTACTTCCCAAAGTTTGAACTTTTTCAGGTTTGACCTTCCTCATTTCTAAATTCTTCCCTTTCGAACTTCATCGAGTTCGAACTTTTTCTAGTTCGAATTATGTAGATTCGAACTTCATCGCTGTTGAATTTCATTTACATTGATTTAGAACTTTATTAAGTAATTTTTAATTTCATCTCTTTCAAAGTTCTTTATTGATTTCGAAGTAAAGTAGATTCGAACTTTGTCCTTTTCAAACTGTACGAAGTTCGAAGTTAGGTAGGTTCAAACTTTGCCTCTTTCGAAGTTCATCGAGATAGAAGTTTATTCAGTTTGAAGTTAAGTAATTTTGAAGTTCGTCTACTTCGAAGTTTATGGATTTCGAAGTTAAAAAATAACATTTTACAAACCGATTTATGTGTTTGAGGAATGTCTACCAAAAATAGTCAAATTTGAAGCGGTGAGTCGATTTTGAAAATTTATAACGGTGCAGTATTTTGAATACCAAAATACCACTTGTTTTTTCTCTATAATCGTGAATTTTCATCAATTTTTTAGTGAATTTTAAAAACCACAACTGAAATTTCTTCGAAATCAGTGGATTTAGCCTAAAAATACATTTAGGGCAAATCCAATACATTATTTTTTTGTTCTCCTTAAAAATAACACTTTACAAACTGATTAAATGTTTTTAGGAAATTTTAGTTTAAATCAAAGACTTGTAGCCTCAAGATTTCCTGGAATAGCCACTGTACCAAAAAAAGGTTTAAAACATCAATTGGATTAAAAATGTGAATTTCCGAAGAGGATCTAAGGCCAAAAATAGTATATTTTTGAAACGCGGTACCGATTTAAAAAATGTACACCGGTGTAGTATTTTCGATACCTGAATCTTGAATCTTCACCAGTTCTTAGGAAATTTTAAAGACCACACCTGAAACTTCTTTGAAAATCGCGAAAGTTCAAAGAAGTGATGAAGATAGTTCTTTGCCATTTTTTTGTTCTTCTAAAAAATAAAAATTTACAAACTGATTTAGGTATTTTTAATTTTAGGAAAATTTAAAAATTAGATACAACTGAAACTTTTTAGGAAATCGTGAATTTAGTTGCTGGAATGACTGGTCTATGAAAAAAATATTAAAAATTCTATTGTATTAAAAATACGACCTTCCGAAGTGGATTTAAGGTCAAGATAATAAAATTTTGGATACCAGAATACCATTTGTTTTTTCACTCAGTTTTTAGGAAATTTAAAAAATCACATCAGAAACTATTTCGAAAACCGCGAATTTAGTCTAAAAAACTGACGATTGTAAGTATTTTTAATTTTCAATTTTTGGAAACACTAAAAATGAAGTAGAAAGTTCCTGCAATTTTTAAAACCTTCGCTTTGATGGTTTTGAAAATGTTTGAGGATATTTTTTTACCAAGAATAGAACAGATGATGTCGTGTTTGTGATAAATTATTTTTTTGTAATATACCGTGTGTTACAAAATTATTGTTTTAGGAATTGCAGATTGAATTTTTATTAAAGCGTTTAGAATCTTATTTGAAGTCAATAAAAAAGTCATTTTTGATAATTTACGACATGAAATACATATCCAATCAGTTTTTATTTCTTAATTATACTTTACGTGACGGGTTTCGTGGTTGCGTTTTGAAAATTATTGCTTAATAAAGATGATAAATCGTGAAGATGTAACTTTTTTCTGTATTCCAATTACAAATGCTTTACCTATAATGCTATAACTAAAACTTACCAAAAAGAAGTAATTATTTATTCCGCTTTTATAACATAACAAACATTCTGGATTTGTGTTCCGATATAAGTTATTTGACAGATATTGTATGTTTAATTCATACAGAAGAGGAAGAAGATGAAGAAGAAGAAGTTACCGACTACTTTTTGATTAATGTCCCTTCAACGTTTCAAAAACTTATGTTACTCCACCTCAACCACCCTTTTTTATTTACATCAACACTCCAATAACCATATCTGAATCAATTACACAATTGAAACCACTTTTTTGAACAAAAATGTTTGCAAAAACCAATCAAATAAAAAAAAATTGTAATAACCAAATCATATTATGCTTTTAGAATTTGGAAAATTGATAAGCAATGTGTTCAAAATCTAGGAATAAACCATGTGGGAGGTAATTGAAGATTTTTGATTAAAGAAGATGTGTAAGTAATGGATGTTAATGAGAAAATTGATGGTGATTTAAAAAATAAGGAAGGTGTTATAAGGTAATATTCAATTTTGTTAATCAGTCGTGTGTGGGTAATTGAGTATCAGTGAATGAAGCGGTGTTTAGAGGATCAAATGTGGCAGCGTGTTTATCTTAATTTCTTAATTGTAAACTGCCATGCCCACCCCGTCCATTACAAGCATCGATAACTAACAAGTGGGTAGGATACTTGTCGGAACAGGACTACCTGCTCACATGGCGTTTCCAACCTTCCAACTTCCAATCCAACAGGCACAGGTATAAAAAACCTATCCTTCACTTTTTCTTTTATTTCTCCTAATTCCTAAACTGCACTGATCACCGATACTCCAACTTTTTCTCACATCATTTAACAAACAAAACACATATCACTACTCATTAGTATCAACAAATTTTTTACAACCGCTTACCCACTTTTTTCATATCAAAACCATAAATCGCCAAAACAAGAATTTGCATAAAATACTTTTATGAATCATACCTACCGTGGTTTCCATCACAATACTTTACAACATTTTTGGGCAAAAATTATGAAACCTTAGATGGGTTCAAATTTTTTAGAATTACAAATATAAGAAGGAAGTACCTACTTTTGTATAGCCATTAGGAAGACTCGTGTTACTAAAGATTAGTCATTTTTTTGGGCACATCTTAAGACGAATCTTAACTACTTTTCATATCCTATTTGGCGTATCTTGAATTTACAATTTCAGATTTTGTTGTAAGTGATGAATCTAATGGTTGATTGAAGTAAGTAAATGGTGTGTGGTTGTGATGTACTGTGAATAGAAAAAACCTACTCTAAGATCTGTTTAATTTAATGTCTCGTATGAGTAAGCATGCAAGTGTTGAGTATGGTGGCTTCAATTTTTATGGGTGTTTTAACTACATGAGATATTACGCGCGAGTTTTATAACTTAATCGGTTTAGAAGGTGGTCCTTGATCTAAGAATGAGGTCGAACTGGAGTCCAAGTTCTGGGGGAGCAGTGTATCTATTAATCAACTAATAAAATCAGATAAGAGTAGGGTACATTTGTGATGTTCTTTGTGATCGGGGTAGTCGCATGATTAATGACAGCGGTCTTCTTTAAGAGGACCTTACATGGACGGTTTATTCGAATAATAGATCTGCCTCGAATGTCACATTCCGATAACAAAAAAAATTCAACTGGGAAAATTTAAATGAATTGTTACTTTCGTGTTAGAAGCGACAGATGTGAATAATTAGCATTTTATGAAATTATTCAATAATGTTTATTAAAGCTATAAATTACAAACTACAGTTACTTGTTTTATAACTTAATAAATAAAATAATTAAGTACAGACATGTTTTTTTATAAGCCAAAATGCGCAATTTATAACTTATTTTATTACAATTACTAAAATTTTATTTGAATTTTATTGCAAAACTCACATCAATGATATTTGTATATAAAATTTTAATTCCTTGGAGATAAACGCGAATTATTTACAGTAAATTTTTACGGAATGCGCTTGTTGTAATTTTCTACTTACACCATAATATCCATTTTAGATTAAGGACTTAAGACCTAAAATAAATCAAAATTATATTGCTCTGCTCTTTAATTTATCGCTTGTAGTAGGTAGTGAATAGCGACAATTAAATCCTACTTAAAATAGTTGCAAAATTCCGCATAAAATTTACCATAAAATTATAACATCAAAAATTCCATGTTTGGACATTAGTTTTCAAAAAAATCTAACCAAATTCCTGCGAAAAGTTCGAACTTAACTAAAATTCCATTCTTACCTCTGAAAATTACAACAAATAACATTTTTAAAGTCGCCACTTCAAATTTAGAAATAATTATTTTAAAGTAATTATTTATGAACAACTTTACCCACAATAAAGCAAACCACAAAATTGACTTCCCAAAATTCTCAGGTTTGACCTTCCTCAAGCTCGAAGTTTATGGATATCGAAGTTAAGTAGGTTCGAACTTAGTTCCTTCAGATTCGAACATTATCAAGTTTGAAATTTTATTATTATGTTAAACCAATACAGGGTGGGCCAACGAAAACGAAACAGACGAGTTTTGAAATAGTTAATAAAAAAATTTGAAAAAATGCTCGGACAGGTCAACTTTAGTTTCGAGGGGGACATATTTTGCAATAGAGCTGATTCAAAAATCCATTCATCCCTGCGCCCTATGGGTACAACCCCTTAAATTTTAATAGGGATGGTGGGGTAAGTAATACCTCGTTTAAAAATCTTTTTATCCAGAGTAACATACAAAAAAAAAGTTAAATCGATCGATTCGTTTTAAAGATATTCAAAATTTAGCAAGTAGAGTTTTCATACCTTTTAAAATTGTGCTATGAACACCACGCCTTCAATTTTAAGTCTTTTGATAGGGTAAGAAATACCTCCTTGGAAAGTTCTTTTTACCACAAGTAACATACAAACCAACAATAGTGAAATTGATTGGTTTGTTTTAAAGAATTCAAAATAAAACAGTATTGCACATTATTTTTTATTTAACCAAACTAAACTTAACTAATCTTTTTGAAAAAAACTTAACACTTTAAAGAATCCCATCGATCCCGACACTTTCAAGGATGTTTTTATTATTTTATTAAATGTTCGAATTAAGTTCCACCAACCTAAATGCAAACGTACAAATTTTGCTCAAAGCGAATTCTTACATTTTGTAACATTTCAGCAGTAATTTCTCGGCATTCATTAATAATTCTCTGTCGTAACTCTGCTAGAGATCCTGGTTCCGTTGCGTAAATCTTACTTTTTAAATGCCCCCAAAGGAAAAAATCAAGGGGAGTAAGATCGGGAGATCGCGGCGGCCACTCCAAAGGTCCTCTACGCCCAATCCATTGCCCAGGAAACGTCGTATCCAAGAATTCCCTAACAGGCCGTGTGTAATGAGCAGGGGCTCCGTCTTGTTGGAAAATCAGATGGTCTTCTAAATAACGATCGTCATTTTCGATAATATCGTCAAGAAATGGATGAACAAAGTTTTGAAGTAGATCCAAGTACATACCCCTGTTAGATTGCCATCTAGAAAATAAGGACCAATAAGACGGTCTCCAAAAATTCCAACCCACACATTCAATTTTTGAGGAGTTTGAGTGTGAACTTCATGAAATACCCTAGGATTCTCATCTGACCAATATCGACAATTATGACGATTAACGGTTGAGTTTAAGAAAAAAGTGCACTCATCAGAAAAACAGATATTATAAAGATAATTTTCATCAGCAATTATCCGTTCCGTCATCACCTCACAAAATTGCAGTCGCCTATCAAAATCATCTTCATATAACTCATGAATTAAATGAATTTTATAGGGATGATATTTGTGACCTTTCAATATTCGGCGAATGGTTGTTCTGCTGATGTTAGTCACTATCTCCAGTTTTCTTGTGCTTAAAGTTGGATCTGCAGCAACTTGTCCCAAAACACCTATTTCAACGACCTCATTTCTTATTGGACGAACATTACAAGTATCGCGTTTCTTATTACCAACAGAACCAGTATTTTTAAATTTTGCAACCAACTCCAGAACGTTTTTTCGGTTACAATGTTTGTTTGGATGTTGTTCATTAAATAAATTAGCTGCACGATGAGCATTCTCATCGTTTTTAAAATAAAAAGTGATTAATTCAACCCTTTCTGGAATTGTATAAACCATTGCTAGCAGAAGCTTTTACAGAAGTTCACAAAATTTTAAATGTTGATTTCTAATAATTAGTCATAAACAGTTTTAACACGATGAAAATCACCACTAATACAAAATACAACTGATAAAAAGAATCTCAATGTGGTTATAAATCGTTTTATGTTTTGCATTGTTTTGTTCCAGATGTTACAAAATTTTAAACAATTCCTCGAATAAATTTTAATTTGTTTTTTAAAATCTCACTTTTGTAGAAAATGAAAATAAATTGCGTTTTACATGTTTTTGTATGTTACTTTGGGTTAAAAGATCTTTCCCAGGAGGTATTACCTATTACTTACCCTATCAAAACACTTAAAATTGAAGGTGTGGTGTTCATAGCACAATTTTAAAAGACATGAAATCTCTACTTGCTAAATTTTGACTATCTTTAAAACGAATCGATCGATTTAACTTTTTTTTTTGTATGTTACTCTGAGTAAAAAGATCTTTCTAACAAGGTATTACTTACCCCACCATCCCTATTAAAATTTTAGAGGTTGTGTCCATAGGGCACAGGGGTGAATGGATTTTTGAATCACTTCTATTGCAAAATATGTCCCCCTCGAAACCAAAGTTGACCTGTCCGAGCGATTTTTCAAAATTTTTTTATTAACTATTTTAAAACTCGTCTGTTTCGTTTTCGTTGGCCCACCCTGTATAAAGAATGAGTTAGAACAGTTTCAGTTTTTTATATTTTAAAGTTGAAAAATTCGAATCTCATCCAGTTTTGCAGATTAAGGTCGCCTTTCAAAATTTAGATAGATTCATTATAATAAAGGCTCCAGCAACAATAGAGCAAATATCAAAATACAGTCGAACTTCTATAACTCGAATTTTGTTTGTAATGTGTTTGTAAAAATATTCGTTTTTAACATGGCGAAATAATTTCTACATCTCGAATTTTCTATATCTCGATTTTTTTTAAAGTCCCTTGAAGATTTGACTTAAGGAAGTTTGACTGTAGTTATTTAGTATCTCTAAAATTTGAACTTTCTTAGATTCAATCTTCTCCAAGTTCGAACTTCGTCACTTTTTAACTTCTCCGAGTTTGAATTTCGTTACTTTCGAACTTCCTCAATGTCAAACTTTATCAAGAAACTCATCTGTCAATCAATGCCTATCTTCGTCATAAAACACAATCCCCCAAAAAAAATTTTACTCTTTTTTTTATCAACAAATCGCCAATTTTATTACAAAAATACGTCATCAAACACTCAACGATCTTACAATTTTAAATTCACACTAAATATGAAAGACGAATACAACCGTCACACTTCAAATTCAAAAATTGATAAAACTAGATACCAATTTTTGGAAGTAAGGTTTTTGTAAATATATGTATCTTCAAATTTTTCATTCAAACTTAAAAATTTCGAACCATTAAGCAAAAGATCGAAAAAAGTCCGAGTTCGAAAGAAGCTTACTTTGGAAGTTTGAACTTCAAAATAGTTCGAACCGATATCACATTGTGTAAGTTCGAAATAATTTCGAGTTCAAGTTCGAAGAAAATCGATTTTGAAAGAAGTCTAAGTTAGAAAGAAGTTCAAAAAATTGGATTAGAAAACAGATCCTTTGAAAATCGCAAAAATAAATATTATGAAAAAAAGTAGAGCTAACATCCAAAACGCTATATACAGGGTGTCCCATTTTAATTAATCCAGCTGAATATCTTGAAAACTAAGCGATTTAATTAAAAATGTTTCAGACAAAAATTGTAGCGGCTCGAGGGGTACATATAATTGAGCCATGGGTTTTTAATTTTTATTGGATTTTATGGGGGTTTTATGGGGAAAATTTTTTTTCAAATGGGAATCAATAAATTTTATTATTGATTCACAATCCATGAAAAATAATAAGCAACGTTTGGTTGAAAATATTTTTTAGAAAATTTCAATTTTTCATGATATTCGCCAAAATTAAGATATTTTGAGATTTCGATTCAGGTTTTCTAGAAAACTATTTTTTTTAAGAAAAATCCCCAACGGCAAAAAGTGTTTAAATTAATGTAAAGATTTAGAAAAACCAGTAAAAAGTTTTTAAAATTTATTTCATTTTTTTTCAATTTATTTAAAAAAAAATTATTTTTTTACGAAAATGTAAAATTATTTTTTTAATATTAAAATTAAAGATAAGGTCAAAGATCATCATAAAGATCACTTTTTGCCTCTTGCGATTTTTCTCTAAAAGCTTTAGTTTTCTAGTAAAATTGAACCGAAAATCTCTCAAAATTGATTATTATTTTGGTGAATATCACGAAAAATTGAAATTTTCTAAAAAAAATGTTCAATCAAAAGTTGTTTATTATTGTTTAAAGATTACGAATCTACAATAAAAATTATGGGTTCCCATTAAAAAAAAATGTTTTTCCATAAAAACACCATAAAATCCCATAAAAATTAAAAACCCATGGTACTGTTAAATGTACCCCCCAAAACGCTATAATTTTTGTCTAAAACATTTTTAAGAAAATCGCTTAGTTTCCAAGATATTTAGCTGGATTAATTAAAATGGGACACCCTGTATTTTCTTTACTTTCTCAGGTTTGACGTTCCTTAAGTTCGAAATTCATTGAATTCTAACTTTATCTAGTTCGAACTTAAATTGCTTCGAACTTGGTCACGTTCTAACTTCATCGAGTTCCAACTTTAACGAATTCGAAGTTAAGTAGTTTCGAAGTTCATCTCTTTCGATCGTCAAACTACATGAAGTTTATGGACTTCGAGGTTAAGTAGATTAAAACTTCGTCCTTTTAAATTTCATCGAGTTCGAACTTCATTTAGTTCGAACTTTTTCGAGTTCAAAGTTAGATAGATTCGAACTTTATTCATTATTATGTTTAGTTATAAAGAATGAGTTGGAACAGTTCGAGCTTTTAATGTTTTAAAGTTCGAAAAAAGTTTAGAACGTCAATACATCCATTTTTTTTTTCTTCTAAAAGGTCAACAAGTTTGAAACGTGGTACCGATTTTAAAAATGTAGTATTTTTTTTTCTTCAAACTCGTCATTGTTCACCCAATTTTTAGGGAATTTAAAAAACCAAATACAAATGAAGGATACAACCGCCATGCACTAAATTAAAAAATATATAAAATTAGATACTACTGGTTCGAGTTTGAAAAAAGTTCTAGTTCAAAAGAAATTCAAGTTAAAAATTCAGAATTCGTCACTTACGAACCTCTTCAAGGTCGAATTTCGTTTCTTTGGAACTTCTTCTAGTTCGAACTTCGTTGCTTTCAAACTTGCTCAAGTTCGAACTTATTCGTTTTCGTGCTTGATAATAATAGCTGGATTCGAACAGTTCAAGCTTTTTTATGTTTAAAGTTCAACATCAAAGAGTTTGGGTTCGGTGAAATGTACTAATAATTAAGACCCAAATATTACAACCACCATGCACTAAATTCAAAAATTGATAAAATTAGATACCACTAGTTCGAGTTTGAAAAAAGTTCTGGTTCAAAAGAAATTCCATTTAAAAATTCAGAATTCGTCAATTGCGAAATTCGTTTGTTTCGAACTTCGTTGCTTTCGAATTTGCTCAAGTTGGAACTTATTCACTTTCGTGCTTGATAATAAAAACTGGGTTTGAACAGTTCGAGCTTTTTTATGTTTAAAGTTCAACATCAAAAAGTTTGGGTTCGCAGAAATGTAGTAATTATTTAAACCCAAATATTACCATCAATTTGTTATAAACAGCTGCCTTTACAAATTTAGATTTTTTTTTTGAAATAATTATTTATAAAGCTCCGGCAAAAACAATGCAAACATCAAAATAGTATTTATTATCATTACTTCCTAGACCTATCTTAAGTTCAAATTTCGAACATACTCAAGTTCAAAATTCGTTACTTCCAAACTTCCATGAGCTTGAACATTTTCGTACTTGGTCACTTCATGGAGTTTCAAGCTAAGTAGATTCAAACTTCATCGAGATCGAACTTCAATAACTTCGCCAAATGATGGGTTCCAACATTTCGTACAGTTCGAGCTATTTATGTTTTAAGTTCAACATCGAAAAGTTCAAGTTCGGAGAAGATTAGGACGCAAATATTACCATCATCTTTTTATAAACAAAATTTAATTTAAAATGTAGACAATCCGAAAAATTTTGGTTATCGTTTTACAATTTATAATTTTATCTTGCCTTTTCCAGTTGTATTTCAAAAAACATCAACTCAATTTCAGAAATAATCAATATCATTTCAGAAGCATGAATTGGATTTTAGAAACCATCAATTGTATTTCAGATAAATAAATTTGATTTCAAAAAGCATCAATTGTATTTCAGAAAGTCTCAATAATTCTTTCTAAGTAAACCAACATTATTTTCACCATAATACCAGGAGCCATAACAATAAAATTCCGAAGTTGTCTTAATACTGCTTAAATCTTGGAAAACATTATTTCTAGTGGGTATTGAATGGCTAAACTTTGGGCTGTTTGCTTCCTCATTTTTTATAATAGGTTCTTTCTGAAATTAAATTGATTTTTCTGAAATACAATTGATGATTTTTGAAATCAAACTGATTTATCTGAAATACAATTGATGCTTTCTAAAATACAATTGATGATTCTGATGATACTTTCTGACATTAAATTTAAAACAATTGATGCATTCTGAAAGACAATTGGAAAAGGTGTAGACAATAAAATTTAAATCTATAGTTGGAAACAAAATTTGCAAAACAACTTGTCTTTATTATTTTGAAAAATTGATAAAACAACCTCATTATTTCCGTGTTCTGTACCCGAGACGTCCACTTCCATTAGACTCCATGGAAGATACAGTAGTCTCAGTATCAAGATTATTCCAATAATCTTGTTGAGCCCTGATCCTATCGAAATCAACACTTTTGATCAAACGATTGCTTTCAGAAATATTTCTTGGCATGTGTAGAGAAAGTGGTAACATATTTTCTACTCTTCTTTCCCTATCGCAACCATCCAGTAATTCTTCGATACTTCCTGATACTGTGATTGAATCACTTTCGTCCCTATTTTTCTGCTTTCTTAGGATGTAAGCATCTGTGTATCTTTGGGATGCTATTAGTTTTTCCAGAAGGTCTATTGAATCGGCGGATCCCATTAGTCCATCTTGTAATTTTCGATGTTTGGCATCGAGTTTGGCGAATCTTTCTGGAGTAATTGCAGTCGTGGTGCGACGGGTGGGTCTGTTTTCGGCAAAACATGATTTTTGGGGACATGAACGAGTGTAGGAAGGTCGTAAGTCCTCAAAAACTGTTTTTATAAGTCTTTTACGAGCTGCAATTTTAAAAATTTTAATTCCGAAATAAATTTTTAATTAAAACTTACCTTGAGTGGTGTATCTTAAGTTAAGTGCGTGTCGTTTGAGGAACTTTTGATACTTGAATGCGAAATATCCAATGGATATAAATAACAATACTAGCATTACTCCTGTAAAAGGTTCCGGGACGCTTAGAGGCGGAATCTTGGCTTTTAAATAATAAAAGTGTTCCCAAAATATTTTTCTTAAAGGGCTCGTATGAAAATGTATTACCCGGAGCACTTTTTGTATATCTTTATAAATCATACGAGAATCTTTAACTATTCTCTGATAATCCATTTTTATTGTAAAATATAATGGCACAATTTTGTCATTGACTTTTATACATCAAAATTTTTTGTTTTTTTTTGACACGTCACTAAACAAATTGATTACGTTCCTTTTACTAATAGTATATTGTTTTATTAGGAGTAAAAGCAGTACTTTTTGTGGCGTGCCACAAAAAGTTCTTTTACTTCAAATAAAACATGCTATTTTTTCTTCAAACGTCAAAATTTTTAAAATAGTATAATAAATAATTTTAAAATTTGACATTTAATTTACATACAACACACAATACAATGTTAGTGTATATTGGGTTGCCTAAAATTCATTTCTACTCCGCTCTTTTATTCCTTGTCAGTGCAAAGTAGTAATTTCTACTCCTAGGCAATACAAAGTGACCATAGAATCAACGAACATACAAAGTGACAATTTAAAGCCTGCCAAACGTCACTTTAATGAAGTTTGAAGAAAAAGGTTTATTTTGATAAATTAAAAGTAAGAGATTATAACATTTAAGATCGCTTCTAATTTCTAATAAAATTAGAGGAGGATGTAAGTGATATTATTACAATATCAAATAACTCGAGGAGCTAAGATTATATATTAATGTTGTTGGTTAATGAATTTAAATGTGTTTTGTAATGATTTGTAAATATCATCACGTATCAAATATCACTTAAGTCACTTTTAGGCAATAAAAGCTACTTAATTTATCAAAACCTTATAAAATTGGGTCTAATTAATTAAAAGAAAGAACTGTGAATCGTTTTAAAGTCGGTCATAGCACTAAATATTATAATCTGAAGAAGTGAAGCTGAAAAAGTAGGCAGTTTTACTACACTAAATCACTTAAACAATGGAGATTGTAAATTAACGATTAAAATCTCAGCCGTTTCACGCTTTAATGACCAACGAATTTTCGAATCGACTCAAACCTACAATTGAAATCATTTTAATCATTAACCACGTGTTAGAGACCACATTTTTTGATATAATGAACAAATATTTTTGGATAATCTTCGAAAAAATCATTTAGTTTGGTTAAAAAAAATTAAAAAAAAAAAAACCAGGAGAGTACTAGATTTGGCTTAAAATTTGGAAAAATAAAATTATGTAAAACACCACAAAAAATTTATAAATTAACTGTTTTGTTTAATAGTAGAATAAATTTAAAAAATATATTGAAAATATTGAAAATCTCTACTCAATCAACAATAAATTATGTTTTTTGTAAATTTTAATTTATACCAGAGGTGTACTTGGTATATTTAAATTTATCTTCAATAAAAATACTTTAAAAAATCATGTTTAATATTATAATAATATAAAAACCGAAAATTTGTTAATTTATACTAAAAATCAACTCAATGGTGAATTAAAAAGATTTTTGTAAAAAATTTATTAACTTCCAAGGGTTTAAAAAACAAAAAAAGTAATATCAAACTTGAATGAATTTTTATAGTTTATGAGAACCTAAATAAAAATTTGTCAAGGAAATTTTTGAATAATACTTTGTAATAAGTAATAATGTTATGTGTGATCAAAGAAGTATTTTTCAAAATTACTACTATAAATTTTTTGAAAATAATAAGGATTTATTAAAATCGGGTTTAAAATAAAAATTGCGTTTTTTTGAAAATCTTATAAAATTATCATTACTTTAGTTATGTAATTTTTCATAAAATTCATTAAGAAATAGTTATAAACTCGAAGTATCGTAAATATTTTTTAATTTACACAAAACTGGAACTATAGGAGTTTTTTTGAAAATATAGTCATTAATCATTGGCATGCATTTTACTATCAATTGGTAAAACGACTAAAAATATTTGTGATTATTCATTTTTATACCAAAAAACAATGCATATTACAACCAAAAATATATTTTCAAAATTTTGCAGTCAACCAGGGGAGCTTTAATGTAAATTTTTGTAAAAGTCTTAAAAACACTTTAAAATTATATAATTTTAAAAAATATGATTAAAATTTACAAAAAACTAAAACTTTTAAATTTTTTATTTAAAAAATATTTTTTGATGATTATAATTTGTTTAAATTATTGTTTCATTAATTTTTTAATTTAATTGGAAAATGAGTCATTTTATAAAAACCTAGTTAAACTTTATAAACCACGATATTATTCAAAAAAATTACATGAAACACTAACTTTTTTAATAGGCAACTGCAGAGGTATTTTTGAAAATTTTATATTTCACCAAAAAATGCTAGCGTTTGTTTAAATAAAAAATAAATTTTCAATGTGTTTTATTTATATCACGAATTAAAAATTCATAATTTCTGAAGATTTTCTAAAAATATTAAAGGAATGTGTTTTTGTGTAAAAATGTTAAATAACGACGTAAATTTTTTGTTATGGAAAAAATAACAAAAATTTTTTAATTTATTATTTTTTTAATTTAAAGCCTTTTTCCATATTTTTTTTATTTCCTGTTAAACTAATAATAATAATTTCAATATATTATTAGAGTAACAAAACCAAATATTAATTTAAAAAAAAATAGTGCCTAATCGCTTGAGATTTTCTCAAATTAGAATTTATTTATTTTTTTGCTTCATTAAAATGTGTTTGTATAAAATAAATTTACACAAATTGCATCTTTAATTTTTTGTACCTTAAATTTTTTGAATAAAACCAAAATTTATTTAAAAATTAAATCAAAGAGAACTTTTACGTTTTTTTTTTTAATTTTAAGCCTTCACAAAACATTTGCCTAATAATTGAAGTATTTTCAAACATTTTCAATAATATCATTCGAATAAAAATAGTTGTATTACAATACCTAAAATTTGGGTAATAAAATTATAGTTCCAACAAATTTAGGTATTTCAATGGTTATAGGTTGCTCCTTATAATTTTATGCTTTAAACAAATTGCAATAATTGTTGCTTTGCAAATGGATTACCTTTTTTCTAACATCTTGGTAAGCAATTACGTCAAAAAATCAATTAAAAATCGCCCAGATTTTTTTACAAAATTTAGGTACTCATTCCAAAAGTATTTTTACATTTAACTATTTGGTCAAAAACTTTCTCAATTTTAATATTAAGGCGATAGTCGGCAAATGCGAGCGCTTGATTTTGAAATTCGCTTGATATTTGGGGTTTTGCTCATAATTTTTTTTCTATTGAAGCTTTTTTAAAATTTCTTTTTTTGGTACCCAGAAGAGTCTTGTGGCTACCAATTTCTTCTGGTTTTGTTTTTGTAAGTCACACCAAATACTCATACGGCAGCAGTAAAATTGGCACTTTTAAAAAACCTGGTCCTAGAAAATACCATTTTTCTTTAACAAGGGACCTTCAAATTGAGATTTGTAAAATTTTCCCTTATCTAAATACACAACTTCACAAAAGTGTTATTCTGTTTTTCCGATTATATCGAGTATAAGGTTTAAAACAGCAAGCAAAACTTGCTCATTTTTAGGTCAGATTTGATTGTCTATAAATCTAAAAATTCAATAAAAAATACAAAAACAAAATAATAGACATGTTATGCCAAGTATTAATGAACTACTGCTACAAAAAAAACAGAATTTCATTTACTGGTTTGTCTAAAAAATGGTATTCCGTAGAGTCACATTTTACGCTCACAAAATTTCGCCGACTATCGTCTTAAGTATTTTAACACTTTTGTGGGGTAGAGAAGGCAAGACGTTCTAGACCTTTTTGCTATTATCCCAATCAAACATGTTTCTAAGAAGATCACCTACATTCGTGTGCCTGCACAGTCTCTTGATGGTCTCCACAGTGCTCCTCCAAAACAAATACAAATTATCCAAAAGTATCGCATGATACGTCTCGTACTTCTCCAGAAGCTTGTACCCATGGAGCAACCCCGATTCGTTATCGAGGAAAATTAGTAGATTGATGTCGATTTTCTTCGCTAAAGTATGCGTGGAGGCTTTCACGATATCGTTATTCCACTGGTAGTTATATAAATTTATAATCCTATCCAAATTCACCGTGAGGTAATCAAAAATGATCAAATCGGACCATTGGGTTAGTTCCATCAACACCTCTTTATTGTCACTAATCGTAAGGTTTTGAACATCATTACGATTAAGGTGGCGTTCGTTTAGTCGCAAGACTTTTGGTATATTTGAGGTATCTAAATCTGGTAAGTTCTTGGAGAGTACAATTAGTGCTCCATTGGGATGTTAGTAGATCTTGCGCAATATTCCTCTAAAGCTGCTGTCGCGGGTTGAGCACTCTAATAATCGACGGTGCTAAATTTGGAATTCCCAAAACTTGCGCTAAGTTGTAAGAAAAAATTTCTCCTTAAATTTGGAAGGTGTTTTGTCTATATCTAGCACAACCACGCCAGCCATCCTCAAAAATGACAAGGCGATTCTGCATGCGCCCACATCCTCCTTCCAACTTCACAGCAACTTCATTTTATATTTGCTTCACCCATGCAATATTCGAAGCACTGTTGTACCCTTTGGGTACCAACTTCTCCACGCTGTCGCTCCAGAAAATACCATCACTCACTATAGTTGATTCGTTGTTTTCCACGAAAGCTACGCTAGGGTATTGAGTTTTAGCACAGTAACTGTTGAAGACGAAAATGTTTTTGATCGTAGTGGAATTTGAGAGTACCTCGATTTCATGGTTACGCTGCAGGAGAGTTATTAATGGGACGAAGGTCGATTCTATGATATCGTTATTCCTCTGCTATTTATATAAATTGGAGTAGTTCCATCAACTCTTCTTTATTGTCACAAAGGTCTAATCTTTGGATTAGTTTCATTAGTACCTCCTTATTGCCATTAATCGTAAAGTTTTGAACATTAAGGTGGTATTCATTACATCACGCCACTTTTGGTGTATTTGATGTATCTTAATCTGGTATACAGGTACTTAGTGAGTATAATTGCTCAATTTTAGCTTCAGTTGGGATGTTATTAGATCTTGCGAAAAGTTCCTCCTTGTTTTGGTTTGACCACGATACGTTTGGTTTTTCCAAAAATTGTGCTTGGTAATAGTAAAAATCTTTCCTTAAAGTTGGTTTATACTCGAAAAACTGTACCTGTACTCTATTGCTTGCAGCGAAGAAATCGTTTCTTCAGCCATTTTTCATGTCGATGAATTTTTTAGATTCCAAAAAGGTGATATCAAAGGTATGAAAATTTTAGGTTAAAAAATTTGCAAGGTGTCTGGTTTAATAATAAGGTAGGTTTAAAAATAAATGGTCATAATAGGTGCTTAATTTTGGCAATTCCAAGATCGAAGTAATGATAAATAAAAAGCAAGCTGTGCCTAAAATGCTCGTTATAGCTCGCAAGTATGAAAATGACAGTAAAGAATTTCCGTGGTAATTATGTTGTTAAAAAATATTAGTGGTAAAAAATTGAAAAAAAGAGCTCTAATAAATTCGTGCGCTTAATATCGAGGAGGTACCCATTCAACATTAGTAAAGCACCCTTACAATACGTGCTCGATCCGTGTCTAAAGAAAGGAATAAAAAATAAGGCTCACAATAACTACCTATCAGTTTGTCACGGAGAGCGGTACCGAACGATATGAATCTATCTCGGTCTGGAGTGAAATAAGTGGTACCATCTCTCTCGCACGAAATTCCACTAATAAATCCATACTAACCATATTTTTAATGCGCCCATCCTTATCCTTGCCGTTTTATTAAATGGCCATAGAAACGTCTTCCTTCTCTTGTCCGGAGGACGTCTCCTTTTAACGAAATATGTCAGGCATGCCGGAGCTCTCCATCTCACTCACTCGCCATGGGGACCTCAAGGTACCACGACTTCTTGTTGAGTACCACGGGGCTTCAGAACAGTCTCGTCTTGTGCGCGGAACTGAATGGTCGCGTACGGTCACTAAAACTTGAAACACGCGCACATGTGACTTATGGTACATTATGGTACCCACCTTTAATATCAAACGCTCACACCAGTATTCTCATTAAACGATTTTATACGACTTGAGTTATATTAACTAAATAAAATGGTGGTTTACAATAATTTAAGTGATACCAAGGGTACGGGTTGTGTCTTACCACTTTGGGATAAAGATGTGGCGAGAAGTGGTTACAGAAACTATTGCCTCGCGAGTGTTTTAATCGCATTCCTAGTAGGACTCTCGATTGGAATCTTCATCCCATTGATAACCCTCCTGCAGCGCAGCCATGAAAACGAGGTACCCTCAAGTTCCGCTGCGATCAAAAACATTTTCGTCTCCAACAGTTACGGTGCTAAAACTCAATATCCTAGCGTAGCTTTCGTGGAAAACAACGAATCAACTATAGTGAGTGATGGTATTTTCTGGAGCGACAGCGTGGAGAAGTTGGTACCCAAAGGGTACAACAGTGCTTCGAATATTGCATGGGCGGAGCAAATAGAAAATGCAGTTGCTGTGAAGTTGGAACGAGGATGTGGGCGCATGCAGAATCGCCTTGTCATTTTTGAGGATGGCTCGCGTGGTTGTGCTAGATACAGACAAAACACCGACCAAATTCAAGGAGAAATTTTTTCTTACTACCTAGCGCAAGTTTTGGGAATACCAAATTTAGCACCGTCGATTATTAGCGTGGTCAACCCGCGACATCAGCTTTGGAGGAATATTGCGCAAGATCTAGTAACATCCCAATGGAGCACTAATCGGCCAATTGTACTCACCAAGTACATACCAGATTTAGATACCTCAAATATACCAAAAGTCTTGCGACCAAACGAACGCCACCTTAATCGTAATGATGTTCAAAACCTTACGATTACTGACAATAAAGAGGTGTTGATGGAACTAACCCAATGGTCCGATTTGATCATTTTTGATTACCTCACGGCGAATCTGGATAGGATTGTTAATAATTTATATAACTACCAATGGAATAGCGATATCATGGAAGCCCCCGCGCATAATTTGGCGAAGAAAATCGACACCAATCTACTAATTTTCCTCGATAACGAATCGGGGTTGCTCCATGGGTACAGACTTTTGGAGAAGTACGAGACGTATCATGCGATACTTTTGGATAATTTGTGTTTGTTTCGAAGGAGCACTGTGGAGGCCATCAAAAGGCTGCGCAGGGACGCGAATGTAGGTGATCTTCTTAGAGACATGTTTGATAGGGATAATAGTAAAAAGGTCAAGGACGTCTTGCCTTCTCTACCCGACAAAAGTGTTAAAATACTTAATACTAGGATTGAGAAAGTTTATAGCCAAATAGTTAAATGTGAAAGTACTTTTGGAACGAGTACGTAAATTTTGTAAAAAAAATCTAGGCGATTTTTAATTGATTTTTTTTGACGTGAGGTTAGAAAAAAGGTAATACATTTGCAATTTTTAAAGTAACAATTATTGCAATTTGATTGAAGCATTAAATTATAAGGTGCAACCTAAAACCACTGAAATACCTAAATTTGTTGAAACTATAATTTTATTACCCAAATTTTAGGTATAATACTACAACTATTTTTATTCGAATGATATTATTGAAAATGTTTGAAAATACTTCAATTATTAGGCAAATGTTTTGTGAAGGCTTAAAATTATAAAAAAACGTAAAAATTCTCTTTGATTTAATTTTTAATTAAATTTTGGTTTTATTCAAAAAATTTAAGGTACAAAAAATTAAAGATGCCATTTGTGTAAATTTATAAACACATTTTAATGAAGCAAAAAATAAATTCTAATTTGAGAAAATCTCAAGCGATTAGGCACAATTTTTTTTTAAAATTAATATTTTGATTTTGTTACTCTAATAATATATTGAAATCTTTATTATTTGTTTAACAGGAAATAAAATAAAATATGGAAAAAGGCTTTAAATTAAAAATATAATAAATTAAAAAATTTTTGTTATTTTTTCCATAACAAAAAATTTACGTCGTTATTTAACTTTTTTACACAAAAACACATTCCTCTAATATTTTTAGAAAATCTTCAGAAATTATGATTTTTCAATTCGTGATATAAATAAAATACATTGAAAATTTATTTTTTATTTAAACAAACGCTTGGTGAAATTTAAAATTTTCAAAAAAGACTCTGCAGTTGCCTATTAAAAAAGTTGGTGTTTAATGTAATTTTTTTGAATAATACCGTGGTTTATTAAGTTTAACCAGGTTTTTATAAAATGACTCATTTTCCAATTAAATTAAAAAAATAATCAAACAATAATTTAAAGAAATTATAATCATCAAAAAATATTTATTAAATAAAAAATTTAAAATTTAAAAAAACTAAAACTTTTAATCATATTTTTTAAAATTATATAATTTTAAAGTGTTTTTAAGACTTTTACAAAAATTTACATTAAACCTCCCCTGGTTGACTGCAAAATATTGAAAATATATTTTTGGTTGTAATATGCATTGTTTTTTGGTATAAAAATGAATAATCACAAATATTTTTAGTCGTTTTACCAATTGATAGTAAAATACATGTCTATGATTAATGATTATATTTTCAAAAAAACTCTTATGGTTCTAGTTTTGTGCAAATTAATAATTTTTATTGAATTTTATGAAAAATTTCATAACCAAAGTAATGATAATTTTTAAAGATTTTCAAAAAACGTAATTTTTATTTTAAACCCGAGTAGTAATTTTGAAAAATACTTTTTTGATCACACATAACATTATTACTTATTACAAAGTAACATTCAAAATTTTCTTTTTTTATTTTTTTTTTCGCTGCAGTTTTATAAAAAATTATTTATTGTTGATTGAGTCAATTTTTTTATTTGCAAATAAAGTCCCTGAAGTTTTAAAATATTTTTTTTCACTTTTGATTTGATTTTTCTCCAAAAAAATGTGAAGAACTATGTAAAAAGTTCTTGTCCTTTTTTTTAATAATTGTGGTTGAAATTTAGCAAGGTGCTAGAAAAAAAATAGTAACTATGCAAACAATGGTGGGAAAGTGTATTCCTTGACAATGACCAATCCAATAAATCAAATTTTTATGTACATAATAAAGTTAACTGAAATGAGTAGCTTTAATAGCGGCGTTTGGAGTGTGAAATTCCTTGAGCCCTTCTGCCATCGGCAATTAATTGTAATTGCAGACGTCAAACGTCAAAATGCGTATTTCCTTCAAGCTCTGCGCAAATCAAATTATAATTTCTACAGTCGATTTCTTGTAAATTGCTAAATATAAATTGTCAATCATGAACATTCGAATCGGCTCGAATTATCTTTCGTCAAAAGCAATTTCTGCCTTTTTTAATCAAAAGGGCGCTGTTTAATTAAACCCATAATTGTGCAAGTTCTCATGCAAAAAGTTAATACGAGTAATAATAAAATAGTGTTTCAAATTAGCAATAAACGTGTCATTAAGTCTTTAATACACCTGTTTACTTAAGCGGGATTCCTTTCAACAACTTAACACCCTGCAAATTAAATATTATTACCAAATAATTACACCATTCTTAAAAAAATTTATTTCATAATTTTTATTGGAATAATTTGGTTGTACGTTGTAAACTGAGAAGAAACAATGTTAAACTAAACACATGTATAACATATAGGCCCAACCTTGTGGTATATATTATCAGTCATCTGTAATCGATAAGGCAGGGCTTACAAGTCCATGTCCTGCGGTTGGTACTTTGAAACCGAATCCAACTTCCTGAAAATGGTTGCTAATAAGAGTTTGTAAGGATACACACTTGCGTTCAAAACCTCCTTCGCAGCTTTCTCTTGTACAACTAGTTTTTTTTCTTACTACCAACCTTGATTTTAAACTAAATTAAACAAAAATTACGAAAAAAATCATTAATCAATAAAATTGTGTATAGTAACAGTAATACCGGTATTAACATTTTAATTGTTGTAAAAAAAATAAACGTAACTAATTATGGTCATATATTACCAAACGCGCGTAATTTATAAATTTCTAATTTTTTTGTCGTTCCAATGTAAAGTTTCGAGAGGACTTAACTCATTAAGTGGTTCTCTGGAATTAATTAGCTCTCCAAAAGTATTTTTTAATTATGGCCAATTTTCTAATGAATGTTGTCCGCACAGAAATAATTACACGGCTTCATTTGTTTAAATTTACGACCAATTAGCACCGAAAAATAAATTTGCACAATTTGTTAATACCACGAAATATTTACTACCAATGTAATCATTTTAATCACTTACAATTATTTAAATTATCAAACCAAATATATCAAAAAATACAATTAGACAATTTTGAGCAAAAAATGTACAATTCTTACCTAGTTGTTTTAATTTTTTAAATGTGATTTTACAAAAATTAGTAACTCAATGAAAGTGGCTAATTCAAAATTTAAATTAAAGGTAATATAACGAATGTAATCCAAAATTGCCTAATATTACTTGTCTTCAGTTGCTCTTTTTCGGGTCTGATTAATTGGTGGTAAATTTTTTTCAAAGTTGCGGTTTCTAAATTCTAAATATTTTAAAATTGTGAGTTGAGAGGCTTTGTAATTCTAGTTATTGCTACAGTCTCCAAATTGTAGCAATTTTGAGGAAAATTCACATTTTTTGCAGTTTTTTTTAAATATAAGTCTTAAGACGATAGTCGGCGAAATTTTGTGAGCGTAAAATGTGACTCTACGGAATACCATTTTTTAGACAAACCAGTAAATGAAATTCTGTTTTTTTTGTAGTAGTAGTTCATTAATATTTGGCATAACATGTCTATTATTTTGTTTTTGTATTTTTTATTGAATTTTTAGATTTATAGACAATCAAATCTGACCTAAAAATGAGCAAGTTTTGCTTGCTGTTTTAAACCTTATACTCGATATAATCGGAAAAACAGAATAACACTTTTGTGAAGTTGTGTATTTAGATAAGAGAAAATTTTACAAATCTCAATTTGAAGGTCCCTTGTTAAAGAAAAATGGTATTTTCTAGGACCAGGTTTTTTTAAAAGTGCCAATTTTACTGCTGCCGTATGAGTATTTGGTGTGACTTACAAAAACAAAACCAGAAGAAATTGGTAGCCACAAGGCTCTTCTATGTACCAAAAAAAGAAATTTTAAAAAAGCTTCAATAGAAAAAAAATTATGAGCAAAACCCCAAATATCAAGCGACCCAATAGCATTTTTTAACTAAGCAGCTAATTAAAAATTTAAATCTTTTTAAGTGTGAAGTATGTGATCCAAAATTGCCCTGGTAAAATTAATTAATTCTAAATTCAAAAAATTATTTGAATTTTTGTCTAAAAATGCTTGTTTTAAATGACAAATTTTACAAATATTGTACTTAGAGGTCAATAGTGTTTTTTTTTATCGAAGCTATTTATAAAAATTTAAAGTCGGAGATTAAAACATTTTATTTCAAAATGGCCCATCTTAAGTTTCAGACATGTTAATGTTCATTTGAAAAAACTGATGACAAGTGATGACAAAAAATCCAATTTTAGTTTGTTGATAATAACTAACAAAATGTAAAAAATGTCAAAAAATTTAGTTTGAAAATAACTTTGAAGATATAGGTTTCAAAATTGTGAGAATCTAGGATCAGTTTTGTAATTACAATTGCGACAGTTTTGGGCAAAAAATGTACCTTTCTTATATAGTTCTTTTTTTTAAATTTTAAGTCTGAAAAATAATTTCTGATTTTACAAAAAGATCCAAAATTTACCAATCATCTTTTAGGTATGACTTTACAAAAATTAGTGATACACTTTTTTCAAAAAATGCTTCATATTTGTTCTGGGTCATTAATTTTTGAATGAAAAAAGTTCTTAATTTTATATAAAATAGTAGTTCAAAAGACTTTATTTCAATATTCTAAATTCAAGACATTTTAATGTTGATTTGAAAAAGAAAACTGAGGTTTGGTTTAGGTTTTTTGAAAAAATGCGTGGTTTTATGATTTTTTTTTTTTTGGTATTAAGTGACAAAAACGATTATTTTTGTCCATTTTTAACTGTAAATATGGAAAAAGATTTTTTTAAAAATTGGGCCATGCAACGAATTTATATTCTGGTTTGCTAATAACAACTAAAAAAAATGCAAAAAAAACTTTTTTATCAGTTTTGTACTTATAATTGCTCTGTTCCCCAATTGTGACAATTTTAGGCAAAAAATTCCAAATTTCTTGCATAGTTGTTTTGAATTCAAGTCTGAAAAATAATTTTTGGTTTTACAAAAAGATAGCCATCCAAAATTACCCAATACTTGTTCAACTTTTAGGTCTGACTCTATAAAAATTAGTGGTACAATTTTTTCAAAATTGCTAATTCTAATTTTTAATTATCTTCTTATTAATTGTTTTAAATTGTTAATTTTCAAAATCTAAACTATTTTGTACTTAGTTTTAAAGGTCAATAATGGTTTATTTTATTAGACCTGTTGATTATTCAAACATTTTAATGGTTTTGTAAAACATAAGGTCAAAAAATGCTTCACAGTTGTACAGGGTCATTAATTTTCGAAATAAACAATTGAGTTTTTCATTAAAAAAAAATAGTAGTTCAAAAGCTTTTATTTCAAAATGGCTAAAATTAAATTCAAGACATTCTATTTTAATTTGAAAAAACTGATAAAAAATGAAGTATGGCTTAGGTTTTTCAAAAAATGCATGGTTTTATGACTCTTTTGCTATGAAATTGACAAAAATTATTTTTTTTGTCTAATTCCAGTTGTAAATATACAAAAGGATTAAAATTTCCAAAAAATTGTAGCAAAAAATGCATAATCTTCTTCAAGTCTAAAATATAATTTTTCATTTTACAAAAAAGTTAAGATGAAGAATGCATCCCAAAATTATCCAAACTTATCCTGGATTGCTCATCTTTTAAAAAATTGTTTCATATTTGTACTTGGTCATTTATTTTCGAATTAAAAATTCTATATCTATGATTTTATAAAAATTAGAAGTTCAAAATAATATTTCAAAATAACCACTTCTGAATTCAAGACATTTAAAAAGAAAAATGTCCATTTGAAAAAATACTGATGAAAACTGATGTCAGGTTTAGGTTTTTCAAAAATTTCTTTTGCTAGTGACAAAAATAAATATTTTTTGTCTAGTTCAAGAACATTACATTTTGCAAAAATTGGACTATACAACAAATTTTTATTCCAATTTGCTGATAATAACAAAAAAATGCAAAAAAAAACTCAAAAATATAGTTTAAAAATAAATTTTTGCAAAGATTTTTCCTGATTCGTTAATTTTCGAAATAAAAAATTTAATTCTTGATTTTATAAAATTTATTAGTTCAAAGTATTTTATTTCAAAATTGCTAATTCTAAATTCAAAGCATTTTAATGTTGATTTGAAAAAACTGATGAAAAGTGCATTTTGATTTGGGTTTTTTTTTGAAATGAATATTTTTTTGGATAGTTCCAACTGTGAATATGCAACATTTAAATTTTGCAAAAATTGGGCTACGCAACAAATTTCTATTCCAAATTGCAAACTCCAAAAATATAGTTTCAAAATAATTTTTTGTATAGTTTTCAAAATTGGAGCTTTTATAAATATTAGCAGTTCAAAACATTTTATATCAAAACTTAAGTCAAAATTCAAAGCAATTTAATGTTGATTTAAAGAATCTGATGAAAAGTCAGGTTTGGTTTGGGTTTTTTTTTTAAAAGCGCGGTTTTATGAATTGAGTGACAAAAATTTACAAAAATTTGGCTAGGCAACAAACTATTTCAGATTGCTGCGTAAAACCCAAAAAGTGTATTTTCAAAATATCTTTGAAGATATGGGTTTATTCAAAATACTGTAATTTTAGTATGAACTTTATATTTCCAATTACTACTGTCGCCAAATTGCGAAATTAAATTTAAAAAAATATATATTTTCAAAGGTTGTTAATTCCAAGTTTCTAAAAAGTTTTCAAAAAGTCAAATTTCGCAAAAGAAACTGTGGTTTAATTTAAAATTTTAATCTTTTTGCACGAGGCTTTTAATCCCTGCTCGAAAAAAGTTAATAATATGTTTATAAAATTTTTTTAATATTTTTGATTTGAGTAATTTATAGAAAATTGTAGTAAGATAAAATAGTTTTGGTTCCAAGAATTTGTCAATATTTTCCCAAGGTTTTAATTCCTTTTTTAAACATACAATAATTTTTATTATTTATTATAATATTATTTATATTATAATAAATATATATAATAAATTTATTTATATTATAAAATAATAATTTATTTAAAAGTGACTTATTTTATTATTAAAAAATATTCTTTGAATTTTTTTTTATTTCTCTTTTTTTTGTTACACCAAAAAGTCTTATAGCTCCAATTTTTTGCAATATTCAAACAAACAATTCTACAGGAGTAACAAAAAATAAGTAAAACTCATAAAAAAATGTGGGTCGTTAAAAATTTAAGTCATTAAGGGCGTGATGTTCCACTTCTCCTTTAAGGCCAAGTTGAGCTTGCGCAGGTTACACTTAAATTTTAAGCGACATCTAAAGTAAAAACAAACTGATGTAACCACAATCAAAAATCATTGAATTTTTTTTGTTTAAGTCTCGAGACCCTAAGTGATACTTAAGGCGATAATCGGCAAATTTGAGCACTTGATTTTGAAATTCTCTTGCGGTTTTGTTCATAACTTTTTTCCAGCTTTTAAAAAAAATTTTTTTTTTGGCGAATCAAAGAATCTTGTGGCTACCAATTTCTGTTTTAGTATGTCAAACCAAGTAGTCATACGGCAGCAGTAAAACGGGCTCTTTACAAAAAACGTCGCTTAACGGCGCTTACCAAAATTCTAAAAATCTAATTGAAATAATATTTTTTTTCCAACACAACCAATAAGTTAAGGTATAAACGAAGTGTTTGACGTTTCGTTTTTTGATTAAAGTATATTTTTTAACTTTTTACAGCGCTCCAAAAATTTCTTAAAATTTTGCTTAATTTTTGGGATGCTGTAAATAGTTTAAAAATAGACTTAAAACAAAAAACGCAACGCCAAACTCTTTGTTTATACCTTACCTTATTGCTAGCATTAAAAAAAAAATATTATTTTAATTAGTTTTTTAGAATTTCGGTAAGCGGCTTTGAGCGAACGTTTTTTTGTGAAGAGTCCGTTTTACTGCTGCTGTATGACTATTTACTTTGACATTCTAAAATAAAAAAAAGAAGAAATTGGTAGCCACAAGACTTTTTTGTTTACCAAAAAAAGAAATTTTAAAAAAGCTTTAAGGGAAAAAAAATTATGAGCAAAACCGTAAATATCAAGGGAATTAAAAAAAAATTGCCGACTATCCTCTTAAATAGTTTTTAGGCTACAGATTTTTCAGAATGTAACCTTAAAAAACTGACTACATAAAATCCGAAATGGAAAAAAAGCTAAAAGCCGCGTTGGACAAAAAAAAAACAACTTCGAAAGAAATAATGAGAAAATACATGAAAATTAGTCATAACCTAATTTTTTTTTGGGTCAATTGTCTGTTTCGGTCTCTTGTCCAAATTCTATCGTTTGGTTTTTTCTTTCGGCGTCTTGTCCACGTTGGGCTTTTCCCCATGTCAGTTTTATTTCGTTCGGCCTATTTTATTACAGTATTTCGTCTCGCTCCCGATTTTTCTGAGATTTTTTAAGTACCACTTAGTGAAAATTTTGAGTAAATGGTCCTAAATTTAAAAAAAAAAAATTAAAATATACTGGGTGTTACAAAAATAGGATAATAATTAGTAGAAAATTATAGTAATTAAATAAATATTTAAAAAAAAATAAATTGGTGCGTTTTTAAATATAATGAGAGTTAATAGGATCTAATAGGTTAATATTAGGTTTTTTTACCTGGATAAAAAATAAGTAATTCAATTAAGGTGATTTAATTTGAAATTAGGGGCACGCGAATTTGTTTTGGTGCGCATTAATAGTTACTTAAGTATTATAAAATGAAATTAAATACAGGGCGTGTCAGACATTTCAAGCTAGTCTGGCGCCTTCTCTAGGCCGACTCCTTTTATTATTATAAAATAATTTGCATGTTTCTAATTATACGAGGCAAACAATAATGCGAATAACAAATAATAATAAAATAGAAAGTGGAGTTGAGTTACAAAATTTAAATATCTTTAATACTCAATTTATGGGTTAAGCTTAAACAAATTTAAAGGCGCGCATGAAAAAATATGGGCATTACTTAATGGTAAAGATAAACAAGTCAAATCGTTAGTGCCAATTATTTTGAAATACGTGCCATTTTTATTTCGAAAGTCGTATTAATTGGAAACGCGCAGCGAGCCGATTTAACACAGGGGCGGGTCCTTGCAATTTACAGTACTACATGCTTACCAACTACTTAAATCAACACCACACTCATCTTTTTCAACTTAAGCATGTTTATTTAACACTAAATTGCGCGGGCTTTCGTTTATTCATCATAAAAACCCAATATGTAAATTAAACTATTTAATGGGATTTTTACGATTACTAGATAATAGATAGGTCAAGTTACTTCAATTTCAGTTTTTTAAGGTTTTTAATTTAAATGATTAATCCCTTTATGACTTGGTATAATTTTTAGTTGGTTTTTTTTTATAATAAACTTGTTGGGATCAGTAGTAATTTATTATTGTCATTAAACAAATTTGGTAGCCATCGGCGGACCTTTTGACCCGCGTTAAGCAAGAAGAAATAACTGAAATCCAATCGGAATTTAAAGTTGAATAGATTGGAATAATAAATAACGATTTCGTTAATCGATAGTATGAGCAAGCATTTACATTTCGACCGTTATTCCATTTTTCACTTTTAATGCGCTTAAATATGAAAAATCTACAAGCGCGCCGCACAAAATCCCACATTTTCATCAATTTCATTCGAATTTAACGAATTTAGAAACGGCCACCAGATAACGGTTCGCTAAACTGTTACACGTTAAACTTGATGAATGCATCACAATTTTTAATTAATATTAGTCAGCACTTGTTGCAATTAATAAAAGTAATGATGTGTCGAATAAAATGCGAAATTTAATTAAATTTTAAAAATTTAGTTGTAAAATTTTTATTTTTTTAATGGTGTGAAGTAGTTAAAAATAATGCAATTTTAATTTGCGTTTCTTTGCGAAGGTAACGTCCCAGACCTTAGATTCTCACACCGTTCACGCCGCGACTGCACGATTCGTCCCAGGCCCGGCGTGAAATTAAAATTTTATTTAATTAAACGCGAAATTTAATATAAATTGTGCTTAACTAATTAAATAATAATCCACTCCCACTGTAGCGCGGTGTGGAGTGGTGGGGGTTGCGTTAAGTGTAGTAAGCATAGCGCGCTTAACCCCCACTACACAAACGCTTAACGCGCTCGCCCCGCCTTCAATTGCGCCACTTGTATTAAATTAGTTTACTAAATAAATACGCCTCTTAATTTTCGTTAATTAACCGTAATAAGAAAAGAACGCGGTATTCGGAAACGTCATTCTCTTACAAGTCGTTTCTTTCGTTTGTTTCGTTAGATTGGAGATAGAAGATTCCGTGTCGAGATAAGAGCGTGAATATTTATTTGTATAATTGGAGCGCCTTGAGGAGGCAGCGGCGTAGAAACGGATCGGCACGACATGTGTTGGTTAATTTAAATAAATAGATTTTGTTTACAAAGTGAAATCTGATAAAATTTGTTTCTACCAAATTTTCGACCCCGGGCCAGTCTTAAAAATAATTATGACCACTTTAAATTATTATTCTGTACCTACGATCTTCATTCAATCATTCAATACACCGTACTGAATAAATCCACCAGTGGCGTAACGCCTCTAAAAAATTTAAGGGTATTTTATATAGAAAGCGGCGTAACGCATTAATTTTTTTTATTGAAACATCTTAATTTTTTGAAAGGACATGTGTATACACAAAGTTTATTTATCGGATTGTTTAATAGGCGCCAAAAGTGTCATTTCGCGCACATGTCCCTGCCGTGGCATCTTGGCTCTTATAAAGCGCATTTTATGGCGCATAAATATGCGCATATTTTTATGGCATTTGCGCAATAAAATTCAATATCCTGCGAGTTCGTTTTATTATAAGAATAAAGAACATAAAACGGAATATCTCGTCCTCCACCGCCTCCCCTTTCACCTCACCAGCTATTTTTTCCTTTCATCCGATGAACGTTAAGGTTATAAATGTCAGCTGCAAAATTCAACAAGACCGTGCATCACAAAGGGACGATTGCTCGATTTTACCTTACGATAAACATTCCGCTTTGCTTTTATTGACGATTATTCCAAATTTTATGTCCTTTAAACCACGCAAATTAGACATAAATTTTGGTCCCCCGCATTCCAAATTTTACTTCAAGATTTTTTACCAAGATTATAACCAATTAAAAATCTTCACAAACACTAATATCAAACCAATCTTGAATAACAGCTATCAAAATTAATGACCAGTAGCTTTACCTCAATCTAAAAACCCAATTAAAACCTCCTTGGCCCAAAATTTTGATTTTAAGAAAACATCAGAATCGTTAATGTAACTAATCGTTTCAAAAATGGCTTTGAAACTACTCCGAGATACTAAAAAAAACAATGAATCTTAAATTTCCTAAAAAAAACAATTCAATATTTAGCCTTACATTAGATTTATAAATAGCAGTAACCAATCAATTTCAATGATGACCAAAATTGGTCCAAAATTTTGATTTTAAGGTGATACGGAGTCAAATGTTGAAAAACCGACGTTTTTACCTTTCATGATTTTTTTAAAAGTGTTTCGAATTGGAAAGTCAAAAAAATAAGAAAATACCAAACTAAATTAAGAATTTTACTTTCATTTATAATTTTTGTTATTTATGTATCTACAATTACATTTGTGTAATTTTGCAAGAAAAACTTCTAAATTTATATTTTAATTTTTGCAAAACTATGCTCGTATAAATCTAGATAAATGAAAAATAAAAATTGCATATAAAAGTGCAATTCTTACTTAAGTTCGGTATTTAATTATTTTTTTTAGTTTCCAATTTGAAACACTTTAAAAAAATTCAGGAAAAATAAAAACATCTGTTTTTCAACATTTGACTCGCTATCACCTTAAGAAAACTAACGACAATCTTTAATGTAACTAGTCTCATCAAAAAATGGTTTTGAAACTTGGTATTTTACTACTCTGAGATAGTAAAAACCACAAATAAGAATGACTCATGAAGTATCTACAAAAACCAACCCAAAAATTAATTCACATTTTTATTATAAATTTTAGATTTATTAAAATAGGTAACCAATCAATTTCAAATGATGACCCAATTGCCCAAATTTTGGCCATTTTTAGACGTTTGCTTGGGGACCCTTGGACACGTTTTTTCTTAATATTTTTTCATTTTCTTTTTTTATAGTAAAGTACATTCACCAACCTTTCGAACGGATATACTCAATTTTTAAAAAAGTTAAAATTATGTTAGATATGTTCCATCAAAAAGTGTTAATTTTACACACAATTAAAGAGTGAATTAAGAGACTATAAATCAAAATATCAAAAAAAGAGTCTGTCTGTTCGAAGGAGCATATATTCAGCTTTGTATGTGCAAAATTTCAATTTTGTTTGTTTATTATTAACAAAGTTACAGAGAACTTTTTGAAGATAAATTTTGGTTAAGTCTGGAAGCTGTAAGCGCTCCTGCACAGAAAGTGGGGGTGTGCCTTAGTGGATTAGTGCCCAAACTCATACGAATAGTTTTTACTATCAAAATATTGAAATTTGAGTTCAGATAATCAGTTTTCGCTATTTGCGATTCCTATGACGTCACGAAAGGAAGATTGGTCTTAATGTAACTAATCTTATCAAAAATGGCTTTGAAACTTTGTATTTTACTACTCCAAGATAGTAAGAACCACAAAAAAATAAAAAACAATGCATCTTGAAGTATCTACAAAAACCAATCAAAAAAATTAGGGCTGGAGATACTTCACATTTTTATTATAAATTTTAGAAATCAGTAGCCAGTCATTTTCAAATTAAAAGCTCCTTGGCCAAAATTTTTAATTTTAAGAAATTTATAAGAATTTTTAATATAACTAATGTTATCAAAAAACGGCTTTGAAATTTTTACGAAAATTATTTTTATATTTCTTTAAAAATATTTTCAAAGCCATCTGATGGTTTTAAAACCGAAAATGCAGTAGTTGTTTTTAATAAATTTTGAATTTCAAAAAAGACTACACTGAAAGAGGTTTTTGATTTAAATTTAGGTTCACTCGGTATAAAAATTGAAAAATCTTGAAAATCCAAGGAAATTACCAAAATTCTTACCAAATTTGATTTCTGAGTTTATAAAATATTTAAAATCAAAGCACAAAAACGAGTATTTTTTTGATAAAAAATGTCTTTAAATAAACTTTTAAAAATAATTTTGAATTAATTAATAACGATGTTAAAAAAACTAGATTATAGTTATTGACAACTTGGGTAACTTTGGCCCAAATCTTGGAAAAATATATTTTGATCTAAATATTTTAAGTGTGTCTTTCAGTTAGTATCAGAATACTAACAAGAGATCAAACTACTTTTTCAAAATTTTTGGCCAAAGTTACCCCAGTTGATGAGTTAGCTGTAATTAAAATTAAAAAAGCAAGTGTAAATGTCAATATGAAAAATTGACTGGTCTAAAATAAGTAAAGTTAGAAAAATATTGAGAATTACAATTTTTAAATCAAAATTAGAAAGAGAGCCTTTTATAGCTTAAACAATATTTAATTTATCATTTAAAGTTTCATAAAAAAGTAAATATTTAAAATTTTTATAATTATTAATTAGTAATGTATTTTTTTATAAAAAAAAAACCTAAAAATTAGTGTTTTATTCCATTTTTATGAATTTCGAAAAACTTCCATATTTTTAATTAGTTTCTTAATTTTCTTTTGAAAAATGCAAGTGCAAAAGCAAAAATTAAAAAGTGAGTTCGAAATAATTAAAAAGTTGATCTAAAATGGCCTAAAATAAACAAGAAAATTAGCTAAAATTACAAAAAAAATGAAAATTACAATTTTTTTGCCAAAACAAAATAAGGTGCCCTTTTTAGCTCAAATAATATTTTTTAATCATTTACAGTTTCATCAAAACAAATAAAAATAATTACTATTTATATAGGAGTAATTTTTAATTATTAAAATTAAATTAAAAATTGGAAGCTTAAATAAAATTTACCTTATATTTCAATTTTAATTAATTTCGAAAAATGTCCATATTTATTTGCAAAAATGCAAAAGCAAAGTCTAAAATGGCTAATTAAAAATGTGCTCAAAATTGGCCTAAAATAAGCAAGAAAATTAACTAAAATTACAAATAAAATTGAAAATTAAAATTTTTAAGTCAATACAAAATACGGTGCCTTATTTTAGCCCAAACAATATTTTTTAATCATTTCAAGTGGCATAAAAAAACAAAATAGTATTTTTACAATTTTTAATTAATATTTTTTTTTTATAAAAGAACCTAAAAAATGGTTTTTATATAAATCTTACCTTCTAACTATTTTAATTAATTTAGAAAAACATCCATATTTTTCATTATTTTATTTATTTTCATTTAAAAAAGTAAATGTAAAAATTAAAAAATTAATCCAAAATAATTTTAAATTTGATCAAAACTAAACAAAAAAAGTATAAAAAGCAAAAACAAAATGAAGTGTTTAATTATTGCTTTTCACCAAACCCGAACTTTTGGAGGTGCAAACTTAAAGTTTGAACTTAGTTCGAATTTTAAAACATAAAAGTTCGAAGTGTTCGCACATATTCTTTATTTGACATAATAATAAAAGTTCGAACTTTCATAAGATCAAACTCGATTAAGCTCGAACTCAGTGAAGTTCAAACTCGATAAAGTTCGAACTCAATAAAGATTTAACCCGATAAAGTTCGAACTTTATAATATTCGAATTCGATAAAGTTCGAACCCAATAAAATTCAAACTCGAAGCTTTAACCTACAAAACTGCTTTATTTTGATCGATCATACATCATTTTACGATGAGAACTCTTTTTAGAACTCGAACTTTTTTAAAACCCAAACTTTTTGCGAATTCGATTTTTTTATGTTTGAACAGTTTGAACTATTTTGAAGTTCGAACTTTTGAATGGAAAGTTCCTACTTAACAATACTTGAAGTTCGTGGAGAACCAGTTTAAATCTCCCCTTTCACGATATTTCAATTAATTTAGAAAAACTACTATATGTATTTGGGGTTACTTTGTAATTATAATAACCTTTAATTTTTGGTTATTTTACTGTAGCCAAAAACTAAAAATGAGTCCAAAATAATTAAAATTTATGTTTTCAAAAATTTATTTTAGAATAAGCAAGAAAACTTTTAAAAATTAAAGAAACTAAAATATTTTTAATTGTTTTATTAATTTTTATTTGAAAAAAAAGAAGTGCAAAAGCACAAACTAAAAATTGAGTCCAAAATAATTAAAAATTTGATCAAAGGTAAGGAATAATATTAGAAAAAAAATGCAAATAAATTGAAAATTACAATTTTTAAGCCAAAACAAAATAGAGTGCCTTTTGTAGCTTAAACAATATTTTTTGAATTTGAAGTTTCATCATTCAAAAAACAAAGAAATTGGACCATACTTATCAAAAAGGGACCATTTTTGGAAAAATAGAATTATAGCATCATACAACATAGTTTTAACTTTTAACACCAGAATAATTTTGGAGTTAATGTCATTTGGTACCTTTTTGATAAGCATTGTCTAATTAATTTCGAAAAACTAGTATATTTGGGGTTGCTTTGTAATTTTGTGTATTTTATATTAGTTTTAACCTCTAAAATTAAAATGGTGCCTTAAATTAAGTTACAAAAATGAATAATCGCCTTGATTTTTTTGAATAAAAATATTTGTAAATTAATTAGCTAAAATTACAGGAAATTAAAATGTTATTTATTATTTTTTTTAAATTAAATGATTTAATCAGTGAATTTTTCGTATGTAAAATATACTATGTGAATAATTATTTTCGGTAAATTTGAGTGATTTTTGTTAATTTATTTATTGAATAAATATGCGGTATGTCGGCGGGCGAAATTCGAAAAATTCCTCGGGGCCGGGACGCGGCAAGATCGGGCCTGGCGATCGCAAAAAGGCACAAAAGGTGAAAATATGGAGGGCTGCTCGAATATCGAATATATTAATATTCAAATGAGACAAAACGAATTCGATTTAATGGGCGATAAGTTGGTCGACCTTAACGCGCCCGGAACGTAGCGCACGGCGTTTTTTATTTTTAGAAATTAATAATTGCAGGTTTCTGTAAGTCGGCTTTACGATTTTTTATTATTTATTATTTTAAATAATGTGATATTAGCTTTTAGGCGATCTGTATAGTTTTTTTGTACTTTTGTTTTTTCATCTTTTTCTGTCTGTACATAAATCAATCAATTATTGTGATTTTAATTGTAATTATTATTAAAAAAAAAATTTGCCCATCAAAAATTTATTTTTAGATTTAAGCGAAAACAGTCTGTCAAGACCAAATATTGTAAATATTAATATAAAATGTAAATAAATGTATAATATTTTTTTAATAATTTAAGCTTTATTTTTAATAAATTATAAATCAATTCTATTTTTTATGACTTTTATTTATTAATCCTTAATTAATTTTATTTCATAAAAAATTTTCTGGCCTAAAATTATATCGTTTAAATATTTTAAATTTGGTCATGTTAAAAATTATGAATAATTTTTATTAATCCAGTGTTTGCAGTTTTTTGTATAAATTAATAAATTAAAATTTGCAACAAAACTTACATAATTTTTTAAGGTGGCTTTTGTATATTATTAAAAAAAAGTTACATTAATAAATCATAACTAAACTTGTTAGTTTTGTCAAGGCCTTTATTAATAATATTTAATTTCGTTGAAATGAATAAAAAACACATAAATATTAAAATTAAAAAAAATAACACGATATTGAATTAAATAAAAAAAATATTAAAATTATCAAAAAAGCATTAGGCTTGTCAAAATATTATTAATTGGTGTAACTTAATTAATTTCAACGAATTAAAGCAAAAAAAACCTAAATTTAAACAACCAAAAATAGTTTGACGTTACAATAATTTTGATACACCCTGTATATAGTTTTTAGTAAAACTACGAAAGCTGCATTATAAAGATTTTAACACCACTACAAATCGCATGATAATTTGGAGGATACATTAGATACTTTAGAAATGAAAAAATTCAAAAATAATCAAGTAAAAATCACTGAAAATTCTTTCATTTTGATCTTAACTTTTTTCTGATGAGGATTTTTTTATTTTCTGTTTTTTAAGTTTTCTGAAACTGTCAAAAATACAAAATTTCGATGTTGCTCCAATATTTTTTAAATCATAAAAAAATTGAAAGAAAAAATCAAATAAAAGTTTTATAAAATTAAATAAACTAATAGTGATACAGGGTGTTCGCTAAAATAAGAAAATGTCGTGTAGTGTGGACAATTTAGCCAACACCCTGTATAATATATTTTTTTAAATATTTCTTTTTTGATTTTTTTTGTTTCAAAAAATATTGAGGTAATATTTAATAAACATGTGTAATAATTTACAATAAAATTCTGAATATTTAATTGATTAATAAGTTACGTATTAGATATAAAACTGGAATTTTTGTAATAATAATAATAAAGGTAGTATAGACGTGTTGTGACTCGTTAAGGTAACGACGAGGTTTTTTTCTGAATAAAATATAACATCAATCACACCATTATTACTATTATTATTTAGTATCATCGATGGCGATTTATTGCTGGCTTGTTTTTTTGTATGAACACCGAACACAAACACTTGAAACGTTAAATATCTAAATGTTAATCGATTCATTCACGTTAGAAGCAAGACACAAGACGCAGAATATTTATTGCTGCCTTTACTTTTATTCGAAAAACTTGACGGCGATTTATAATTTCTCTACAATTTTTTTTATATAATTTATAAAACGGGGCATGATGATCTGATGTTGTTTCATACCTCAAATCTGAAATGTGTGCAAGCAAAACCACATTTAAATAAATCATACTAATTTTAAAACTAAAATTTTAACTTATACAATTTTAAGTTCATGCTACTGTCACTAGAGGGCCCGTATAATTTTATAATTTTATAAGCGAGAATTTAATCAATATTCATATTTTGGCATATTTTAGTAGTTTTTATCAAAATTTAAAGTATTTACACTAAAATAATCCTCATTTTAGAAATTAAATACAGGATGGTCCATTTAACCTGATGAATAGTCTAAATATCTCCAAAAGTAAGTGATTTATAAAAAAAATTTCCCACTAAAATTTATCTAGTTTATCATGAGGACAACTTCATCGTTATTATAACCTCAAATCAATTTTTTTAACGAAAACCTATATTTTTTTAATGGATTCTGAATCTACAAAAAAAAACAATAAAATATTATCTGAAGCTTTTTTGTTTTTAACGTTTTACATATTTTTTTATTTAATTTTTTTGCCATTTTTTTTTATAATGAGACAATTTATTTTTTACACTGTTTTCACAAATTATTGACAAGATAAATTATAATCCAAACTTTTTAAAAATAAAATCTGTCAAAACAAAACACTAAAAAAAAGCAAATGTTTATTTTTTTTCTATTATATAAATATAGGTTTCTATTTGATAAAACTGATTTGGGGTTAGAATATCCAAGAAGAAGTCCTCCAGGTGAAAAATAACTACGCGCACAGTCTAAAGTCCCTTTCAAACAATTTTTACTTCACTTTTTTTTCTAAAATTCTACTATAAAGATACCTACTCGGGTTAAATGGACCACCCTGTACAAACAACATTCCTACAAATTTTTATTTTTTCCTAATAATTTACAATTTTCTTGATTAATATTAAATTCAAGGTGATTTATATTACTTCTAATTTTTTGTTGTTTTAATACCGAGTTAGCACATTTTTTTTAATTATTAAATATTTTATTATTTATAAAAAATCAAAGAATAATAAACTATAGTATTTCGAGTTACCACCTTAATTTTTAAAAAAATTGCAAATGCACTATTTAATTCTTCCCTTAGTTTCATAAACATGCATATTTTCCAAAATGCAAGTCAAACACTAAAAATATCTCAAAAATTGCATGAATAATTTTATAAATTAGAATTTTAGTTTAGTAGGATTTTTTTAGAACACTGATTTTAGTAAATATACTAGTAATAAATTTGGAATGTTTTTTTATTTTATTAATATAATTTAACATGAAAATTAAATAAATGATGGAATTATATTAAAATAATAAGGAATTTACATAACGTCCGTTAAATAATTTGAAACGGTAGTTTAATAAAACGCAATAATTGAAGTAATAACATATATTATATACGATGTGTTATTATATTTATATTAATTGTTTTTGAATTCCACGTTTACACGATACTTAACAATTTAATTGGAAATTCCAAACGGTTTACAATAATGGCGAATGCGCCGGGCACACTAAAAAATCAATCCTTTTGTAGGTAACTAAAATTAAGTACTAAATTAAAAAACTCACTATTGTTAAAACCTATTTACTTACCCAAAACGTCTCCGTTAATTTAGGTTCAAATAAATATTTTTTCAGTACAGGTAAATAGGAATTTTATTAGGAAAAAAAGTTGGTCCATTCTTGAAATTTTGTTCGTAGGTTTTTTCACCATTATAAACTAGAAAGTCCCGAAAAATTTGAGATGCGCAAGTATGTTTTTAAGGAAGAGAGAAGAGAGGGGGTGAAAATTATAAATAAATATGAGGCAATGTGGTATCATTTAATTGAATTTTTAGGTCGCTGAATCGAATAAAACGAATTTAAAGTTTTTTAAGTTTAAAGGGTTTTCTAACATCATTTTTTTACGTTTAGACACTTAATTTGAAAGATGTATATAAGATTTTTTATATTTTTAATGTTTTTGACAAATAATTCTACAATTTAAACAAGTTAAGGCATGAGCACATATGGGGACCAAAATTGATAGTTAATAAAAATATTATTTGTGTTCATTTTATATTAAAAGAAATTAATGAACAATATTTTGTATTAAGGCGATAGTCGGCAAATGCGAGCGCTTGATTTTGAAATTCGCTTGATATTTGGGGTTTTGCTCATAATTTTTTTTCTATTGAAGCTTTTTTAAAATTTCTTTTTTTTGGTACACAGAAGAGTCTTGTGGCTACCAATTTCTTCTGGTTTTGTTTTTGTAAGTCACACCAAATACTCATACGGCAGCAGTAAAATTGGCACTTTTAAAAAAACCTGGTCCTAGAAAATACCATTTTTCTTTAACAAGGGACCTTCAAATTGAGATTTGTAAAATTTTCTCTTATCTAAATACACAACTTCACAAAAGTGTTATTCTGTTTTTCCGATTATATCGAGTATAAGGTTTAAAACAGCAAGCAAAACTTGCTCATTTTTAGGTCAGATTTGATTGTCTATAAATCTAAAAATTCAATAAAAAATACAAAAACAAAATAATAGACATGTTATGCCAATTATTAGTGAACTACTACTACAAAAAAACAGAATTTCATTTACTGGTTTGCCTAAAAAATGGTATTCCGTAGAGTCACATTTTACGCTCACAAAATTTCGCCGACTATCGTCTTAAATACTGTTTTTTGTAGCTCTGAAGAGGGAAATAAACATTTTTCGAAACCAGTTAGCAGGTTAAAAATGTAGTTTTATTTGAAAATTCTATATCCCGTATTTTCATTATCCAATTATTACTTGGGAACGTTTTGAATTTCAAAATAAAATTAATATCAAATTGATAGAACCATTATTATACAAATAAAAGGAAATACTTAAACCCAAAATAGGATGAACTAGGCAAATGGTATTCTCTTGCTTTATTCTCCAGGTACAGCATAGTGATATGAAGAGCATTCAGTGGATATTGAAACGAAAATAGTTTTCTCAACTTTTAATAAATCTGATGCACACCAAGATGAAGTTAGTTTAGCAGCAGCAGGAGATCTATTTTACTTTTGTTTGTATTTTTCAAAAAGCAACAAACAAACATGATTTTATTCCAAAAGTCGTTGTAAAAACAGTAGCAAAATTTGAGGAACTCCTATCGACTTCTGTAAGTTTAGTACACTACTCATATCGAACTTACTACCAGGTTTAACTGTGGCCAGGTAACAAACTGATCCAACATTGGGGTAGGAGGTAACAGGAAGCTATTGAAAACCACTTTGGAACATGCTGCCGATGCCATCCTGCAAATGATTTCCTGTTTCTGAAAAGCCATGTACAAACAACAACTCAACTTTTTAAACCTGGCACTCATTTTGACAGTTCTGGTCAAGGAATCTTTAATGGATGTACAAAAAATGTGGTAGGTAGAGGCACGCAGGAGGTCGGAAAGAACTTCTGCTTTGGTCTGACTAATCCGGAGTGGAAAATTGAAGTATTAAACTCGCCCTTGTTTTGATGCACACACTCACTAGAAGTAATAATTTTTCGTTTTTTTCCTATCAGAGTACAGCTTTCTCCTTAGACGAAAACCAATACTTCCAGGAATCGTACTACTACGTCTGTGGGCTAATAGGAGCATATTGCTTACAGAAAATGTAAAAGACCTTTCAAAGACCTTTCAAAGACATTTTAAAACTCGTACCCATCATCAACTATTACATTTATAAGTTCTTATCTACTTCATCATTTGAAGATGATGTTGATGGTTTTGGTTTAGATATAGACTTGAAGACATTGAGGAGACTGAAGATACACAAAATAGGCCACAAGAGTAATTACCCTTTACATCAGTATGTTAAGAATTCATTAGAAACTAGAATTTCTTGGAAGTAACATGTCTTCAAAAATAAATTTCCGTAACATTTTGCTCGAAAATGTTGGGTAATTAACATAGAGATCAAATGGACAAACTTTATAACCGAAAATTGACTCTCTCAATATTAAATAAATTCTGCTGATTGTACTAATTTCTCCAGACGCAACAATTGTAGAACATATTTCTTCAGAAACAACTGTTGTAGTACTTTTTTCTTCAGGAAAAACAGTTGCACTTATTTCTCCAGAAGCACCAGCTGTAGTAATTATTCCTTCAGGGGGAATAGTTGTACTAATTTTCCCAGAAACATATCAGTTGTAGTATTTATTTCTTCAGGAGCAACAGTTGTTGTACTAATTTCTCTAGAAGCATCAGTTCTTAGTACGTATTTCTTCAACTGCTTCAGTAGTTGTAAATATTTTTTCGTTGTTGTACTGATTTTCTCAAGAAGAACAGTTGTAGTATATATTTCTTCTTTACTACTACTTATTTCAGAGCCAGAACTTTTTTACTTTTTTGTAGAATAGTGTTATTGCCATATTTAATATGTTTTTTGGGATACTGCTCTAAAAGAAATACATTGATGTGTCAAACAATTAATTTAGTTTTTCTATAAGGTGTTACAGTTTAACCCTCGTTATTTTAAAATTAAGCTGAAGTTGGTTAACAGCATTGTTACAAAACACCATCCATTTATGATATTTTGTACTTCATGAATTTTTTTACCTAAATCCCTTCTTTTGGCCTATTTTACTAATTTAAAATATACAGGGAGTACCAAAAGTTCGGTTTATTTTTGAAACGAAGCATTTTTGAGAAAATTAAATAAAAACTTTACGATTCTCAGTGACGTACTATTTAGGAATAATGCCATGACCTTGACCAGTACGTTGAAGGTCACGCGTTAATTACTTAACCTTATTTAAATAGCAATCACCCATTTTCATTGCGTTTTATTAGATCTCGCTTTTCAAGGTTTGTGGACCATTTTTTTTTAATTTTTTTTAAGTAAATAGTTGGGAAGTTACAAGGGCTTAAACGTTAAGTGATGTTTTTTTGGTGTTTTGCTTATTTTTTTTAAGTGAAGGTCTGTTAAAGTTTCTGTATGAAAAAATTATTGAAGCCAAAATATTTCCATGTAATGTGGGTAATAATATTATTATTACGCATGTTCGTGTTTGCCACTCGAGCAACGATGATATCAAGCCAAGCAAAAAAATTAAAATTCTTTAACGCCACATTCTGCACATAATATGCGTTTAGGAGGTTGCAACATTTTTGTTTTGAACATTATTCACTATGATACTTCTTCTCCAACCTTTTAACATTTACAACACCTCCTCAATCGTTAATTCCCGCAAATTAATGTAATTCAAACCCCAAGCGACAAATAAGTACTCATTAAGATCATTACGAATATAGAATATTTAAAGTGATAAAAATGTAATGAGTGTAATGACGTTTCGTGACTAATGCGCAAACACACGTGCGTGATTAAGGTAATTGATCGTTTTTTTGCACGCCCAGGTTTGCATTTAAATGTTAAATACTCGTCCGCTTTTTCACCAACTGCCCGAATTTATTATCCGGTTTTTTTACATTATTAATATGACCAATGGCCAGGCAATCACAAATACCAAGGAACCTATATTTCTGTTTCATTAACATACACAAATATTTTTAACGATTATTTACAATACTTCTTTTTTTCTCCCAGTGTATTTAATTTGGATTTAATTTTTAGTCATATACCGAGTGTCCTTGGATTTACGCAACGCCTGTGAGTAACTCCTCACTCACGGGCGATTAGAGTGTTTAGTAGAACAACGCGCAACTAACTCACTTTATTAGTTGTGCGGCCGGTCGCAAGAGGGAGATCGGTTAGGTTGAATCGGCAATAATTATTGGAGATGATTGTGTTGTGTGTAAAAATTGAATGTGCCGAAATTGTTGAGGAGTGTACCTAGGGTATTAAATTGCGAAATTTGATCACGTCTTGTTAACAAGTAGTAGTAGCAAAGCAAAAGCGGCCATAAAAGAAACAACGAGTGCGGCATACGACATGCACGGCCCATTAAAAATCCCGCCTGCATGCGTTCGTGTTTACACCATTATAATTTTTTATTCCCCCTCATCTGCGTTCATTAAATAATCGCGGTTCGGTGGCATGGCGTCCGAGCGAAACGAACGAATTTATTTTCGGGCACGGTGTGCACGTGTCCCTTAATTATGCATAAATATTCGATAACTAACACCGTATACCTGGACGTCCTGAACGCACCCCGAAATGACTTACGTTTATAGGTTATGTTCAGGACGCCGCGCCGCTCTTAATGCACTTAAGTCACTAACAATGTGCGCAGCGAAGGCTTAAATCGCCATAACGCATTTTAATGATGTTTATTTCGGCCTCCTTTTTTATAATCAACGTCCATTCAAACGAACTTAACACGTATTTATTTAACGAACCCGAACCATCCTTAATACCAACTGTACTCTCGATTATTTACTCGTTATTACCAACTTTATTAATCACCTACACAATAATAACAATAATAACAATATATAACTTGTTTATTACCCATTATTTTATAATACACAATTAAATAATCAAATTTTAATTACTCACCTGCATTTCATTCAAATACATACAATGAAAAAAAACTCCAATTTCAATGCTTCATTCTCAAAAAATGACAAAATTAGAGCCAATTTAAGTGATTTATTTCTTGATTGTATACAATAAGGGCGTGGTTTATTCGCTTTTAACGAAATTGGTTTCAAGATGAAAGGTGTAATTTCAGTATAAAAGGGTTATAAAATATAATAACGTGATTTCATTAGAAATAATAAAAAAATTAAGGCCAATCATGTGTATTTTTAAAAATAAATATTAAAAACCATCAATGCGACCCGTCGTTTCACAAAATTTATGTATGCCAAGAATGAATCTGCTATTGGGAATTTTAACAACCCGCTCGCCCTCTGGTGGCAAAAATATGATCATCTATATTCGGTACTTACTTTTTCGATTTAATGCATTGGTACATGTTTTTTGAGCTTAACTGAAGCTTTAAATAATAAATCTATTTGTGTTTTGTTAAATATGTAGTTATAATGCATTTTAAACACAATTTTTGACACTGACAAGTACCGAATATCCTCCATTTATAGCGCCATCTATTCGTAGTTAAAATTTACAATTATTTTACGACAAATGTGTAGCTATATAAAGAGTGTTTCGAAAATACTTATTTAATTATTCATTTTTTTTTAAATATTTTATTTTGCCATAAAATAATACATGCTTTTCTAAATGTATATTTTTATGATTATACACAGTGTCCCAAAATTGGTGCCCCAGTTCTTCGCTACGTGAGTTAGTATACTTTAATTAAGTATTGGAAACTTTAAAACAAACCTATCCACATACTTATTTTTAATTGTTATGACACAAAATTCTTCAATTATCCACAAAGAGCTATCAAGTAATAAGTTTATTTACACGGTTTTAAAAAATGATTGATACTGTTGACATTGCATGGCAGGAAACCTAAGTTTTCCACAGTTGGCTACTCTGAAATGAATTCGTTGTGCTCCGATAAAAAAAACTGTTTTTTTATAAAATTTTAGCCACACTGAGAAATAACTTGAAAAAATACCCGAAGAAAAACTGCTGAGAGACGCTTTGGTTATAATGACAGATCAGATTTAAATTTGAAATAAAACTAACCTTCTTAGCAAGTCTTAAATCACTACAGAGTATGTTTGGTTGCATAATTGCGATATCAATCTTATTAGAATTCACTGTGGTATTTTCCTATGTTAAAAAATGAAACACCCTGTATTTGGCAAGTGGAACATTTGTGAGAAAAAATATACCGGGTGGAAATGAAACTTGGACCAACCCTGGAATTTCTTTATTTATGAAAATAAAAAATTAGAATTTTAGTATCTAATATGATCTAAGAAAACAAATTTTATGGATTGAATAAATCTTTAATTTTTCTTCCGGTTTATCAGGAAATGGCACCCACTTTCTTATTTTAAATGTAACCCCCTGATTTTTTCTACGTAAAATCAAACATTGGTTAGTTTTAAGTATGTTTATGACAAAAAAATTTTTTTTTCAAAACTTTAAGAAAAAATGTTGAATTTTTTTTGGTAAAAAATTTGAGTAAAACCTACAAAAACTATTTTTAAATAATACAAATACGTAAAATAAATTGTAATTTATAAAATTCACCGTTCTTGAGATATTATTTTTTTTAATTTTCAAGAAGCGTTTTTTGGAAATATCTTTACTTTTTTAAATGGAATGATATAAGGGCCACCACCTAATTAAATAGAGGGTTTTTTTCCGGCTACTGTGATATCCCATATGTATGTTTAAAAATAGTTTTTGTAGGTTTTACTCAATTTTTTTACCAAAAAAAATTTCAAATTTTTTTCTTAAAGTTTTGAAAAAAAAATATTTTTTTGTCATAAACATACTTAGAATTAACCAATGTTTGATTTTACGTAGAAAAAATCAGGGGGTTATATTTAAAATAAGAAAGTGGATGCCATTTCCTGATAAACCGGAAGTAAAATTAAAAATTTATTCGATCCATAAGATTTATTTTCTTAGATCATATAATATACTAAAATTTTAATTTTTTATTTCCATAAATAAAGAAATGCCAGGGGTGGCCCTAGTTTCATTTCCACACGGTATTCTTACTTTTTATCTTGTAATTGGTTGAACAATCAACACCCAAAGTTAGAGACAAAAGTTTAGAAACACCCTGTATAAAAACTGGTTTAAATGTACAATTTTAAAGTGTATTTATTCGATTTTTTTATAACTAAAATAATCTCGAGTTTTGTGTATAATCAAATTCAGATTACAAAAAACTACAAATAAATACAGGATGTCCCCAAATTAGCGCCTAAGCTTTCCACTGTTTGGGTTGGGGGCCTTTAATTGAGAATTGAAAAATAAAAAACGTAATTTTTTTAATAAAAAAACTAGCAACTCATTAAACTAAATTTTGGGTGGGATATTATTAAAGGGGGCCCTTCGAATCTTCAAATACTTTGCTTAAGGGACTAAAATTCCAAGTTACGCCACTGCTTCGTGCTCTACATAATCGATACTTCTGTGATTTATTTAGAATAATTCTTTCATTAATTTATAATAGTTTTGAAAAAGAAGAAAAAATGTGTATGCGACACGTGCGAAAAATGTATTAGGCATTTGTTAGAGTTATTTCGACCTTAAGCCTAATACATTATTTGTCGCACTTGCTTGGGAGCAATTTGTGGACACTCTGTATACAAATTTTAGTATTGGATTTTCTAAACTTAAAAATAAATCTTCAATGCGACACAGACTCAAGATTTCATAAAACTTATGAATGCTGAAGACGAATCTACCTAGTATTACCAAAAAAAAGGTTACCTAAATGATTTTAATGTTTTAAAACCTACCGTATAAATATACAGAATGCTACAAAATTTAAACAACTTCACTTAATTTCCAAAAAAAAATCCTCCATTCTGTATCAATTTTTCAAAACCAAACAAATTCTGTGCATATTTTCTCAAGATGATAAGTTTAAAATATAAAAATACCTCAATCCTGCATCAATGCATTAAAATTTGACAAAAATCTTGCATTTTCATGCTTTAAACGTTAAAATCTAGGAAAATTTCCTCAAATTCCCTCAATCCTGCATCAATGTTTCAAAATTTAGGGCAATATTACTTAAATTTGAAAACATTTTTTGCATTTGCCTACCATGAACGTGAAAAACTTGATGAAAATTCCTTAAAAATTAGCTTAAAACATAAAAATAGCTCAATCCCGAATGACCGTTTCAAAATTCGACAAATTTAGATTTTTTTATTATCCTTTTTCGTGCCTTAAACTTCAAAAACTCTATATAAAATCCCTTAATTAAAAATATAAAAAAATCTTTAAAAAATCTTGCATTTCCATGCCTTAAACGTCGAAAGCTCCATGAAAATTTACTCAAAATTAGCTTAAAATATAAAAATAGCTCAATCCTCCATCAACGTAACAAAATTTGGGGAAATTTTACTTAAATTTGGAGAAAATTCATACATTTTTCTGACTTAAACGTCAAAAACTCTTTTAAAATTCCTTCAAAGTTAGGTTAAAATTTAAAAATACTTAGGTAAATTTAGATTTTACATCAATGATCAATGAATTAAAATTTTGGGCAACTTTACTTTCATCTGAAAAAAAATGTTGCATTTTCATGCCTTAAACGTCTAAAACTAGCATAAAATATAAAAAATAGCTCAATCCTGAAACAATGTTTCGAAATTTCGGCCAATTTTATTCAATTTTGGAGAAAAATCATAAATATTTCTGCCTTAAACGGCCAAAATTTTATTAAAATTCCCTCAAAGCTAGCTAAAATATAAAAATAGTTCAATTCAACAGCAATGAATTAAAATTTGGACCAATTTTACAAGCCTCTGAAAAGAAAAACTCTTGCATTTCCATGCTTTATACATTGAAAACTCAAAATTAGCTTAAAATATCTCAATCAATGAACTTATCAACATTTTGGCCAATTTTGAGAATTTTCTTACATTTCAATATTTAAATGTCAAAAACTTTAGGAAAATTCCCTCAAACTTATCTTAAAATATAAAAATAGCTCAATCCTGCATCAATTTTTCATAATTTGTGGCACTTTTGAAGAAAATGTTTATATTTTCATCTCTTAAATATAAATAACTCCAAGGAAATTACCCCAAAATTACCTGAAATATAAAAATAGCTTAAACGTGAATTAATTAATTTCAAAATTGGGAGAAATTTTCCTTAAATTTGAAAAAAAAATCTTGCATTTTCATAGGTTTAACGTCAAAGCTCTCTCAAAAATAGTGTTTAAAACTTTCGGGCAATTTTATTTAATTTTGGAGATAATTCATATACAGGGTGTCTCTAAATGTCATTTTGAACAAAAACATTTCCTATGAACTATTTTGTTTTTTCGACTAAAAAATTACAGCAATTTTAAAATTGATAAATTTTCATGATTTTTGTGGAACGCCTTATATAATATTTTTTTTTATTTAAATCAATTATAATTTGGATTTTTTCCTTGCCAAATTGGTTTTTTTTAACATTGTTGGCTGTTTTTAAAATAAGTGAACGACAAGGTTAAATTTCCCTCGGTAAAATTTAGTATCTTATTGGCTTAAAGATATAAAAAAATACAAAGCCTACTTGATTTAATTAAAATAAATTAAAATTAAATGAAATTTATACAGGGTGTTCCACAAAAATCATTAAATTTTTAAAATTTTAAAATTGCTGTAACTTTTTAAGTCCAAAAAACATTATAGTTCATAGTAAGTTTTTTGTTCAGAATGACATTTACTATCTAAAAAAAATTTTTGCTGGAAAAAAAGTGAGACTCCCTGTATATTCCTGCCTTAAACGTCAAAAACTTTATGAAAACTCCCGAAAATTAGCTTTAAATAACAAAACTAAGTTTTTTTTACACTAAGTTTATTCAATTTTACTTCCATAATTCGCATTATCTACTCCAAAAGTACAACATTGATAAAATACCCAAAGAAACGAGCTCGAACGATAAATGGATGAATTGAAGTAAAAATCAAAATAGGAAGAAAACTCGACGTATTTAAAAGGCCAAAAGAAAATGAGCGAATGAGAAACAATCGTTAAAAAAAACCAACCTAACCTGAAAGTTGAAAATATTCCGAAAATTAAGAAATGTGTATTAAATTTTAAGTGGTAAACAATGGATAAACTTTTTCGGAATTTTATCAAAGTGTCCATTCTCTTTTGTCCAGTTAGGCCATTTTTCAATCGGTCTTTTGTCCTATTCGGCCATTTAATGATCGGCATTATTAACATTTTTATCTTTAATTTTTTTTCTTTTGATCATTTGCTCACATCGGCCTTTTATCGTTCGGCTTTTTCTTTCGGTCATTGTTCCACGTCTTCGTTATGATTTTAGATCATGAAAAAGCCAAAACAAAAAAATTGTATTCATTGTTTGATGTTTTCATGGAAACCTTGTTTTTTATGGCACGAATTTTTGCGTAAATTGCCTTCAAATCCTAAAAAATTAAAATAGTGTAATCCTGCATCAATATCTGTATTAATATTTCAAATTTTGGAACATTTTCCTCAAATTTGAAAAAAATTCTTGTACTTATACATACTTCAAAAACGAAATTCCCCTAAAAATGTCCGAAAAATCAAAGGCCATTTAAAATCAAAGGCAATACTCTATTAAATCAATGGCTATAAAATTTAAGGCGTGTAAGCGCAGCTCAAGATTTGAAATTCTAAAAAAATATAACCTATAAATAATGTTGTTTGCAATGGCAATTTTTAATTACTGGTTTAAATAATTGAAATACGCAGACACTTGAGCATAATAAAATTATTGAGGTGAGGTGAAACTCGTTTTATTTATGACTTTATATTGTGATTTTTCGAAATTTTTAAAGAAAGCAATGGGCGGATTTTTGCGCAGAGACAATGCATGTCCGATTCGAATGACGCTGCCAAAGAAAGACATTCTCGAAACCAATAAAGTTTTGATTTAGTGCGTGAATATCGATTATGCTAATTAAGCGATCCTTTTTTAAGGTATGCTCAATGGTCATGGTGTGACCATGAATGTGATTCTCTGACTGTGTACCAAGACGTTTTAATTTTTTTAAATTAAATATTTATTAAAGCCAACATTTTCTCATATTCTCCTTTGACTAATTTTTGGAAATTTTTGGTAAAATCTTAATAAAAATGCAAATACTCTGGCAAAATTTTACAATACTCGTAATTGTAAATAATTTTTTTGATTATTAAAGATTATGAAGGCACTTTGTAAGTAATCCAAGTTTTTTTGTTATTAATCACTTTGTTTTTATGTTTGGTCGAGTAACGAGAGCAAAAGATCTAATCTTTTGAAGTACAAGAGCACCGCCCGTTTCAGGATTTCGCAATATGGATTACAAAGTTCCAAGATGTAATCTCCAACGATCGGTGGATGGAAGAATAACTTATTTTGACATTCGACATTATCGTGATGCAATTCTTATAAATTATGACCCAAACCTCTACCTCGTTAAATATGTACACTTCAATTCCTCATCACGACACCAAAACACAATCATCACAATAAAAAATTATTTCCTCAAATTTTTATTACTTAATCAACAACATTAATACATGATTTTGGCGTAAGTTGTATTTAAAAAATATACAGTAATTAGCTAATTTAACATTATTAACACACTTGTGTGATAATCAATTTTTAGTAAGGTATTAACGTATCGTTAAATATGTACATTTAAATTCCTCATCACGACACCAAAACATAACAAAAAATTATTTCTTCAAATATTCATTAATTAATGACCAGCATTAATACATGATTAACACACTTGTGTGATAATCAACTTTTAAGTAATCCCTCAAAAATAGACTATTATTGGTATTAGCTGTTTTTAACACACCGAAATGTCGTGGTTTTTAACACACTTGTGTGATAATCAACCTTCAAGTAACGAATTAAAAAATGTAGACAATTATTGGTATTATTAATATTTAATTTATTTATATAATTTATTTAAATTGCTTATTTATTAAATTAGCACCTAATGACAATAAGTCACACCATGGGTTGCTGATATTGGGTCATAATTTCTTCTAGGTCTGATGTTAATTATTGAAAATTTATATGTGTAATAGAAAATAATTAAGAAATTAATTAATCTAATTAGCGCGTGAATTTATTCCACGTAGCAATCAATTATAATTAAACGTATAATCAATACGTAGTTGTGGATTATAAATAAATAATCGAAGGTAATTTGCGTTTATAAATAATTAGCTTATTGATGTTTCCTTTAGCTCGCGTGAACAGTTTACATGTGCATTTTTTCTTTAATCTCCTCTGCGACAATTACATTACTTACGCCATAATACTGAGTTAATTTGAAGCACTTTCATCATTACTCAACCATTAAATCATTAAATGCATATTAAGTAAACAAGTTTAAAAGCGAGTTAACCGATTTGTTATGGTTAATCTTTACAAGAATTACTTCTTTCAAGCAAATAAAAAACACCGACGTGAGTCTATTTATAAATTCATTGTTTTATAAATTATTCATCGCTCCCAACATCAAATTTACAAATAATTTTTTTTGCCATTTTTATTAAGTGTAAAAATTTATGACTTAGGTATATCAAGTGACATGTCGTTTCGAAAAACTTGTGTATGCTGACTGTGAATTTAAAGTTTATTTTATGAAAAACCAAGCCTAGCGCCGTTATATTTTAAATTATGCCTTTTTTACAATTTTAAAATATAATAAAACCCTATCATGCAACATATCGTTTCACAAAACGTTTGTATGCTGACTATGAATTTCTGGTTAATTTTATGAAATATTGATCCGACTGTGTGTTGTATAAGTATTGCTGGTTATACAATATTGATAAATTAACAGAGCACTATCGTGTTACATATCGTTTTAAAAAACTTGTGTATGCTAATTTTGAATCTGTAATTTATTTATAAAAATATTGGTTCTACTGAGTGTTTCGTAAATAATGTGTATTATACAATATTTGCGATTCAATATAATACTATCATCTTACATGTCGTTTCAAAAAACTAGTGTATGTTGATTTAGAATCTGTGATTTATTTTAAAAAATATTAGCTCTACTGAGTGTTTCGTAAATAATGTGTATTATACAATATTTGCGTTTCAATACAATCATGTCATTTCAAAAAACGTGGTTCGTATTATTGACTATTATGTCGTTTTATAAATAATGCCAATTATATTCACATTGCATTGAAACCCTTTCATGTAATATACTGTTTCAAAAAACGTGTGTATACTGATTAGGAGTCTATAGCTTATTTAAATAAATATTGACTCCACTGGGTGTTTCGTATTTCCATTTTTCAACTATCATGATTTGCTAAAAATTAGAAAATAAAATATTTAATAAATATCAATTTTATTCATAAAAAAACGTACAATAAATAAATACATAAATTTATCCAAAAATATTATTGGCCAATAATTTTGGAAATTCCTTGTACTGAAAATGCTTATCTTTTAAAACATTATTCATATAATTTTCAGTCTCCAAAAACTTCGCTCGCGATTGCTTCTTATTATAAACATCAAGTTTTCCAAAAGGTTTCCACGAAAGCTTCCACAACGGTTTCCCACCAAACTTTTGAAGCTTATTCTCTTCCTTTAATAACTTCTCTTCATTTTTATGCAACAAATTTGAATTAAAACCTGCTTTATTTGGTTTTGATTTTACAATTTTCTTTTTTGCACCAACAATAATTTCCTTTAGAAAAATCGTTGTTTTAGGCGAGTTTGAGGATGTTTCTAAAATTGTTGTTGTAATTTCATTATTTTTAGTAGGAGGAATTGTTGATAAAAAATCAGTTGTTGGTTTTTTATAAGTTTCATGCTTTTTTGTGGTTTGATCAACATCTTGTGTGCTTGTAGTCATATTTTTTAATTCAATGATGTTTTTTGTGGTCGTTTCGGATATTTCGTTATTCTTAACTGTGGTTAATTCAATGGAATCCTCCAAAAATTTAATGGGATGAATTTTACCGCTTAGGATGTCATCATCAAAAAGTGTGGAGTAAAACTTATCATCATCTGGATTAGATAAAACCTGTAAATAAAAAATATAATCTAAATATGCCACTTAATTATTTTAATTTAATTTCTGTCAATTTAGGGATTTAAGGAAAAGTAGTGTAACTGTAAAAATCTAGACCAAATGGTCACTTTTCCTGTACTGTCATATGACATTAAAGGTGGACTCTATTATTTTTTGATTATACAGCAAATTTTATCAATTAGAATTAAACGCTGCAAATACCTCAAGATTTCCATTAATTTTCTTGGATGATGATGACAATTCAATCTTTTCATCATTCTCCATTACATGAAAATGTTCTTCTAGTTTATTGTATTTTTGGGTACTAATTTCGTTCTCCTTCTTGGTGGTTTTGGTGGTGGGCTCTTCATTAATGGGTGGAAAAGTTGTAGGATATACCGAATACTCATCAATAATTTCAACTACTGATCCTAAATCTGTTGCGTCATCATTATAATTTATAGGCCATTTTTGTTGAATTCTTTCAAATCGTGGAGAGTTAACGTCATCTCTACTTGCAGTGGTGAAGTAACCTGTGAAGAAAACTATTTTAAAATAAGTAAAATTATCAGTAGAAAATTTTTGAAGAAAATATTTTTTTTACAAAAAAATCCAGTTTGCTTTTATGACTTATTTGAATAATTTTGAATTCAAATATTAGCGAAGACACAAGGTAAATAATATATTTAGTGTCAGATTGTGTTATTCGAAAGAAAATTTGTGTACATTTTTTAAAAAATAAGAATATATACAGGGTGTTTTACGGCACGTTGAACAGCATGAGTATCTTATTTGTTATTATTGGAGATAGAAGGTCGGTTAAATGGTCCACGTGGTGGAAATTTCGTATATTAATAATTGGTTAAGAAAACATTTAAATTTGTTAAAAAAAATTTTTGAAAAAAACAAGAAAATGCGATTTTGAAAATATGGATATAACTTTTTTATTTGAGGTCGGACCTAAAATGTTTTTTGATATTATACAGGCACTTTTTTGGGTATAATTCAGTAAGGTAAATTTATTCTTTTAATCACGGCGGCCATATTGGATTTACGATTTACACATCTTTGGAATTTGATAATATTATAAGAAAAATTTAAATTATTTCATTTTACAAACTAAAATTGCTGGCTGTGTTATTGACATTTTAGATATTTTAAAGGCTATTTTTGGTTTGTAAAACAAAAAATTTTGAAAGTAAAAAAAGTAAATCTTTTTTTGAGTTTAAGAAAATCGACTTACCCACGTTAATAATTACGATGCAGGCTATAAAAACGCTAATAACGCTTTTTAACTTCATTTTTGCAATAATTAATTAACAATAAAATATAAATTATCGTTAATTTTAATACAGCTGTTAAATGCACATTTATTAATAATTGAATTTGATACCTACGTGAATTACAACCTGTGTTTATTTTTATTGTTTTGTTTATTAAATATTTATTATTGAAAGCAAGAAGTATTGTGGGTCAAAAATTCTTGTAGTAAGCAAAAATACAACCTTCGTAATATAATTTCATCACTCTTATTAAGAATCATAAATTTGGCTAAAGTTACATTTAAATAATGCATTCAGTTTTACATTCATATTGTTTATTCGAAAACAAAAAAATGTAAGGGCTCAATTTTTTTATATTTTGTTACACATACAGTCCAAAGTATACCTATATTTTATTATACCTATAGTTTTTTCAAAATCAGACGAGGGGTCAAAACAATTGAAAAAAAAATTTTACATTTTATTTTATAATCGAATACAAAAAATGTAAAGGTTCGATTTTTTTTATATTTTGTTAGACATACATTCCTTAGTAAAACTGCATAAAAAGTTTTTTCAAAATCAGACGAGGAGTCAAAAAAATTGAAAAAAAAAATTAAAATAATCAGTCACTTTTTCAGATTTTATTTATTTAGTCAAAAACGAAAAAAAATGTAAAGGGGCATTTACAATATTATAATAATATACAATTTTTGCTGATAATATTGCTTTATAGTCAAGATCTAATAACGAATTTTTAGAAAAAAAAAATTAATGAAGATCTATCAATTTTTCCAATTTGAACAAATGGAAAGTTATTTTGTTTTTTTAGTTTTTATAATTATTTGTATTTGTTATTTTTTTTGATACAAGACATACACTAGTTTTTGCCTACATCAACTATAATTTTGTATTTTAATTGAAAATGTTATAATATTTGTAAATTGTTATTTTTTATTATTAATAAACTTATTATTATTATACATAAATCAACGGAAGTAATTTTATCATTTTATAGTTGATGAATAAACGGTAATAATTCATGGTTGATCATTGGGTGCTGTAAAACATTAATTACATACAGGGCGTTTAAAAAAAGCGTCCAAAGAACACGGTATTAATGCACATAATTGGAGCGCAAAATACATTATTTAATTAAAATACTCGAAATGCCCAGAGCGCGTATTTATTTATTTATTTAGTTCTTCTCGACATTACTTAGTTGTTCTCGTTGTTATTTAGCAAGCCTCTCCGTTCTTCGTTCTTGCATGCCGGTCCTGGAATTTTTTAAACGCCCCGCCGAGATGGCCCCAACCAAATTTTTAACGTAACAGAGCAATGTTGATTTCGTTTTAATTTCTTCAAAACAATGCCAGACATCGGCTGAATTCTGTTTTTCGACTCTAATTAACAAACATAAAGGCATTGTTTCGAAGGATTCACATTCATAATATGTAATACACAGAAATCACCACCACCACGCATATTTCACATAACACTCCAAACCAAAATTTATAAAAAATTTGAAAATGGTTTACGTTTGAGGTGATAATTATTGTTTTTTAAATGATAAATATAAATGTAATTATGTGTGTTTGTATTGTGAAGGTGTTTTTTGTTTGGTTGTTTGCGTTGGTCATTTATGGTGTCCGTAAAATGGACGGGGCCTAAACCGGCCAAATATTTGTCAGCATTCATTTAATGTAAGTCGAGGCTGAGGGCCCGTGTCGCACGATTAGTATGCCTTATGTTTGCCGATTTGAAGCCAGCAAAAACATGAGATTCCTGTCTGGGTTAAGCAAAACTTTCCTCGAACACCGTGCCCTATGGTACCTGTACTTACCATCAGCGGCGACTCTTTGCTAACCATTTTCCTGGTAAAATTCTTCTTCCAAATAACTCGCACACTCTTAATACGTTCCCATCAAATTATACATGTATGCCTATAAGTCATTAACCACTCGATTTAATTTTAATTGTTTTTCCAGAATTATACAACCACTTTTTATCAATTTCCAAGTTTTTTAACCAATTTAAGGCAAAAAATATTCTGAAAGTTCGGTTTAATAAATATTTAAAATCAAAAATTTACAAAAAAGAATGTTTGTTTTTTTTTTATTCCATGGTGTGAAAACGAAGACCAGCACAAACAGAAAACTGGCGATTTAAATTTTTTTCAATAACTTTAACGATTATCTCTTAACTCAGTTTCTTATTTAATTAGCACACAAAAACTAAATCAAAATTTTTGGGGACTTATCCTGGAATCAAACAAGCGATACTTGCAATCACGAAAAAACATTCCATATTTCAATGGCAGCGTTAGATGAATTTTCGTCAAGTGATGATCGAGTACAAGTAATGTGTGCATGTTTGAAAACAGAAAGTACTTATTATGCACATTACAAAAAGATGATCGAGTTGAAATTCCACTTGATTTAAATTTTGATGTTGATAACATTATTTCTTTTTTAACAAACATGATGGATGACATTAAAGACAAGGAAGAATAGGATGAATATGATGAATTTGAAAATGTTCAAACATTGGACAAAGTTAATCCTAAAAATATTGTTTCCACAAAACGAACAAATAAACCACCAACCGAAATAAACCGCACCACCATCCAAGAAATCAAAAACCTTGAAATTGCTCGATGACGTAAACAGGATGATTCTGATGATTCAGATGTGGTATATTTTCTGATGTAAATACAGACCATGATTCTACTTTGAATCTTGATGGGGAGGATGGCAGTGAAGATTAGGATGATGATGAAGATGAGTTGGAAGACATTGATGATGAAGAAGCAGATGAGGTTGATTTAGATTTGGGTGATTCCCTAAGAAGTGAAGAAGAAGAGGAGGAACAGAATGTAAAAAAACCAAGAAATCTAAAGTCAATGGAACTACTAAGAAGAAAGGTAAAACTTAAAGTCCTCTGAAAAAAGAAACTCCAAATAAAGTAACTGTAAAATCTGTAAACAAAAAAAAAAGTCCTTCAAGGTGGTGTTTCAATTGAAGATACTGTAGTTAGAGAGAGCATTGTAAGCCAGAAAAAATGGTCCAAGCATGGGTAGTTGGTATAAAAGTTGGTATGGCTTATGGAGAAAAGGGTTCACTTCCAGCTGTTCCACTAAATTCAACTTTAGTGTTTGAAGTTTAGCTTAAAAACGTTAACTAATTTACAGACTGATTCTAGTGATAAGATTATGTCTCATGGAATAACTCAAAATGTTAAAGTATTTTTTAAATAATTGTTTTTAAATTGTATTGGTATTGTCTAAAGTTTCACTTCTGTTTTTACAAATTTAATATACATATTTTGATTATTTTCTTTTATTTCATGAAAATCTTACTAATATTTCAGATATACAAACAAAAAGCATAATTATATCAAAATAAGTCTTTTTTGTTTTAAGTTAGACCCCAATGACTTTAAAATGGTCAAAAGCAAATTAAAATTATGGTAAAAATCGATTGAAATTTTTAATTTTTTTGCACTAAATTGCAAATGAGTTCTGAAGTTTCCTTATTCAGGAATTATTCCTAAAAAATTTAATTGCTTAGACTTTTTAATAGGTTCACTGATTTTGAAAATATTTTTTTAATAAAACATAACATTTTCTTCAAAAACTCACTAGTTTAAATTTTAGTCCACAAAAGACATTAAAATCAATCTTTTTTATTATTATTTTTTCTAAAGTAAATTGAAAAAATCTTACGTAAGTTGTAATTGGTTCAATACTTTTATGTTTTCAGTAAAATATTAAACTGGTGCCAATATAAGAAAATATTTGGAAAAATAATATATTTTAGCCATTGGAATTTATTTTAATTTAATTGAAAATGTATATAGGGTGACATGTTTAACAGTGAATCAATAGTACATGGTGAATCTTGCAATATTTCAAAAGTTTTAGCAAAAGCAGAAATTAAAGTTATAAAACTTTAGTTTTGTGTTTTTGGTGTCTCCAAAATAAATATACGAAGTAGCATTTTGTTGCAGTTATTTTAACGAATGGATTTTTAATAAATTAGTCTTAAACAATTATGATTTTAGACTAATATTCTGTTACGTTGGTAAGACTTATAATAAATTACCAGTTTAAGTACTTGCCAATACATTGAAACACTTTTTCCATAACAAACTAATTCGATTCACTGTTTAACATGTTTACTTTGCAGATTTACTATGCACCATCCACGTTGAACAGTGGATCATATTCCTTTATTTTTTAAATAAACTGGTCAGAAGTTAAAAGACCAAACTTTGATTGAGTTAAATTGCAGACGATTTTGATCATAAATATTGAAGCGACACACCTTAGAAAAAAAAATGATGCACTGTTGATCACACTTAGTTTCTAAAGAATAAAATTATACCTAAATTTATTGACTTATGGCTTATTACTTTGATATATTTTCTTTAATAAATAATATACTAAAAGTCTGAGGAATATATTTTTCATAGAAATATTTAGTACGTTTACATGCAATATTGAAATTGGATTGAAAACGCTATGCTTATTTCTGATTGTTTAATTTATTTGGGTAACCAATCAGAGTCAAACATAGTGTTTTAAAAAAGTTATCAAAAGTGCAGGTAAACAAACGTGGTAATTGACGTATTTTATAAAACTTTCTGGATAAAATTTTTGAAATAATTGCAGTATCGAAAATTGTAGGATGCATAAATCTTTTTGACATTTTATATTATCAGTGTATAATTTATTAATTAACCGAGAAAGGTTTAAAAAAAGCAGTCACGAAATGTATTAGCCCGGCGCATTCACCATAAAATACAAAGGTTTTAGTTGTCAATACATCAAATTTTGGATAAATTACATCCCAATATTATTACAATTATTAAAATAAATACAAATTGGTGTGACTTTTCCTGTAATTAATTGTAAATATCCATAAATTGTTTACAGTGAGCTACAAAATTATGGAATAAAATCACTAAAACTAAAACCATGGATTTTTAGAAAATAAAAAAATTTATAAAAGTTGTTTGACTTAAAGCGAAAATAATTACATATATTTTTGTTTTTAATTTTAAATTTGTTTTCAAAGTCATTTCAAGGTCAACATTTTTTTTTTTTTAATACAAACCTATATTTATTTAAAGAAAATTTTTTTGCTCATTGAAAAACAAACAACTTTTGTAAAAAACTTTTTTTATTCGTAATAGAATTTGGCTTAAAGTGTACCTAAAAACGTCGCCTTTAATCAAACAACTTTTATCTGAAATTCCAAGTTCTGCTAAATTTTTTATTCATTTTTTGAACGTTTATTTAATTTTCAAACATTTTTTGTTAAATTTTGCTCCATAAAAAATTAACTAGTTGACCTAAAGATTTGGTGATTCTTCCAGAATATTGGTAATTTATCCCTTTATAAGAATAACAAATTTTGGTTTAATCGAACTAATGGTTACATTTTTATTGACAATTTTGTAACCCTTTACCAAAATTTATATCGTTATTTTTGGAATACTCCTAAATTTTGTTTTATAAGAAAAAAAAAACAATTGGGATAAAAATCTCGTACCACCTCTAAAATACACTGGTAATTAATCCTCTTATTAGTGCATTAAATTGTGGTTTAATCCAATAAATACGGACCATTTTTTTTATTAATTTTTATTTAAGCATTTACTAAATGTTTTAACAAGTTGCATAAAGAAACAAATTGGTGTAAAAATTTGGTACCACTTTCAAAATATTGGTAATTTATCTCTGTATAAGTATACCAAATTTTGGTTTATTCAAACTAACTGGTTAAATCCTTATTGAAAATTTTGTGACCCTTTAACAAAATTGATATCGTAATTTTTAGGGTGTTCCACTTTTTCCACCAAAATTTTTATTAGAGACGAAAATTCTGAATAAAAAAATTTCTAGTTTCAAAATTGCAAAATAATGATTTTTTAGGACACCCTTTCTTATTATATTTTTTTATTTAAATCAATTATTGTGCTTTGGATTTTGTATTAACGTTAAAAACAAAATCGAAGGTCTATTTGATTTAAATAAAAAAAAAATTGATATCAAAATGACTTTATACAGGGTGTCTCAAAAAAATTATTAAAATTGCTATAACTTTTTAAGGAGTAGTAATAACCGTGAAGGTAAGTTTCCTACAATCAAAACTAACCATAAACAATTACTTAATTTGTACTAGATAATATTTATCATAATTTTTTTAGGTTACGCAATAGTTGAACGTCGAAAGTGCAAAGGTAAAAGGTTTGAAGTTATCAGTTAATTGATTTTCATCGACTTGAATTATTGTTAAATATTTTATGTTGCAAATTATAAACATAACAAACAAAATGAGTCTTTTTTTGGGAAATAACTTATTTAAAACCCTTTTCAAAAACATGTTATAAATCTTCAAATAGTAAATTCAAGGTATTTTTAGGAATTTATTATTTAATCATTTTCCAAGTTTTAAATTTTAATAATTTTCTTGAAAACTACCAAAGTGATCAACACCAAAATTTTTACCAGAAACATGTAGCACCTAGATGTATTTTAAAAAAATATTTGGTGTAAATCGGTCGATTAGAAACTTCAAGATACCATTTCCCTGAATTATTTCGAAAATACTTGAAATTATTATTATAAAACATGTAAAATGTCAAAATTCTGGGTATTAAGAAATTTTATGAAACCAAACGACTAAAAATAATTTAAAATGAATGAGCATTGAATTACTTTAAAATAAATAAAATTTCTCATAAAATACTTCATATTCAATACTACTAAAAGTTCATTTAGGATTTTTTTCATTTTTTTGAATGATAAATTTGGGTATGTATGAAGTTTTATAAATTCTGGGTATTGGGTGTTTCAATTAATCGAACGATCACATCGAAGACATCTGTCGACATAATGAACTTTCTTGAGGTTAACTGACAACTTTTGTTTCCTGTTCTGTTAATTACTGCTACAAGAAGCACATTTAGCGCTTCGAACGAATTGAATTAAACGAACAAGTCTGTTAAAAGCCACTAAAGCTCCACGAGAGGAAAAAGGAAGAATTCGAGGGGAAAGATGGGAGATCAATTCTGGGATACAGTGGTGCACCTTGGTGTATAAGGAAGAAGTATTTGCTTTTTTTCGTTGGTCCTTTGGCATTCGGTGAGCCTTTTGACGAAAAGGCATGCGTTCGCCGCTTTGTTTCTACCCGCACGTTTTTGATGAATGCCTCGGCGCATTTCATTTGTTTCTACTTATCATAATTAATTAGCCCGTTTTTTGATGCTTGACCATTGTAGACTTTAAAGACCTCAACTCTTCAACTAACCCAACTCGTCAACTTCCAAAAGCTTGACCGCAATCACGTAGGAGTTTAACGATTGCAACTTTAATCGCTTCAAATACATCAATTTTTGAAAAATTTGAGCGAATTTCTTTTGCCCAAAAATATCAAGAGCTACTTAATAATTCAAGACTGAAAGACTTCATTTATCACTGTATTGTTCTATACATAACACGATGTTTACGTTTTTCAGAAGCGGATAATTTATGGAGATACTGAGTTGGGGAATTTCTGAATGCTAAGTAAATAAATTGCAACGCAATTTGGGATATATGGTTTTTTATAGTACAATGAACTTACAAAAATTCAAATTTAAGCCCCCACGCTCTCAAATTTTTCTTAATAAATTTTTAAATTTGATTTATTAATTAAAATATCTACTGCGATTGATTACATTTAAATAAAACGCTTCTTGCCTCATTTAAATAAACAGATGAGTTCTAAAAACATAAAGACATGCAAAACATTTTTAACACTTTAAATTACATCTACCAACTGACATGTTGTAATTAAAGTTGTTTTATTTTTTGCTTCTTCTAATAAATCTTACTTTATTTAATTTAAACAAAAAATCGTCTCATATTTTACATAATGAAATTAAGGATGATGGTCATTTACTATTTATTATCAGTCATGTGATACACTGTTATGCAGCTGATGGTTACTCACCCTAATTAAAACACAGCTATAAAACAAGCATAAATTTAATAGCCTATATATTATATTATTCATACATTTACCTTATACAGTAATATCTTGAAAATCAATTTTACTTTAGTGGTCATTTTAATTTCATTAATAAAAAATGTTTAATCAATATTTTATTTAAAATCACTTCATTAATGTTTTTAAATATACAAACTATTAAAATTTTCTGTTGAATCAATCAAAAAAGGTGGGTGATAACTAATTTTATAATTTATAATTATTAAATTAATTAATACTTTTGTAACACCCTGTATATGTATAAAAGTTTGACATGACCGTAGGCAACCAATATTACTTAGTTGTAATTTTAGTTGCATTAATTAAATGTATTATCTACATAAAAGGACTTAAGTAACATTTGGAATAAATTATTAATTGCTAACAAAACTTATAAATATACGATTTAACAAAATAATAACAAAATTGGTGAAATAAATTTATCGGTGTTTTGGTTTAAAAACGAAAGCAGCTGTGTACATTTAGTTGCCTATAACAAAAAACTTTTTTAAATTAAATAATTTATGTTTAATTTGAAAATGATGCAATATTTTAAATAAAAGGTAATTAATAAAATATTGATTTAATTGTTAAGCCAATAAAATATAAAAATTATTAACGTGCAAGTTTGGTTGCATACTGTTTTACCATAATTTTTGGTTAAACAATAAATAAACGTGCATTTAAGGTCAGGAAATTATAATAAAAAGTCAAATATTTAATTTGGATGATAAAACTATTTTGATAAGATAGCACAGGAAAGTTGAAAATATCAACAAAGACAAAAGACAAAGGTTTAAATAATTATAACAGTAGTCAATGAACTTTCAAAATATTTCATGAAAAATGCAATTGTTTAAAATAGATACACGTTCATCTATAATTATTTGATTAATCACGTTTTCTGGAAAAACATGACAGTGTAATTTCGAGATTAAATACGTCACGTCCTCTTTACTCCCTCCTTCCAAATTTGGAGCCTCTTGCTTTACGCGCAAAATCCACATTCAACATTCTTTAAACCAAAATGGCTGAATAATGTGTGTTTATTAAAGTTGTGAAAATAAATCAATTTGTGTTGTAAAAATGGAAAATTTAATCCCAATTATTGCAAGTGAGGTCAATTACGAGATAAATTTATCAAGAGTTGCAATCCAAGACGATTTTTGTGGAGTGAAAAAGAAAGACACTAGAAACGCATATTGTAGACTATTTTTGTGTAAATCTTCTTGTGCGTGCTTAGTAAAAAATTTAAAACTAGTAACTTAAGACTTTTTGATAATGTGGGGTATAAGTAACTACTTGAACCCTATGATGGGGCCACCATCGGCTAGAAACTTTTCGACTCACAATCCAACTCACCCAATTAATCAACCCGCAGAAAAACCCAAACCCAGCGTACTTCCCTACATCCAGAATATAATGGAGGAAATTGCCACCAATAAAAAATTCATCAACCCCAACGTTAACATAAGTATAAGCACCCCGAGTGAAGTGGGGGTGTTATACGAAAAGTGCTCCAAATTTGTTAATATCACCAACGGCTATCCAAATAATATTAGAAAGGATTGTACCGAAAATCTCTACGAAGAAGCTGCTTCGGGATCAAATAAGGGTGTTCCGGCAACTAAATCAAGTCCCGTTGATATAATGAATGCTTCTGAAGTTTATTTGGGAAAATCCCCGAGAAAAGGGAAGAAAGAGAAAATGGCTGGGAATAGTCGATCACGGAAGAAAGACCACAGGAATCATAATAAACATAATTTGGTAAGATAATTCGTTTTTAAATGAATTAAGGTAAATTATTTCTGTTGTATTATGTAAATTTTAATCAGGGTTTTCCCGATTGTTAAAATAAATATGATGAAACCACAAAAATAAACAAAGTTCTAGGAATTTAATACAAGTTTTAAGAGAAGTCGCTGATTTATTTCGTCTTGTCAACTGTCAACTATAGAACTTCTGTCATCTGTCATTCATAGAGTGACCATGTTGACATGTTTATACAGGGTGTAAGAAAAGTATCAAATATTTGCTAAAATTCATTATTGCTGATTTTTATAATCTACACGCCCTCTGGTGGAGTTTTATGAACTGAGTAAATGAGTACACTTTAAGGAAAAATTTAAGTTTTAGGGCCAGTTGCATCACTTTACCTAAGTGACACTTAAGTTCAAAAAGTTACAGAAATTCAATGAAAAATCTGTTACTTAATAGTATATTCTTTTATTAGGAGTAAAAGAAGTACTTTTTGTGGCGAGCATGTAGGTTTGCAGGACGAGCGGATACATGCGAGCCACAAAAAGTTCTTTTACTCCGAATAAAACATGCTATTTTTTCTTAAAACCTCGAATTTTTTAAAATAGTAATATAATAAATAATTTTAAAATTTGACATTTAATTTACATACAACACACAATACAATGTATGTGTATATTCGGTTGCCTAAAATTCATTTCTACTTTTTTTAAAAGAAATTTAATTTCTACTCCTAGGCAGTACAAAGTGATTATAGAATCAACGAACATAAAAAGTGACATTTTAAAGCCTGTCATTCGTCATAAAAGAAAAATATTATTTTTTCAACTTAAAAACCCTTTCAGGAATTAAAATGAAAATTCTATAATAGAGAACTACCAGTAGTGATACTTCATATAAAAAATGGGGTGTTTTTGGTGACCTTGAAAATGCCCAAAAATTGAAACCAGAATTCATAAATCAATTTGTAGTTCTAAATTCAATGGTACCAGATGGGTTGTCATTTTCAAGGTCACCAAAAACTGCTTGCAGTGTTGCTAGCGTAGATAAAAGTGGCTAGTTGCTTCTGGAAGTTCCTAGTTTCCTAAACTGTGCTTTCATTAAAATTCAAATTGGTAATTTGCATGATGACAAATACTTTGAGTCAAATCTTGTTCAAGATTTTGAAACAAAAATGTTTTAACAAGTAAACATGAGCAAATTTTTTTGTATCACAAATTGCTAAAAGTGCTTAGAAACAATATTAGATGTCTACTTTATTTTTCTTTACTTAAATTGTTACTTAAAAATGTATTTCCAGATGCACTGGTCGTTTTTTTTTAAATAAAAAATTTAACGAAAAATTTTTTTGATAAAATATACACATATGACATCATAAAATAAATTTAATTGCTATATACCAAGCTTATAATAACTAAAAACAATTTGTTACGTTATCTCTAAAAAATAAAAAGCCTTTAAAAAATCTGAAAAATTATGAGCTTCTGACATAACAATAAAAAAACGAACAAACTATTTACCGTAGTTTCTTGAGCACGTGACTTGTTTTGATGTTTGAATGAATAAATTTAAAAATAATTTTGTAACAAATTGAATATCACTTCAGATATGTCCAGAAAAGCAGTGAAAAGTACAATTTGTCCAAAAAAGTGCTGGCAGATAAAGTAACAAAATAAAAACAAATTATATTCACTTGAATTTTTATAAAATTTTAAGGGCGCATGACTTGTTTTGATGTTTGGATGAATAAATTCTAAAAATAATTTTGTAACAAATTGTATATCATTTCAGAAATCTCCAGAAAAGTATTAGAAAATACAATTTGTCCAAAAAATTGCTGGCAGCTAAAGTAACAAAATAAAAACGAAACATATCATTTGAATTTTTATAAAATTTTAAGAGCGTGCTACTTGTTTAGATGTTTGATTAAATAAATTTAAAAATAATTTCGTATCAAATTGTACATCACTTCAGGATTGTCCAGAAAAGCATTAGAAAGTAAAATTTGTCCAAAAAAGTGCTGGCAACTAAAGTAAAAAAAATTATAAAATTTTAAGAGCGTGTTACTTGTTTTGATGTTTGATTAAATAAATTTAAAAATAATTTCGAAACAAATTGTACATCACTTCAGGAATGTCTAGAAAAGCATTAGAAAGTACAATTTGTCCAAAAAAACTGCTGGCAGCTAAAGTAACAAAATAAAAACAATATTTTCTGTTATTTTATAATATCTTTTGATGTTTAGGGGATACATATACCGAAAAAAACAGTAAAAAATTACGAATTGAATTGAGTATGATCACCAATGCCGAATTAAGTTAAAAAATGTAGCTGGCAGTTATAGTTACAAAATAAAAACCAAGTAAGTCAACGTAATTTTCTGATATTTTTATAATATTGTCGTATGTTTTGCTAATTATGGGATAGAAAAACTGAAAAAAAATAGCAACAAATTACGAGCTGACTTGAGAATGATCAGCAATGCCAAATCAAGTTAAAAAACTAAAAAGTGTAGCTGGCAGTTAAAGTTACAAAATAAAAACAAAGTAAGTCAATGTCATTTTCTGATATTTTTATAATATTGTCGTTTGTTTTGCTAATTATGGGATACATAAACTGAAAAAAAATAGCAACAAATTACGAGCTGACTTGAGAATGATCAGCAATGCCAAATCAGGTTAAAAAAATAAAAAATCCTGCTGGCAGCTAAAGTTACAAATTAAAATAAAAAGAGTAATTTAACCCAATTGTTTATTTTTCTATATTTGGGGAAACAAGAATTTGAACTTCTATTTTCAGATTATTTTTAAACAGTTTCGGTTTTTTAAGAAGGTCATCAAATTGACTCCAAGTCCCATTGTCTCTTCGGTGTGACCTATCAAATCCATCATCTCCTGAACTTGTTCATGATCGGTTGATCTGAGATACTTTATTTTAATTTGTAACTTTAGCAGCCAGCAACATTTTTTATTTTTTTAACTTGCTTTGGCATTAAATTTTGGTGGGATATACTCAGTACAAGTTTAATTTAACGATGAAATTGCTTTTTTATTTATGAACCTATTACATTTTATTTTTTTTTCTGACGAAAACATTTTTTTTTCAAAAAAAAAACCAGTGCATCTTGAAGTACTTTAAAAGTAACAAATTTGGATGCCCTAATGACTCTCCTCATATGAATAGTCACTATGTTATCGAGATGACTGCTAACTTTAAATTTAAGTCAGCTGTTTGGAGATAACTCAAAAAATTTTTGAGGTACAATTTTTTTTTATTGTAACAAAATAGCAACAAATAAGTAACAAATTCCCCTACCATTTTTTTTGCAGGTTGCATAAATGTATTTCCAAGTTAATATACATTAAGACATTGTGTCGAGTGATTCAAAAATAACCCACCAAAATGCATTTGTAGTCGAATTAGAGCATGTTCTGACTATAGCATAATTTGTGACACAATTTGTATTGAAATTTATAGGGTAATTCTGAACAAAAAATGTTAGCCGTAACTGCAATGTTAAATCTGACAGTCACCCTGACGTCAAAAAAACACTATTCTGTAAACTTTACTGTAACTTAACGGCAATTTAAAATAATATTTTCGGTGTTAAAATGCATTGTACATCTATAGAATGTATTATTTTGATCAATTATACATTAATGTATTATTATTATTTTGATCAATGTTATTTTAAATAACCGTTAAATTACAGTAAAACTTACAGAATTGCACTTTTTTGACATCAGGGTGACTGTCAAATTTAACATCGCTGTTTCGGCTAACATTTTTTGTTCAGAATTACCCCATTAATTTCCTGTTTTATGGTGTCCTATGCATGTCATTCTAAACAAATGCAGTAAAATTAACTTACCGGTAATTAACAATTCACTATTATAAATATAAATTATGTCAAAACTGACAGAGTAAAAATCATATTCTGAACAATCCAGTTTAATATACAGAATAGTGTTTTTTTTTGACATCAGAGATTCAAATTTAACAGTGATTTTAGTTCTAACATAATGAAATGGGCTGCGCATGCCTATGTTCAGAATACTCGTGCTGTCATTTTTGACATAAATTATGTCACATAATAGTGAATTGTTAATAACAGTGATGTTAATTTTACTTCATTTGTTCAGAATGACACCATAAAACAGGAAATTTCGTGCTGTCATTTTTTATATAAGTTATGCATGGAAGTTATGTCACATAACATTGAAGTGTAAATAACAGCGATGTTAATTTTACAGCGTTTGTTCAGAATGACACCATTACAAGATCATAAAGAAATATGACTGTTTTACAGCCTATACATGTGGAAATGCTTCAAAATTTATGAGATTTCCAGTTAATTTTCAAGAAAACATAAAAACAGCTTAAAGTTGTCTTAAAATACGAGAAAATTCATAGGTTTTTAATCCAAACGTGAAAATTTAAATCCAATCTAATTCATAAAAGTTCAAGAATATTTGTTTTAAAAATGTGAAAATTCATTAGAAATAATTGTATACGCCTAGATTTTTTTCCAAAAAACCTGAAAATTTTCTAAAAATTCAACCAAAATCACTTTTATACATAAATAACTGATAAAAACCTATTTAACTTTTAGCATGTGCTGCACTTTGATTTTAAAAATGCTGAAATTTGTTCAAAATGTGGAAAATTTTTATTGATAAATACCAATTCTAAAAAATTTTTATTTAGAATTATTATGTATTACGTTTTGTTTGCAAAAAAGTTTTCAAATGAAGAATTTCCCCTATTTTTATGTTGAAAACTCAAAAATTCACCTAAATTTGAAGAAATAAACTTTATTTTTAATTTTAAAACCGTTTGAATTTACTCGTTGGGATGGATTAAGGGCAAAAGCAAAAGAAATCAACTTTTTTGCAAGTCGGTAACCAGTGCCTCTTAAAATAAATAAATAAAATATATCTTAGGCCACAAATAATTTTAAAAACCATCGTGCCAAGAGGCCGAGTCTGGAATGTCCAATATTTACCACTTGAGAAAACAAAAAATGAAGAATGAAAAAGAGAGTCACCGAGATTTGAGAATTACCTTATTTTCGATAGTAAGTAATTGATAAAAGCAACTTAACGAAATCAACCTTCTTTAAAAGGTTGCTTTTTTCAAATTTTGTTTCCTTTATCAAAGTTGATGCATTTTTTTTTTAATAATTTTAATTACAAGTCATTTACATTAGAAGAAACTAAGTTAAAATAAAAAACCTATTGTTACTACTGAAATTAATGATCATGAAAACGGTGACCAATAGGAAAACAAAGTATAAAGAAAGTAGAAAAAATATCAAGTCTCTACGATGTTTCGTTCAAAAGTTATGAATTTTTATATAAAATATGGCACTCTGGTAAAAAATTTTTGAGTTTTTGGGACCCAAATTTTTTTCGGGGGTGTAGTGGGTAACTGACACCCCACATTTCATCAATTTTCTATTATCTCTCATTTGCGGGGTCGATATTGAAAACATTCGAAAAAAAATTTTAAGATATTTTTAGCGCGCTCTTTACAATTTTTATCTGTCAAATTTGTGGTATTGATTATCGTAAATAAATTTCAAGATTTAAAGTACTTGCTATGTCTCCTAAATTTTTGGTAGGATACAGAATAATTCCTCACTCTTAAATTACTAATTTTTAACAAAAATTTAAATTAAATAATCTTTAAATTTAACTGTCAAATAAGAAAAGTCAAATATGTGGTATTAATTTTTGTAAAGATATGCCAAGATTTATCAAAAATTAAGGGCTTACTATTTTTTTGCAATTTTCGGAATATCTGGTAGAATACACGATAACTTATCACTAGTTTTACACTAAAAATCTGCAACTTAAAATCTAAAAACTGAAACCTTAAATTAAACTGTCACTGTCAAGACTTCTATGTTTTCTGTTGTTATAACAACCATTCAATAAGAAATCATTGTCACCAACTGCTAAAAAAATAAAGAAATATTTGTACGTCGAATAATTTCCAAAATTTATTTTTTGCGCAAATTATAAAAAATAGTATAAGCAACTCGTTCATAAGTCAATTATTGCATTCATGGGGGGTGAAATAGGATTTGAGGGGTCGAAACGCGTCAAAAATAGCGACTTTTTTAAATGCGATCTTATAAAAATATTTTTTCGAAATTCAAAAAAACGCTATGCGTGGGCGATTTTGGTACCGGGAGTAGATTCGACTGAACTTTTAAAATTGAAAATCGGTTAAAAAATAACTCGACGGTAGACCCCTAAATTCAAAATTTCGACTTTATTTAGGCATAACTTTAGAACCCCTTTGAAAATAAAAATTCCCTACGCGCTACTGGATGTAGAAATTATTTTTTTATAAGGCAGTGTAGAAAAATTTAGTCATTTTTTGAAATTGGGGGCCAAAAGTGGTACAAACAATTTACGGCGTTTAGCCTCATTTTTTTTAACATTTTACGTTCGATTTTTTCTGAAGCAAAGTGCGAAAATTTAGAAGTGTTGTTATTTTGGCTCATAAATATTAGTGTGATCAACAAAATAAAAAATACCACACCGTGATAGCTGACCCCTATCAAAAGTTACGAATTTTTAAAGTCCGCGTCGAAAAAGCCAGAAAAAATTTCAAATTGATTTCCTTTTAAATTCATAAACTCATTAACATGATTATCCCTGAAAATTCCGAAAAAAACCCATTAAACCTCCCAAATTGTAATTCTTATTTCAACCACATTAATTTTATTGTTATATTGTTCATTTCCAATTATACCTGATTTTCATCCCCTCCAATTTTAATTACTGGTCAGGGTTGAAGACCAAGATTTTACCCCATTCACATTGTAGCTTCAGTTTATGTAACATCCATTCAAATTTTAGTTTTAGTTCAAGTAACACCCATTCAATTTGTAATCTTAGTTTTGAGTAACACCTATTCAATTCATAAATTTAATTTAAGTGACATCTTTTTCAATAAGTAAATTTAATTTGTAAGTAGCAAGGAGCAACAGTAATTCGAATAAAAAAATACACAAAAGTTAAAACTTATCCGAAGGGGATCGCAAAAAATAGTTAAAATTAAAATATTAGTATTCATTAGAAATATGAATTATAATAAGGTCAATAAAATTTGTTGCCTTTAATAAATAATCGACTTTATGGCAACACACAGCATGATTACCTTGTTCTACTGTTGTAAGGTTCTTTAACTAGCAACCTTGAAATAATAGGAAACAAAAATAATGCATTAATAACGTCAAAACAATAAAACAATTATTTTATTATCGTAATTTAAATATTTTACAAAAAAATACTTGAGCACAAAAATTGTTTTATCAAAAAAAGTACTTGTTTTTCAAGTTTTCTAAAGTGCTCATAATATGAATACCTAGAAATACTAGTTTTATTATAATGACCTTATCTACAGCTCATTAAATCATAATTTGTTAATTGAAATAAATAATAGTATCTATTTTTTACATTCCAGAGATTTAATCAAAAAATTTAATACCATTGAATTATTTTTTTTGTAGTTTAATCATATATTGTGATTAAAATTACATAATTATATTTTTATTTTCAATTTTCAGAATACTGCCGAAATGGAATACCTTGAAGTGGATGAAATTGGTTTAGATGCATGCAGCTTTATTTCTTCACCAGCTGAATCGCCTTGCATCCTCGAAAGCTTCAATTTTCCTAGTGAATACATTGTACATCACAGCGATTGGAAACCTACGTTAGACGAATTTATAACCCAAGCTAGATCTTCCCCTATCAAAAGTGTCACTAACATAATGAAATTTGCTAGCTCACCTCTTCTTGTTGAAATTAAAACCATGGCACCTGTTTGCTTTTCAATTAGCCCTCCAGGAATACCTGGGCGAAGCTGCAGGATTGAGCGGCAACCTTCATTATGTGCAAGTGAAGACAGTTTCATTCAATTTGGGAATTCGAGTTGCTCGAGCGAGGAGGAGTATGAGAGTGACGATGATATCGAGTTCGAATCAGATTCTGACGATGATTTGAATGATCCACAAAATGCATCAAACGTTGATGAAGTTGATAGCTGTTCTTGCCCAAACCAAAAGAAGGTAATTCATTAAGCTATTTTCGCTCATAGTAACAAGTAATTTTTACAACCGGGTTATTAAATATGCATGATAACACTTATCAACAGTTTTATACTTATTTCTAATTTCTATTGTTTTATCTACTTTTTGTATAATTATTATGTGCAACCTAATTTTTATTATTTTTGTTAAAAATTGCAGTATTCCTAGTAATTTGATAAAATTTTAATCTAAAAAAAGTAAACATTTTGTTGTTTTATAGAAAATATAAACACTCGAGGCACAAATTTAAAAATTAAATAAATTACTTTGTAAAACAAAATACACATGACCTTCACCTTCTTTAAGCTGGGGAATTACTTTCGTATTCATGATGTAAACTGTTTGCAACTTACAATATTACACTTTCACTTCATTATGCAACAATTGCATTCATTTTTAACCGTTATAAATTATCTTTTTTATTTAGACTTATTAGGAATTATTTTGATGACATGAAAATATTTTTAGGTTCGTTTTGCGAAAGGTAAAGATCTTGAGGTGATCCATCCAATGCATGCGTGGTCCTTTGCATACCGTGCTTCAAGAAAAGGTCATTGGGAAGAGTATGCGAGGGATAGAGAGCGATTTAAGCGACGAATTGAATGTTTTACTTCGGATATCGAAAAAGTTCTTGATCAGAATCATAGACTAAATATATTTAACAAGCGGTTTAATACCGATGAAGAAATAGAAATGGAAACATAGGAGAGAGATAAAAAGTACAATTAAAGAAAAGATTATTTTATTTTTCTACCAAATATTTAAGGTTAATAAAATAAAATCATCATCATTCAGGGAATAGGTAATTTAAATTTATGATCGTATGATTTTTTCCTAAATTTTAATACCATGGATTTATTTAATTTCTATTAAATTGTATCGTCATACAATAAAATAATCTTTTTGATAATGTTAAATTTGTTTTGAATAATTAAATATTTAAGACCTTAAAATATGCCAATTTAATTACACCTGTGATACTATCAATACAATTTTTTATAACGCAAAAATATTGTATTAATTCCGAATAAATTATAACAAAGGCTATTTTATAAAAAGAGGTCATTCGTTACCAATATTATCAAAACAATTTAACATTAAAACAAATACTTCTAATCTGTAAATTTAGGAATAATCTGTGATATCTACGATTGTTTACTTATTAACCCACAAAAGAAATTATTGTTACTTTTAAACAAAGTCTGGCGTTTATTAATTTAATAAAATGTATTAGTTTAAGCCTATATTTATACTTTTTAGGGTTTTAAAGGGGTTTTGCTTATCAAAGCATTTAAATATTAAAACAATCTTACATTTTTAACCTCTAAACTTCAAAGTACATAAATACTTAATTCAAACTCAAGAAAATTCCATTTTTTTAAAGTCTTTAAACGATAAATACTTGATTTTTCATCTTTTTTATACGAAAAATGCTAATTTGAGCGACGTCAAATATTTATTTAAATTCACATTTGTAATTTTTCAGTTTTTGATTTTATGTTTAATAAAACAACAGTTTCGGCTTTTAAAAATCAAATTGTAAAGCCCCTTAAATTTATTTTATCAAAACTTTGTGCAAACATAAATTTATGTATTTATTTTTAGTTATTATAAATATATTGTATAAGTAATAAAATTTGTTCATGGTAAATTATAAATAGTTTTAAATTATAATCCCTACTTTTTTATCGAGAATTTTTATTAATCGATTAGGAAAATTATACCTTATTATTTTTTAATACAATAAAATAAAATTTTGTTATGACTTTGACCTTGTTATATTAATTGAAAAAAGGTGTAATTACCAATAAGCGATAATAAATAAATTAACAATTTTAACCCGCTCAACTATGTAATATAACAATTATCACCACAGCTTAAATTTTATTAAACTTTAATTTCCAGAAAAAAGTTTTAATTTAAATAATTTATGAAATTTTTCGTATATAAATTCGAAAGTTAACACGTTCACAGCATTAAACGAGAAACCTAGTTCGGTTTTACATTATGAATTTTAAAGATCTGTTCTTGTTCAGGGTTATATTACGAATGGTTAATTGGTTTGGGCTTGATCCAAGAAACCATAGTCCATTCCGAAATTTTATAAGTTTCTGGAATTTTTTCTTCATGTTATGGATGTTTCTTGCGAATAGTTACAACATAATTTTTCAATTTTCAGGAGCAAAAAGTTTGGAAGATATGTGTTTACTCGCTTTCTTTTTGAATGTAATAAAATAAAATGTAATTAGCTGCAATTTAATGCTTAAACTTTTAGACGACAGCTAAAAATGCTTGGTGGCGATTGAAATCAAAAAAACTTAATCAATTATTTGATTTGATGTCCGAAATTTGGCCCATGGATAAATTTGGCGATGAAGAGTTAAAAAAGTATAAAAAAACGCATGATTTTATATTAAAAGTGGTTACATTCTGTTCTTCTTTCTTTTTTACCTGCGGTTTGGGGGTTTTGTTCATACCATATTACAATCATGAGTTAATTGCACCTGGTAATTATGGTTGCAATCAAAATAATGATAGTTGCTATTGGCCTGTATATATTGTACAAAGCTTTATTTGTATTACATCTTTTGTAATTGGAGAATCCCTGTACGATAATTTCTTTATCGCAAATGCAACTTACGTTTATATTATCACCGAACAGTTAAAATCTGCACTACGTAGATGGAGTCAAATTCCAGAAACAGAAAAATCTGATTTTTTAAAAGAAATTATTGAGGAACATGTTCGTATATTAAAGTAAGAATATTTCGTTGTTTTTAAGTTTTCGTGAAATTTTGAAACAAAATAAGTCTTCCGAATGAATGAATACATTTTTCTAGATTTGTGAAAATACTCGAGGAGCTTTATGCTGAAATATTTTTTTTACAAACGATGGCGGGTATTTATAACATGGTTTTCGTGCTCTATATGTTAACATTAAACAGGTATGCAGTCCTGGAAAACTAATTAGAAACTAATCGCATAGTTTTATATAATTTTTAGTTTCCCAACATTGGATACAATACTGGGATATGGTTTAAATTATGTAGGGTGTTACATACAAGTCGGTACCTTATGCTTATCAGGAAATGTTATAAGTGAACAAGTACAGGAAAATCAAAATTACAGTTATAAATAATTTAATAATGCTTTTATTATAATTGCAGATGTTAAGTATTGCCGATGAGGCTTACTACACCAAATGGTATAATCATTCATCAAAATACTCAAAAGCATTATCGATGATGACAATGAAAGCTCAAATGCCAGAAACTTTAAAAGCTGGATATATTATTGATATTAACATTATTACTTTTACCAATGTAAGATTTCATATATTCTCCATAAAAATAGAATAAGTTTATTAATTATTTTTTAGGTGGTTACTAACTCATTCAAAATGTGTGCTGCAATACAAACTATTGCAGGAATAACAAAATAATTACGATACTTCAAAAAACCCACTGATGCACTTAAATCACCAACACAAATATTGTAAACACGAATTTATAAACAAGTATTAAAGCAAATGCATTATTATTAATTGAAATAAAAATACACTAAAATTCTATGGTTATTACGAGCCTTTTCACGGATATACCAAGTAAACATTTTTATCGGCGAACTTCGTTATGTTTTTTTCCGTCAATAAAATTTGAACCCGTGGGATTCGAAAACGTTAATTATCATCTGCGTAATTGGGTTAAAGGGGTTTCAACCTTCAAAATTTTTACGTTTTTATTAAAATATTTTTAGTTTTTATGGTTTATCTAAAAAACGCTCCCAGAGCCTGATTAAAAAGTCCATTTAAATTATTTGTAAATTTAGGCGCCATATGCAATTTTAAGCAACTCTAAAATCAATTCCCAAAGTTATACCGATACTTGGTTGGAAATACATCCTGTATATTTCGAATTAATAGCAAGTAAATGCCTTTTCACGGTTCTAACGAGCAAATTTCGCGGACCCTTCATGCTCGTTATAACCGAGTTCGATCCGTAAATTAAATTTCTTGTCAAATTATTTTTTATACGCTCTTAACAAAAATAAAACCTGCAATTTTGATATACTTTTCATAAAATCTCAAAACATCAACGGAAAGGGAAAATAACTAACAAATAATTCATTCAAAAAATGTATTAAGCTGCACTGCACTTATAAATTGCACGAGCACAAATCCAAAAAAGAATTTATCAACAAAACAAATATTAATAACAAACACATACCAATAACAACATAACACAATTATTTGGAATTTTTTGAATACTGTTAATAACACAACAATCATTTAGCACTTGAAGCGAAAAATTAATTTTTATAATAAATTTAGTATTTACCCAAAATCACTTATACTTATTTTAAGTTAATTAAAATAAAATTTGTACCTTACATAAATGGAAGATTAATAAGTTGGGGTTAACCCAATAATACAGAATTGCCAACGTTGTAAGCTACAACTGTTACGTGATCCAATTTTCCAGGAAGATTTTGCACCTTTTCAAGACCTTTTCGTCTTCGCAGTTTTTTCTCTTGTTGACTTAACTCTACAAGCAAGCCGTTTTGGTCGTTAAAATAAAGCTCGGTGTCCTCTAACGTCCTGCGCTTCGCATTCGTTATACTAATTGTAAAACTTATTAAATTTTCACATAACTTTTTAGCTGTTACACATTGATTTTCCTTCCCGGATATACCGCGTTTTAAAATATCTTCCATTAATAGTAGAGTTAGTTCGTAGCGTTGTAGAGGTGTTACAAAAGGAATTCCTTCGGGATTGCGGAGGATAGTTTTGCCTCTTAAATCTATGGAAGTTTTAGAACGTAGAAAACCTTGTGATGGTGGTTTTGTATTTGGTACTTTTGTGGTCGTTGATGATTTTTGTAGGCTGTGATGTTTTTTAGTTGTTGAAGTTACTGTAGTTTTAGTAGCTATGGAGGTATGACTAGATGTAATACTGGTGGTTTTTGGTGATGCATCGTGAGAGTTTTCTTTTAAAAATTGTGCCACTAACGGGTTATCGATTTTACTTGAACTTGGGTTTGATGGATTCGTTTTCGGCAGTGGTGTTTTAATCGTTACGCTTTTATTACTTTCGACTGATGATCGCTCGGTTGAGTTACGGTTAGGGTGATGCTTGCGAGGTGGTTTTACTGGTGGTTTTGAAGGTTCGGAAGTACTTGTTTTAACGGGAATCGCTTGATTTTCTTTATTTGTGTTTGCGTTTTGTTGTACACTTACTTTTCGTGCTTTAGCTGGCTCTGAATTAACCGTGAATTTACAGACATTCGGATCAAAATTATCCGTCAATCCATCACTGGCGATCATTACAATATCGCCTTTTTGAATCGTCGTGATTGCTAAAGTTAAATTGCTTAGTTCTGGGTTAATGCCGTCCACTGGACCTAGAGCTCCTAGCGCGTCTCTCATATCCCTATTGCAGTTTATATCGTGAGAACCTAAAAAAATTAAAGTCTTTTAGCTTATAACAAATGTGGCGCGATTCAAATTAAATTATGAAATTAAAACCGCACAGTTTTGGTACTTTTGCGACCTAAAAAACACACCGTTGCGCCTGGAGACTTAAAAATTGTTCAGGTTAACCTTCCGGATGTAAGAATAAAAGGGGCAAAATTTCGAAGCTACCTTTTAAAACCGGACGGAGCTGCGATTTTTCAAAGTTGTCGCCGCCGACGATCAGAAAAAGTAAGAAAATTCGACCGACTTTTTGGCTCATATCTTTAAAACGAATACAGATTTCGATACGAATCTTTTTTCTTATTTAAGAAGACTCATAGGGCTTTAAAATAAGCTAAAAAGATATAAAATATGTGCAAGGTAAAGAAGTTAAAAAAATTAAAACGCGTGCGATTCTCAAAATTCCAGTGTTTTTAGAGCTGGGGTGGCAGAGAAATAATAGACCAAAAGTGGAACTGAGTGATCGATTTTAATCGGTATTTGCTTATCTTTCATTTGGGGGGTCGCTTTTGCAAAAATTCGAAAATATTTTTTTCATAATTTTTGAAGGCTTTGGGTTTGATTTTTTTCAGGATTTTCGTTTTTCTTAATTTTCTCAAAAAGTATTCACAATAACAAGCTAAAAATTTTACCCATTATAGACACCCAAAATAGGAGTATTTTAAGTTCCGTTTGAAGAAAATCCACCAAATAGTTTTTTCGAAAAAAAAATTCCGAAGGATTTGTAAATTTCAAGTACAAATACGGCCCTGGAGGGCGCATTTTTGACACCACATAAACCAGTATTGCGTTCTTCGATGAAGGAAAGTATTATGAAAATTTTAAGTCATAAATCGTCTTAATCGGTCAAGTGGTTCGGTCAAAATTAATTATATTCCGATTAATCAAAAATTTCATAGCAATTTCTTCGCCCAAAAGTGAAGTTTTCAAATTTTCAATAGTTATTCGGCCGTAACTTCTAAACGAAAAGAGATATGAAAACAATTCTTTTTTTAAATAAAAGCTTACACAATGACCTTTAAAATGAGCCACCATTCGTTAAAATCGATTAAAAGAAAGCGGGGTAAAAAAATATTCGAAATTTTCGATTTTTTACAGTTTTTTGCGCGGTTAAAATTTTTGATTTTTTTGAGAAATTGAAAAAAATCCACACGTACAATTGTAGTGCTTAAAAGCCCTTTTCGACGCATATTTTAGTTCGACGATGCGATGTTTTCTTACCTTACCTTACAATAATTTCGCGAAGGATTGAAAAATCACAATTTCGTTTTTGGTGGGTCGATGTAAAGCCAAATCAAAAGATAGAGATTTTAAAACTTCAAACTGACCGTTCAAAGAACGTTTTTAAAGGTCACGTGTAGCGATTTTTCATTTTTTTGTCCCGTTTTGGCCCCATTTTCTCTACCAGTTTTCTCTACGCGTCGTTTTTTATCGATATTTTTCTACGCTTTTGAAAAAAAAATCCCGACGCCGCTGGACTGGCGGGATAAAACCGATTATTTTTCTGCGTGATAATGGTACTTTTAGGCACAATATAAGCCCCGTTTTATTAAAATCGGTCACGTCGTTTGGTAGCTACGATTTTTTGAATTTCGTTTAAACATGTCTAAAATCGTACCCCAATTTTCAACCGTCAAGATATAAGATCGAAACAAAATTTTCGAAAAAGTAATCCGCCTAATTCCAATTCGCGTGTTTCTTCTTTACGAAAATGACATTCGCGATTTTTTCCCTCAGGCCAGAGTCTCACATTAATCTTTATAATTTTTTTCGATTTTTCGCTAAAAAACGCGACATTTTGACATTTTCAAAGAAAAATTCGCCCTCGCCACAGAATTAACCTAACAGGGTCGCAACTTTTGGATCTCGTAAATGAGAATGTGGGAAAAAAGAGGGCCCGATTTGGTCATTTCAATTCCTAACCCGGCGGAGCTACGATTTTTCAAAATCGGCGCGGCGGACGCTGGAAAAAAACCGCGAAAAAAGCGACTATTTCGAAAGGGCTTTTGAAAGCCTTCCCGTGGTTCGAAAAATGTGAAATTCGGTAGGGTTATAAAATAAACATTCCCCTTTAATTAAAGACCAAGTTGTTGAAATTCGGTTGAAAAATGTACCCGCTGTCGTGAAAAACCGAACCCGCCCCGATTTGACGTTTAAAAACGTATTTTCGCGATAACTCGGCCGTTTTAAAAAATCGATGTGGACAAATTTGGCTCAAAATTTTCAGTTTTCGATTCTACACGACATACTGAAATTTGAAACGAATCCGAAACTTAATAAAAAAGTCACCATTAAATAAATTAAAAATGGTTTACCTTTAGTTAATTCTCTAACTCCATACTTTTGTGAGTAAACGTAAGCGAGTGTGTCACCCACATTGCATACACAACAAATGTAAGTCGGTACTGGTATATCATCAGGACTACTATTAGTACGTCTATGTCCTAAATTTGATCTACTACTTTGAGCATTTGGTCTTCGTACGTTTTGAGACTTTGGAGATTTTACATTACTCTGCTTTAATGGAAGAACGACGGCTACTGTTAACGTGGTAAGCATTCCGTTATTTTCCAAGATGAGATCATGGGCACAATTAAAAGCACGTAACAAACAAATGAAGACTTCCCTGGTGTTATTTATGCGAGCTTCGTGTATGGGAGTTTCAGCCTTGAGTACACCTTCCTCAGTTTTTATAAGATTATCGAAAGGTTTTGTGTCCAAAAATAAGGTTTTGTTTAGGTAATGCAAGCAACCATGTATTGCAGATTTTGCGGCGATGCAAGCTTTCTCACCTAAATTAAAAAATTTCAATTAAAAATTATTTTATGTAAATTATAATTTACCCCAATTTACACCATCAGCGACTGCTAATATTGCAGAATCACCACGTGCTATAATTCCAAAACAATCGGCTATAGGATCACCATTTTTTCTTTTTGTTATAAGGTTTTTGTCGTATAGAGAATCCGACATACCGTACACAAACTCTGAACATTGTCTCCACTCCGGAGGTAAATCTTTATTATCCCTTTCTTCTTTTGTAGTTCCATTCGCATTTGAGGAATCACAAACTAAAAAAGGCAATATTAAACTGATTGTCGTAAATTTTTGGAGCTTGATTTTGAAATTCGGTTGATAAAACCATTCAAAATCATGCTAATAAATTTACCACTGAATAAATACAAAAAATTAGTGCATCACTAATGAATAAAAAATGCATTCAATAAAACTATTAATGGTTGCATAAGTGCACGACTACAAAATGCTTTTATCATATCAAAATGAAATTTTACCTTAATTATTATTAACAATAAAATGGGATTGCTTCGATGATTTATTTATTTATAAAGCTGTACATAAAATTCAATACATATTATCTAATCATGCATATTTAAAAATCATGGCAACATAAAAAAGTAAAGCTCAAACCACACATAAAAATTTACCAGTAGGCCTATGAGTCAATCTAGTAATTTTTCCAGTTTTCCCTTGCACATGACCAAAGGGATTTCCTTCGCTTTTTGATTTACCGAGGCTGTAATTACTAATTTCATTCCCAGCCTTTTCTATAGCAACACATTGGTCCGCTACTTTAACGTGCCGCTTACTAACACTATGACTATCATCATTATCACAATTTTTATCACATTGTTCTACCGTATTTGTATCATTTTTATTTTCCGTCACGTTATTATTATTGATAATTTTTTTTGTTTTTTCTACCTCAATTTTAAAATCTGATAAACTACCCAAACTGTGACTTTTATTGTGCCTCTTTCTAGAGTTAGTCACAAGGTATTCTTGACCGCCCACTTTTATTACCATCGTCGTGTTATCCAAAGGTATATCGCTTTTACGATTTAACGGTTTTGAGTAAACTTTCGAATTTTTTCGCTCAACTAAAAAATATTTTCATTAAAGCGATTTATATTTAATTATTAATTATTTCAGTAATCTTTTTAATATCTCTGCTACATTCTTTTTCTTTGCTCTGTTAAATGTTGAATCGAAAAACATTTTTGTAATTTATGCATTTTTTTGTACGTTTCAGAAATCCTTTTGTGGAGTAAAGTGTAAAAAATACTGTGCCACTAGCTTCGAACATCAATTTGTAATAAAACGTAGCAGTACTTTGTGTTTATAAAACATAACATATATTAATTACCTGCGGCTTCCTCTGCCGTATCAATAAAATCAATATCCTGATCTTGCACCGATAAATGCTTTTCACTCCGTTTAACAGTGGTTAAACCCCCACAAGGTCCAGTATAGCATCCAACTATAGTGTTTGATCCTGTACCGTAAGCACCCAAGTCATAATTAGGAAGATCTGTAGGATTTTTCCCGTAAATTATTGGTGGCCCTTCTTTAAGTCTAATTTCACTAAGAAAATAAAACAACTTGTAATAATTATCTTAAAATCTAACTCACTAACTTACCCCTGTAAATATTTATTTATAAAAGTATTTTCTATAAAATTATTACGTTTCTCTCGAGGTTCGTTATGGAAACTAAGTTGTCTAAAATAACTCGAAACTCGTTTTCGTAAAGAAGGCATGTCTAAAAAATTGTCAAGTATATTTAAATTATCAAATTCATAGCAAAATTTCCAGGTTTTTGACTGTTTATTTTCAGTCATAACTGGAAAACGAAAACGGATTTTTAGGAAAATGCAAAACTTGGGGATGAAACCCATCAAAAAATTAACCTTTTTAAAAGCTCTCTTAAAAATATGAAGCGGTAGTCATTTTCCTAGTAAGTATTATGACCAGTCAGCCCAAAATAAAAACAGTAATCAGTGTAATTACCTTGAAACAATAAAATTAAAATGAACCATGTTCTGTTTCTTTACCTTTGAAGGCTCGTGTGCGGTCTTGACTCCACAATCGGGTTTAATAATGGCACGAGGCTAAGTATAATAAAAATTTAGTGGTCACAAACTGAATAACCATACAAGAATGTGATAAGTATGGTCTCAGAATAAAAACATCGAACCCATGCTCATAATAAAATAATAAAAACTCATAGTTCTATGTTAAATAAACCCATTCAAAGACAATGAACTACTTTATTATCATAAAAGAAAAATAATAACATAAAATAAACTCGAATTTTATTAAAGAACAATAAACAAACTTGTAAAAAGAAGTCTGTAACCGATCATGATTATGACACACTTTGAACTCGGCATCTTCATTTATAAAGTTGTTTTTGCAACAATTGGTGCAATTATTTAATTTAATTCAATTAAACGATCGTCTTGACCCACGCATAAGGCGTTTTTATTTAAAATTCAATACTGTGGGTAGTTAACGTACCTTAAAAAAATAAATTCTTTATAATTACGTATTAGAAAAATAATTGTTGTTTCTTATTTAAAGTAGCACATCGAGGAATGATGAGTATCCGTGGCACCTTTTAGAAGCACACTAGTCATTTTATTAATTTAAATAATTACTCAAAATGTTTACTTTCTTTTATTTTGACACATGTCAATTGTTGCACTTGTGTCACACCCACAAGTCAATAACTAGGCAACCAAGTTTACACACGGCGGCCATTACGAAAAAGGCGTGGTTATACCATAGAATAATTCTAGACTGAAATAAAATACAGGGTGCTCCAAAATAAATAATATAATAAAAAATTTTTGAAAAATTTAAAACATTATGGTAGTAGTTTTTTTAAAAATAAATGTTTAAGAAAAGTAAATTTTTGGTAATAATTATAAACAATTTTTTTAAACAAAACTTTTATATTCAAAATTAAAACAATAAAAAAATCACAAATTCTCTTCATTTGTGTAACATTGCGCAATTCCCTTTTTCCCCTCCACGGCGAGTTTTACATCAGTCTTTCCTAAATCTTGTTCAAGTCCTTTCCAGCTACGCTCGGATAAATATCCTGCACCATAAGCGGTTGTAGCTAATGTCCCATCTGCTCTTAAACTAATTGTAGTGTCGTTAGGTTGTAATTCAATTTCGTCATGCTCAAAATTCCTGATTTTACCCGTAATTAAACTAACGTCGTTTTGCACTGCTGGTGCCACTGGTAAACTATTACCAATAACAGCATTGAAGTCGTATGAAAAGCTGGTAGTATTATTTAAATTGAATGCTGTTTCGACATCGTGAGGTGTTACTATTGGTTTGTAGTAATCACGACTTTCGAATATTTCATTCATTCCACAACTAATCATAATATAAACATCCATCTGTAAATATAATCGAAAAAAATTAAATGAAAAATTATTAATGTGAGCATATTTTACCTCTGGAAAATTTGCTAATTTAGCAACTGTAGGTTTTCCAACGCTAAGAAGATAATATTTTTTATTATTTATAGATAAAAGGCGTTTTATTCTATTAATAATTTCGAGATAATTTTTCACAGCTACTGTACCTACAATTATCCCTACAGTTTGGCTGTCCTTAATTTTTTCAATTAAAAAATGCCTACGTTTTAGAATACTAGGGTTTAATTCATATAATTTTATATCATCCATTTCATTATTGTAATAATGTAAATTTAAGGCTACAATAATAAAAAAAAATTATGTATGAAATATTTTAATAAAAAATATATGTACTTACGTTGTAAATGAAGTTGAAAATTAAGCAATTTTCGATCATTTTCTCCAAGATAAATCACGCTTCTATTATTTAATTTAAAACCATTATTATTAATTTTTTGTAAGTTAATTTTATACTTTAAAATTCGTTCTTGTAAAATTTCTGCAACATATTTTTTTAATAATTTTTTTGTTTCATCAGTAAACAAAAATAAATACCTTCATAATTATAATATGGAGTATCTAAAATAATGATGGGTTCTTGCAGGTTCTTGGATTCGATAAATGAGCTTATTAATGAAATAAATTTATCTACGTCCAAGGCAAGTTTTTCATAAATAAATAAGGAAGGTACAGTTCTATTAGGTTGTGAAAAACAAGTTGGTCCAAAATGAATAATTGCATCTGCTTCAATATGTGCAGCTGCAACGTAATCCACACAACAGCTGGAAAAAACCGATTAAACAAAATTAACCATACAAACACATTACAAAATAATTGAAAACAGTGCCATTGATTGGTTGTTTTATTGTTTTAAAAATACAAACCTTTCATATTCCGTATCGCCCAAAATATAAACAGTTTGTCCCAAATTCTTCTGCAATATCAGGGCAACTTTTGGTGCATCGTTTAACATGAAATCAGGAGATTGTAAGCAAACCTATAAGATCACAAAATAGTTTATAGTAATTTATCATATCTAGCACTAACTTAGACTTACCTTTTTAAAATTGTGTTCTTTTATCCAGTTTAAGCATCGAGTTGTATCATAAAAGTTCTCCAACTCCTCATCAGGCGTGTTTAAAATGGTTCTTTTTATATCCAAAGCTTTTTCTAAACTTACAGCTTCATTAGAAAAGAATTGTTCCATAATTATTAAATTATTTAAACTAAATAAACGAATTAGAGTTGTTTGCACTTGTTTGAAGAAAAAAAGTTTTGAGGTTAAATTTCAACTTACTGGTGATCACAGAACGCTTCTAATAAAGAACGGCAATTTTGATTTATTTGTGATTTACGTATACAGGGTGTCGCAAAAGACGGAGAATAAATTTTTTTTAATAATAAATACGCGAATGAGGAGGATTTTATCCAAAGAATAATAATACTATTTTATCTATTGGAAATATTAACTACGTATAGATGGCGCTATAAATGGAGGATATTCGGTACTTGTCATTGTCAAAAAACGTGTTTAAAATGCATTCATGTACCTTATAACTACGTATTCAACAAAACACAAATAGATTTATCATTTAAACCTTCAGTATATCTCCAAAAACATGTACCAATGTAAATCAAAAACGTAAGTACCGAATATCGAAGTTCATATTTTGCCACCAGAGGGCGAGCGGAATCTAAAAATTCCCAATGGAGGAGGAAATTCCTTATACTCCATTCAGTTTTAAGATAGAGTGACTGACAACAAATTTATGTCAACGTCACCATCTACAGGAGGGTATTTAGCTACCAAGTGTTATTCCCCTCAATCTTTTTTGTATCTGTGACGCAATTGGCGATTCTAGCTAAGCGATCTCCCTCTTGCGGCCTAGCGCAGAACTATGAAATGACGTCACGTCCGTGATAGTTGTGCAGACGAGTTTAGCGTTTAATGTTTGTTAACGCCTGTTATAGTCAAGTAAATAACGTCAACTTACCTAATTTACTTTGTATTATTAAATGCGTTTGATTATTTCTCTGCAAGTTTAAATTTTTATTTATTTTGTCACGTACGTGACGTCACTAGAATATGCAACCAAACATACATTTGCGCGGGAAATATTAATTTGAATAGCCAATATACTCCTGTTCTATATGCTACAGTTTTTACCAAATATTAGATTAGTTCCGTAGATTTTTCCAAACGTTCATACTTGTAAACATTAAGTATCATTTGCTTTACCTCAAGACTGAGATGATTTCTTTTAGGTCTTTTCTTAGGAGGGCTAAATGCTAAATTTTCAATATCATTGTCATTATCGGTGCATGACATTTTTAAAAACTTAAACAATTAATATTTCTCCTATTGGCGATTCTAACTAAGCGATCTCCCTCTTGCGGCCTAGCGCGGAACTATGAAATGACGTCACGTCCGTGATAGTTATGCAGACGAATTTAGCGTTTAACGTTTATTAACGTCAGTTATAGTCAAGTTAATAACATCAACTTACCTGATTTACTTTGTATTATTAAATGCGTTTGATTATTTCTTTGCAAGTCTAAATTTTTATTTATTTTGTCACGTACGTGACGTCACTAGAATATGTAACCAAACATACATTTGCGCGGGAAATATTAATTTGAATCGCCAATTCTGTCAAACTGACAATCGCGGGTCAAAATTTCTGAATACGCTTCTGAAAAATACAACGACCAATCAAATTCGTTTCTCCATGAGACACTTTGTTGTCAGTCGCTCTATGTTAAAACTGAATGGAGTATACCGTGCGAACATAAAGTAAATCCCCCCCCTGCTAACTTTTCAACGGTTATGTTTTTGATTTTGAAAATTGTCTACCTAGGAATTTAATTGCGAACTTTCTAATAAAGGTATTTTTGATTTTATCGAATTTTCGGTTATACCGGAAGTGGATGGCAACTTTCTTATTTTAAACGGAATACACAGTATATTTTTGTATTTTCGTGTTCTCCATAAAAATACCATTAAGTTGACCTAGCATAGTGTGGTCTACGATTAATACTTTCGGAATTACACCGATTTGAAAATCGTATTTTTATGCAACTTTATTTACACCGGAAATTGGACCCAACTGCCCAACTTCGTTATTTTAAATGAAATATTTTGCAATTAAGTTAATAATATTAAATTTAAATAAAATTATGTTTAATAGTAAGTTCGTTAATTTTGCTGAATAACATAACCACCTTCCACATCTTGACAGTAATAAAATCTACAGGAAATCTTTTGGATAAAAATTTTGTTTAAATTTAATGTTATTAACTTAATTGCAAAAAAATCATTTAAAATAAGGAAGTTGGGGCACTTGGGTCCAACTTCTGGTGTAAATGAAGTTGCATAAAAATGCGATTTTCAAATGGGCGTAATTCCGAAAGTATTAATCGTAGACCACACTATGCTAGGTCAATTTAATGATATTTTGATGGAGAACACGAAAATATAAAAATATACTGGGTGTTCTATTTAAAATAAGAAAGTTGTCATCCACTTTACCTTTATTAGAAAATTCGCAATTAGATTCCTAAGTAGACAAATTTTCAGAATCAAAAACATAACCGTTCAAGAGTTAGCAGGGGGGGGATTTACTTTATGTCCGCACTGTATAATCTACTAGTGTAGAACGTGTAGATCGATTCAACCAATCTCTAAAATAAAAACTGTTCTGGACGTGGATTCCTGAAATCTCACACAGTGAATGTTAAATTCACCTTCCTCGAAGCGCATGCGTCAAAATCTTATCAGCGAATCCAAATTCACCTGGTCGGAACCAGGGGAATCAAGATTCACGAGTGAAAGTTTGCGCATGTGAGATTTCAGGAATCCAGCCCCTGTTATCAGCGTACATGAAAATCTATAAGACACCGTGTTTGAATTAAACCCAAACTTGCTCAATCTTGTTTTCATAAGATCGGAAGAGGGGTCTTCCGATTTAAAAAAACGCGTATTTGAAGGATTTTGTTGGGTTTCACAACTTCATTTTATAGATATCGACTTCCTTATTCCAAAACTACAAGAGTTATTACGATAGGATGAAACTGAACTTAATAAAGGTTTTTTGGGGGTGATTTTTGCTTTAAAAGTTGGTAAAACTTAATATTTTTGGAAGTTTCGAGCTTATTGCAAATAGAGATTTGCGATATACATACGAAGATGAAATTTTTCTTTCAAAAATCATTTCAACATTCAATATTTGATAAAATATTAGAAAGCTAATTCTAATTTTTTTATTTTCAAAAACACAAAACCTTATTAAATTTGTATATTTCTTGATTTGTCATGATTCTATTCATTTTGGAAAAAAATATTTGCTACGCCATTGGATTACTAGGGGATTTCCTTTTAAAATGTTTAGTTGTACCAACCTGCGTATTTGGTTATCGTTCCAGAATCATTTTAGCTCACCCTGTATATTCCTATTGGTTACATGTTGGTTACATACGGAATCGTGGCTAACTTCACAGCACTCTTCATGAAATTTGGCAACGTCGCGTCTGGCGCCCGGCTGGAGGAGGAATTAATTTATACGTCATCTATTTTTAGAACGGCGTGCCGACGCTCCCGTGTTGATAGATTTTTTAAGCCGAAACTTCTGTTGTAGAACAATTAGTGATAATTAATTAATTCATTTATCCAGAGATAAAAAGGTAAATATTCAATTCTGTATTAAAATATCATGGCGGCACTTGGCGGCATTACAAATAATTTAATGAAATTCTAACGTTTCAAGGCCGTTACTTTGCCGCCTTAAAAAACGTTCAGTTGGTCTTTAATTAATATTTTCTACTTCATCACTAGTGCAACTATTAAAATCAAGCTTATTACCTTTAAGAAATTTGAGTTTATGTCATTACTTCGCTTTGTAAATAATTGTCCGGAGTTATTAACCTCAATTTACAATTTTAGGATTATTTTGTTAATTTGACCTAAATTATTTGATTTTAATTATAAGTAGGTGTTTCACCCTCCACTGATTTACATAATTGCATATGCGAATGATAAAAGTTCGTATAATAATGAAATAAATTTTTTCACATTTTTAACGATGTTTTGGTATTTATGTTGATAAAAGTTCTTTTTATTAGTTTTGGTTTATCGAGTATAAATAATAATAATGGTAACACTTTTACGATGCTATAAAACGCCTAAAACACCACCTTTTTTTAACCCTGTGGATGAAAATTTGACGTTTCTAATTCAACATGTTATAATCAGCTTTGAACTTTAAGCCCCTATAGTTGCATTTAAAATATAATTTTTCCATCAAGTGTCTTTATTTTCATTTATTTTAATAATGAATTCCATAAAATTGTTAAATTTGAAGTGGAAATTAAATTACAATGATTTAACGATAAAAGTCTATTTATAGTGATTTTGAATGTCATTTACTTAGTTTTCATTTGTTTTTGCAGATGGCGGACGTGGATAATATGTCTGATGCGGAAATCCGCTCTAAGCTAATAGAGTTTGGATTTCCCGTCATGCCCATTACTGGAACTACGAGAAAAGTAATGGTTAAAAAACTGAAGCTTTTGATGGACAATAAAAGTAAATCGTCATCTTCTAGCCGCAGGTAATCAAATTATTTACTTGTTATGTAAACGAAACAACTGTAACTTTAAAGAGATTGATTTGATCATACATTTTTAATTATTGTGTAGGTCTTTGGCTCAATTTTCAAGCGAAGAAGAAAGCGATAATGACGTTAAGCCTACAAGGAAAGAGAAAAATCGTAGAGCCACAATGGCTGTTCCTCCTGCTATGCAGCCGCCAGCAACAAGTAAAGGAGCGTTGAAAAAAACTGTAAAGAAGCACGATAGTGAATCTGATATACCAGAGGTGGTGCCACCAGTGAAAACTACAATTAGAGAAGAACGAACAACCACACGCACTACAAAAATTTTAAATTTGGTGGATAATAATAAAGACTTGGATACAAATTCAGATTCGGAATCAGATATTGTAGAAACTGATTATAAAGTCACTTCCAAAGTCTCTTATGATACCGGTAAATTATTTCGTGAATAGTTTTTTTACTTAAATTAATTTAAATCTCATTTCAGGTACACCTGAAAAATCTTCAGTGTCTTCATCTTCCGGTTATAACTACCCTGAGCTGAAGACTTCCACTCCAAAAGATCCTGAATATCATGCCTCTAGAAGCATTGGTTATGGATCACCTGGTCCCTACTCTACTTACAATTCACCAGTAGATGCCTCAGATAAACTCAATCAAATTCGTTCTCGTTTAAGTCTTGGAAGTACAAACTATGAGCCAAGTTACAGCTCACCCACCGAGACCAAAATGGATAATGTACAGACTCCATTTTTAAGTAACTTTACTAAGCGTTTATCACAGCTCTCTAACAATAAAGGCGATTACATCAAAACTGATGGAATTAAAGAGCATGATACTAATGGATCAGGAGTATACAATAGGAATTATATCACCAGGTAATAAATTTTTTGATTCTACTTTATAATAATAATAACATTTATTTCCAACAAGAGTACAGAAATATAAAATATAAGTTAGTGGACAGAGTTAGAAATTCCCGAAAGAAAATAGGCGAATCACAATACTTTTTTTAGTTGGAAATAACTTAATAACTTTTTTATTTTTATAAATATTTCTACAAAATTTTGTCCAATCGTGTATGGTACTATCACTTATTAGTGGGAAAATTTTCGCCGGAAAATTCCTAGGAAAACTTGAGAAAATCGTCGATTTCTTGAATTATTTTGTATTTTATTCACCTTTTTTGGGACTTTAGTTGGAAAAAACTTAATAACTTTTTTATTTTTATAAATATTTTTACAAAATTTTGTACAATCGTGTGTGGCACTATTATTTATCAGCGGTTCAATTTTCGCCGGAAAATTCCAACAAAAACTTCAGAAAATCGCCGATTTCTTGAATTATTATGTATTTTTTGGGACTTTATTTGGAATAAACTGAATAACTTTTTTATTTTTATAAATATTTTTACAAAATTTTGTACAATCGTGTGTGGCACTATTATTTATCACTGGTACAATATTCGCCGGAAAATTCCAAGAAAAACTTGAGAAAAAAACTTGAAAACTTTTTTATTTTTATAAATATTTTTACAAAAATTTGTACAATCGTGTGTGGCACTATTATTTATCAGTGGTACAATTTTCGCCGGAGAATTCCAAGAAAAACTTGAGAAAATCGTCGATTTCTTAAATTATTTTGTATTTTATTCACCTTTTTTGGAACTTTAGTTGGAAAAAACCTAATAACTTTTTTATTTTTATAAATATTTTTACAAAATTTTGTACAATCCTGTGTGGCACTATTATTTATCAGTGGTACAATTTTCGCCTGAAAATTTCAAGAAAAACTTGAGAAAATCGTCGATTTCTTGAATAATTTTGTATTTTATTCACCTTTTTTGGGACTTTAGGTGGAAAAAACTTAATAACTTTTTTATTTTTATAAATATTTTTACAGAATTTTGTTCAATCGTGTGTGGCACTATTATTCATCACTGGTACAATTTTCGCCGGAAAATTCCAAGGAAAACATCAGAAAATCGCTGATATCTTGAATTATTTTGTATTTTATTCATCTTTTTTGGTACTTTAGTTGGAAATAACTTTTTTATTTTTATAAATATTTTTTTGTAGTTTTTTTCATTTCTTTTATAAATTTTCTTTTTCTTTGCAGAGCAAAGCCGAGAGAGTATAGTACCCGTGAATATGCTGCAACTCCAGAAACCAGCAAAAGCAATTACGTGTCGTTCGTGCTTATTGGTTGTGTGGCCTTGTTCTTCATAATTATAACAGCTTTATATTGGGGGATGCACAGTGGAAATAACAGCAGTGAAATCGTTGGTAAGACAAGCAAATATGTTCCCAAGACCACCCTATAAATTAGTCCTAAATTTAGTTTTTAATTAATTTGATTTTATTAATCCTTAAATATTTTTATTATTAACCTTCGTTGTACGGTGCTAAATAAATAACATGACATACTGTGTGGGGTATATTTGTATTCCACAGTAAAATTAATGTTTATTATGCATTAAAATAAGTAAATTTCAACATATCGTACTTATTATTTTAATTAAAAAACAAAGTTCAAGTTAAGAAAAAGTTTGTACCCTGTTTAGTACAACGAAGGTTAAGGTATGGGATAGATCATTTAAATGATTTATACCATCACTTTGTTTTATTCTTTAAATTTATTAACATTTGATTTACTTTTATAATATAAGTAGCTAGTTAGGTTTTTATAAAAACTGTTAACACAGAGTATTTATGTTATTTGAAAAACTAATCATTCAAATGTAGATAAAAACTGTATTTTTTTATTATTTGTATTGATTGAAGCAATAAATATTTTGATGAGCAACATGATGTATTTTATTATATTATAGCGGTCCTAAATTCCTTTGAAGCGTTAATCCTTCTATTCATTCTGATCAAAATATTTATTGATTAAATCAAGAATGTTTTAACAATTATTTTAGTAGTAGTTCGTAGTTTATTAAAAACATTCTTGTTTAATAAATATTTTGCTCAGCTTATATTCCTTTTTTTAAACTAGGATTAAGAGTGCCATATTGTGAGAAAGGCGGGCTTGAAACGAAACGGGGCGAGAGTTGTTTAGCTGATACTGATATTCAAGGAGCTGTCGATATTTATAAGGTTATTAAACCGTTACTGATTCAAAGAGCCATTTCGTTTAAATGTGGCTTCTCTAATGTTAATCCGTACATGACTGAAGACAACATCGTTTCTTATATTACTGAGAATTACAGTATAGAGGTATTAATAATATAAAAATATAAGCATGAGTTCGATGGTTTAATTGATTAATTTATAGGATAGTCCCTCGATTCTTCAGGATCTCAATAATTTTATAGTATTGCTTTTTAAAAATCTCATTTGGGACGTAACAATTTTGCAAAGTGATACGGATACGTTTTATACGGAGAATAAAGTAGATTCTTTGGTGAGTTTAATGATTGTGCTCTTTTTACCATTTTAATTAATTACGTTTTCGGATTACTTCTGGTGTAACTTTACTAAACCAGTGGAGGCAAAGCTTTCGGTAGATTGAATTGCAAGTAATCTGAAAATGCTATAAATAAATAATGTTTAATGGAAGTAAAATAAAAAATTGTATTTTAGGACAAAATTTATGAAAATAAAAATAACGGATTTAAAACAGCTTTTGTTGTTTTGGAACCTTCTTTACCATGGCGATGTGCTTTTTATAACAGATTTGCATATTTGATGAAAGCATTGGGGGCAGCGGCTCTAATTGCTTTTATATGCAAAGCGAGTCAAATCAGTTACAAGTACTATAAACACTTTGAGGAATCTAAGAAGAACGAAGTCGTTTTACTGGTCGAAAAAATTATTGATATTTTGCAAAGTAACACAGCTGAAGATGGAGAAGGATTTCTAGTCATCAACCATGTACGTGACATGATTCTTCCAATTGATAAAAGAAAAAGTATGTATTTATTTAAAAATAATAAATCTTGCTAAAGCTCGTTTTTAATTTTAAGAAATGGAGAAAGCTTGGAAAAAAGCTGTGGATTTTATCAACGAAAACGAGTCTAGAGTAAGAACTGAAGTGCAGGCTGTTAAAGGCGAGCCTTATGAAGTTTGGAGGTGGTTGGGAGGTTTAAGCACAAGGTGAGTTACTATAATTTATATGTGTAGGAGTTTAGAGACTCTAAAGTGGACCCAGAAACTTTGGCCGGAGGGAAAAATTCGTGGCTGGTATTTTCGTAAACAAGAAACATGCGAAATCCGGGTAGGCCGGATTTTATCTCGAAATGGTTTTTAACTTTTATTCGGGGGTGTAAATTTTGGGTATTGTTTTTCGAGATTTTTTAAAGAAATTTAAAAATTCGAACATACTACAAGAATTGACCGATGATGAGCGTAAGCGGCTCATATTGTTGCTGATTTCACCCTTAATGCCCAGAAAAAGATTCGTGTCGATATCTCTTTTCGTTTAGAAGTTACAACTCAAAAACCTCCGAAAATTTGAAAAAGTAACTTTTTGACATGCTATGAAATTTTTAAAAATTTTATTTTCCAACGACCACTCAAATGAAAAATAATTAAAAAGAGGTAAAAATTGACCACTCAGTTCTGCTTCAGGTTCTTTATTTTTTTGTCAGTAATTGATGTAAATATGTTAATTAGTGATTTCTTTTGATTTGATTCATCTAGTAGGTCACCGGTAGTAATTATGTTTACATCTATTCTAAAGTTGTTCAAAATTACAGTCAGTATATTCTCTAGAGCGAAATTGAAGTCCTCAACATTTGAGCTTGGAGATCTATAAACTGATATAACAATTGTGTTTATTTATTTTATGAACTTCGCACGTTTTTTCGGTCAATATAAAAAATTTGTTGCCTAGAAAATGTGTACCATAAAAAACGAATTTATTATTTTCAGCCCTGCACGTAATAAGTCATGGCAAGGACAAGCGTTTGAGACACAAATAGGTTCAGTGAATAGTCCCCAATGCTCGCCCACTCCGTGCCTTAAAATTCGAGGTATGGTAGATGATGGAGATAGAAATTTACAAACGATTCGAGAGGCGGTTTTGGTAAAGTGTCCTGATGATTGTCGCATCCTCCACTGCACGGTTGATGTTGTCTCCAAGTGCGTGTATTTAAAATGTGCGGATCAAGGAGATGCAGCTATAGCTTACAGAAATTTACATGGATGGTGGTAAGTTTATTTTTGCTATTTAAAAGACTAAATTATATTTGACTTGTGTTTTTGTAGGTATGCTAGTCACTTGGTGACCGTTAAGTACTTAAGACTTGAAAGGTATATGCAGAGATTCCCCGATTCACCACAAAGTGGTCCACCATTTTTAAAAGCGAATCAACCAGCGAAAGAATGGGGAAAGTAAGTTAGTTTAGCCTTTATAAATTTATCATTCGAGGGCACAAAATTTGTTAAAGTTTTGTTATCTTCATTTACAACTATTGAACGAATTGTTTGTTTTTTATAATAGAAAAATATTTATTTTAAACGATTACGAGTAAATTAATGTCTGTTGTAATGCTGCCTTTTAGTTATTTTTCTTTGCAGTATTTCGATGTGTTGATTAGAAAAAGACTAATTCATGTATTATTCGAGTGATTTGGTTTAAAGATTGTTTATTTGTCTAGTTTAATTTGTTGTAAATTTCAAATATTAGCATTAATATAGATATAATTCTCATTTTTTAAAATTTGACATGTTTATAATTGTTTAACACTTAGTTGTAATTAGACGTAATATTTATAATAATAAAAACTAATTATTTCTTACTTGGGTTTTTATTTCGTTTGGGTTAATTTAAAGAACCATTAAATCTAAAATTATGTTTTTATTATCTTTTAATTAATTATGGAAGGTCTAACAGAGTTAAAAGTATTTCTCGATATATGCAAAATATGTATAACACAATGTACAATCAAGCAAATACTCAATAAATATACAATTATAATACATCAAAAATATACAAATTTACAAAAATACAGTAACTTAAAGCTGCTTTACTAACATTTTGCTGGTTATATTAAAATATTTTTACTCTTCTTGTATATATTTGAAAAATTAGTAAGTTTAATTTAATATTTTGATACATTTTATTTTAAGCTTTTTTAGTTTTAAGAATAAATTAGAACGCTGTTAACTACAACCAAAATATTAAATCGTACAGCGTTCTATAAGTTATTTTTTTCAAAACTAATGCAAAATATTTGGTCCTAAATAGTTATCATTTATATTATTTTTGAACTTTAACGATTAAAACGTGAAATATCTAGGTTTTATTTAAATTAAAAGGCGTAATAAGATAATGGCAACTTGACTTAAATTGCGACTATCCTAAATGGCTTTATTAATTTCCTTCCAACCGGTATTTTCAAATCAATTGAAATTACTGGTTAGTTAGGATTGTGTAATTGACCTTTTTAGAACACTGTAAACTCTAAACACTGCTTTCGCTTTTGCTCACCAACGTCACAGTAGGGTAAACATACTTCTTCCTGCGCACAAAATTTGGTGAAGTTCTTTCACTGTTTGTACTTAAGCCAGCGAGTAATGGCAAAGCTTCTGTCCTAGCGAAAAACTCCTCACTACTATTCCTCCGTTTAGAACACAAAATAGTCTTAGGAATGTAATCGGATCTTTGAATCACAGGCAGGTCTCTAACTTTACTGGCATTTTTATGACGCGAAGGTATAAAATTCCATCGCTTTCTTCTTGGACTTTCACTTGGACTAGAAGACGATTCTTCAATGTTGATCACTTGTGGATTAAAGGTTACGTTTTTTGTATCGGACGGGGTGCGGCAAATGCTACCTGAATCTACACTATTAGGTTTCGATGATAACGTTTCGGACGTGAATTGTGAGTATTGTAACGAGCGATGCTCCATATCCAAATTTAAATCAATCGCGAAATTAGAAATTATATCGGGATCATTAACTGGAGTACAAGGTGATACCAGCGTTGAAGAAGTTTTTGTATTATCCTCCTCTTGAAACATATGCTCATCAAAGTGAGTTTCCAAGAAAGTTGCTTTGGAATTAAAAAAATCCGCACACCCAGCTGATTCCATAACGCTATCTAAAATATCTTCCACTGATTGAAAATCATCACTTTCCCCACTAGGGTTTTTTATTTTATCATCAACATTTTTGTTCGAGCTAGTAGCTGATTCGTAACTTAAATTACTACTGGAGTTGCTACTTAAACTACTACCATTACGTGAAGGTCGTCTAAATTTTGATAACTGTCCTAATTTTTGGTAATACTTCACGTTTCTGATATCATCAGCGCAGGTACTTAGGTTGTAATTAATCTTCGGCGTTCTTCTCATCACTTTTGGAGTTTTCAGCTCGAAAGAACCCGCGAGTACTTGAATCCTCTCGAGATTAGTCGCTAGACTCGAACTTAAGCTCGATAATTCCGATAGACTTTCGGGGCTAGCAAGTGGAGCTAATCCAAACCAATCGTCATGAATTAAATCCACGCGTTTTGAATCCGAATCGGACCTCCGTAGGCATAAGCTAAGACTCTTGCTTGCAGGAGCTTCGCAGATATGTACTTGGATGTCCTGGTGGCTTCTAGTTTTTTTGTGGAGGAAATTGAGGACTTTTGGTAGAGATGACTCGCTTCTTGTCGAGTAGTACCCGTTCGTGATTGAGGAAGCGTTGCTTGGAGCGCAGCTCGGGCTTTGCAGTGATGTGAATGAGGTTTCTAGTAGGATGCTTGGTTGATTTTGAGGAGGACTTGGAAGTATTTCATAATTTGAAGTGTTTGGATGTCGTTGTGGTTTTCTTGGGCCCAAAGTCGTTATAACCTTGAAATTCGTTTGATTAAGAGATGATTATTAAAGCCAGGTGATATTAGTTACACTTAGAGTGGATTGTTGGTGCAGACAACTTACCTTCTGTAGAATTAATATAAATAGGAAGGATTGTAATTTGGCGTGCAAATTTAATAGTATTAAAATTTGAATGGGTACTAATTTTTATATGTCTAAGAGTACTAACACAAATAAAGGGTTACTCTCTTTTGCCCGCTTTCAGATTACCGGCGCCGATAACATGCGCATGCCTGAGTCAGTCCTCTTTGTGTTTTTAGCATGGTGCGGACTGACTCAGGCATGCGCGTGGTAATCGGCGCCAGTAATCTGAAAGCGGGTAACCTGCTTTGTTTGTGTTTGTACACTAATAATACAGCCATGCAAATTTTTGTTGGGAAAAAAATATTCTGATCTAAACCACTTATTTTGATGTTGCAATTAACTCGGTCGTATCTTGTTTTGTATTGCAAGAAAGCTAGTAAATTTGGTTCGATTTGATGGAATTTTGGGTGCAAAAGCGTTTTATACTACATCATGACATTTATAACAATTAAGTGTAATAAAAAATGAAGGAACAAAAGTTTAAAAAAGAAAATAATTAAATAAAATTAGCCATAAAAATTTAAATATAACTCGGGGTGATGATACCTTATATCTCGAGGTGGTGGCTTATGCTCTAAGGGTGAATCTGGGGGATGATGTTCCCTACCAATTGCCTTCTCCACCTAGGCAAGATAACCATTAGGATACCCCGTGATAAGCTTCAAAACCACTTTAGAATACGGCAAAGAATTTTTAATAAAAAAAAATGGAGCGGGGAAAAGGTGCAAAAAAAATAAAATTATAACAAAAAAGTAGGTTTATTAAGTATATTAAAAAAAATAAATAATTTTAAATCATAAAATTATATTAAGCAATTAAGTGCAAAAATATATTTAAGTAAATAATTTGCAAGACTTGTACAAAAATGTTTGTCTCTAATTTCGTAGCATGCATAACATCAATGCAGAGTCGGGATATACAGGTTGTTCCAATGAGAACGCAACGGTTCTCTCAACTAGGAAGGTGTTGCGTTTCATTTGAAACAAGTTGTAAACCATAAGTTTGTATTTTAATACTTAATCTCACGTGGTTAAAACTTTAAACTAAAAAAATTGTCTTTTGATAATAAATATTCATACATTTTCTTACTAATAAAAATTCTACATTTTGTAGAATTATCTAGGTTTGTATGAATATTTATGGAAGGTGGTTAATAAGCATCGCCTAAACAATTATTGAGTGTACATATTGTTATCTAATTTATCACATATAATGCTTATAGGACATTGAGTGGTTTCATGTAGATTTTGTACCTTGTTAAGAGCATCAAGTACTTTATCAGGCATGTGATCCTGGATCATGACTGGTGATATCAACACCTCATCAAAATCAGTATTCTGCGCCCAAAGAGCTTGATAAACAGGATCCTTAGATGATAACGCTTGCCTGAAAAATCAAAAATCATTGAAATAATTCCTTGGACGATTAAAAAATCTATTGTGATTAGTTCTTGGTGGAAACTTGAGAAGTACTAACAAAAGTATAAAAAAATGAGGGCACAGTCATCCTCAAAGATTAAAGACCAAAGGTGACATGCTGGGTTTTCACGTGATTTAGGTTACCATGCATCTACAAGACGTTTTAGTACATTTATAGCTAAGAATTGTAATTACCTCCACCTTTTTTCATACTTTTGTCTGAAATAACAAGTACAAACGTTAATAATTTTGAATCACCAATCTACTCAAATTTTTAATTATATTACAGAACTACACTTTAACCAATTTGATTCAGAAGTAGGTAATCTCGGTAAGAACTGAAAATAATGTGTCGACCATGACAGAATTAAAATAAAATTACTGCAGTCCAATTCCCTGAGATATTGTGACAAATAAAAATGCAGTTTCCCACAGTAGCTTTGATAAATGTACCAAACTAATGATAGTCAATAAATAACTTACTCTCCCCTCGTAGGATGGTGTCGTACAACATGTATAATCCTCCCTGGAGGATATAAAGGCTGGTGTGATGTAAGAGCTATGGTACTATCAGCTGGATGGACTTTCTTGCACCTAGCATTGTCCTTATCCTTCATATATTCGGAAACGCAAGCATCACCAGTTGACATCTCAACTGCTGAAGTAGGTTGGGGACCACAACCGCAGCAAAAAACGCTGCAAGCAATAGTCTTCCACTGAAAACAGAAATAATCAATACCGAGACTAATAACTTCATCACTTAACACTAAGTGCTACCTTGGGATCCACGCTTCTTTTAATTGCATTAATTAAATCAGCTCTGAGCGCTTCCATTTGATGCAATCCAATCCTAGGCACCACATCCTTCCCCATCACGACGGAAATAGTAAATGACTTCGTGTACTCCACAGCAGGCATGCTGAAATGCTAAATTAATTTCAAACTTGCAAAAAGTTGGGGATAAAAACCTTAATAATCCTCCGGGAGGCGAGTAGCAATAGGAAAGGAGGTCAGGATATTCCTGCTTCAGAAGTATTCCCAGGATACAAGCAGTCCCAGCCCCAAGAGAATGCCCCACGCAGACTATTTGAAAAGTCATTGTCCCACGCTCTGGCGCGAAGTAAAATGCCTTCTCCAGCAAATTCTCCGATTTCAATTTTTCCAGGATGTACTGGGCGGCTTCAACCATCCCTTTATGACCCAACCACTCCTCCTGCACAGGAGTTACAGGAAGAGTCTCGCCTTCGGCATTCAAATCGGTTAAGATATCCTACAAAATATCCCTTGAAGCAAAAGATTTTATCACCCAACTTTTCCTTACCTGCATGCTTAAAGTACCGCGTATGCTGATAACAATTTTCTTCCTATCATAATCTAGCGCTACAAAAAATGGAGTTTCTCCTACATCTACGTGATAAGTCGCGTAGATTATTTCGATATTTCCTATCTCTGAGAGTTTGTTTAAGGCAGCGAAGTTGCATTTACAGCAGTTATCATCCACCACTTCAGCAGCGTACGTTTTGTGGCACGGGAAGCAACAGCATCTACACATCAATAAAAATATTTACTAGCAAGAAGTTCAAAACTGCATTACTCGCGATATTTTGAATAATTTGAATTGTCGCATGCCACTATTTCAATAATTTAATCAAATTTAATCGTGAGTCAATCATACCTCCAAATTGCAGAAATTGAGTCACTCATTTTTTTTTTAATTTTAAAGTTGATCATGTGACACCTCGAATTAATCAGGAAGTTTTATAGAATGTAAGTATACTTACTGTAAGTTGGCACAAATTTGGCAGACTCCTAGCTTATGGGCCATGATGTATATAGGCCATCCGTAAGCTCTAACAGCAAAATGAGCGAAGTGTATCACCGATTGGAAAACTTCAAGATCTTGGCCTTCGTGAAGTGAGAGGAATTGAGTTCTAGGAGTAATTGCAACCCCAGACAGGAACTCGTAAGTATCATTTTTTCGCTAAAACAAAAACTCGAATAGTTAATTTTCCAAAATTTAGGCCCAAATTGTACCTGTTCTACAATAGCTTTTCGTTCTATTTTCTGGAATTTCCGAAGTAATACTAGACCTGCGATGACGTCAGATGGCACCACATCAAGGTCACGAAAAAAATCAGAAAGTAGTCGAGCTATATCTGCGAACGAATTCCGATTTCGATCCGATGGACTCATGCAACAAAAGAGGAACCTGCATCTTTGTTGCCAGCTGTCTTGATAAGCTCGAAGTACTTTTCTAAAAAATATGAAGAAAAATATATTCCTTTGTTTTTAAGATGTATTCGACTACAAAAAAAACCATACAAATGAAAATGACGTCGGAAGTAACCTACTTTTGACGTCATTAGTTCCGCATTCGGCCGGAATAGGGAGATTGCATACAAATATAAAAATATCAATGATAACTGTCAATACTCGATGGTAAAAAAATGACCATAAAAGATTTCCCCCACTTGAGCTGTTGTTGATGGGGATAGGTTGAGTTTATAGGGCGTGGCAATTCAACTGCTGCAAAACATTTAAAATCCTAAACATCACCAAGGCTTTTTTGTAAATTTAATTAAGAGGCTTTTAATTAAGCACTTTTAAGAACAAACAAGAAGTATTTATTCAATTCCGAGCTCTCCTTTCATTCTTTCATTATAAAACAGGAGAACAAAGTTTGGTATAAAAATTAGAGGAAGAAAAAGCTCAGGATGCCACTTTTCAAATTATTCTTTATGTTTCGGTTTATTTTTCGAGCTGATGAAAAATCTAGTGGAAAGCACGAAATAGTAAATTACCGGAAACGTTTTGGAGGCGTAGATTAAAAGCGAGTTGTTTGTCGGTTGCGTGGTGAAAAATTAGGGAATAATGGGTTTTGTTCTGAGTTAAAGCCCTGGCTGGGTGTAAAGTTTCAAAATCGTTGGTATTTAATAGTCTACGTGCCACATACAAAGCCATTGCAGAGGAAAAACAAAATGCTGGAGTTTAATTAAGCGGGAGATTGCGTGCAAGTTAATGTTTGTTTTATTCAAAATAATCAAAATTATGCTAAATGAGAAACGTTTGCGTTTTGTATAATTATTGTCATATAATTATAAACCATGTTGCATATTATTTTGTTTATGGAGAATTTACATTTCATGAAATAACAACACGTAAGTAACACAAATACCACGCCTATTTTTATTACTCCATGCACAACTGTAGTCACTAGTCACGCCTAAATCTACAACTACAATAATATTATGTCGACTACTGTAACTACGCCCACACAATATAACAAAAGTAACTAAGTTAACTATACACTATACTCTAGTGGAGCTCTGGGATATCTAAATGCTTAATAAAGCTGATGAGATCCTTAGGAGGCAAAGCCTTGACTTCGTCTGGAATTAGAGTTGTCCAGCCAAAGTGATCAAATCTAGTGCAAGCTAATGCGTCGCATTCGCAAATGATGTGCTCCGAAGTTTCATCTTCTAGGCCACAGGGTTTTAATTTCTGACTTGCCCATTTTGTTGAGATGATACCTCAATGGGCAGTGTCCAGTTAAAAGGCTTGTAATGAGCCTCAATTCGTTCCTGCTTAGGTCGAGAAGCTTTGTGGTTTTCTTGGGCGAGTATTCAATGAATTTCTTCGCCTGTCTTGAACCCGGAGTATGACTCCAGTGGGACATTATACTATCCCTTTCCCACCGTATGATCTCCTCCCGTAGATGTGTCTTGTTCAGCCCACAGAACGGTTTTGGACCACTCGGTGTAAGGTTTGAGGCTGATCTCGCTAACTCATCAGCAATTTCGTTGCCTTCTATTCCCTGGTGCCCTGGCACCCACATTAGGACAAGCTTGTTTCCTTTTGCCAGTTGCTTCAGGGATTGTCGACATTCCCAGGCCAATTTGGACTCAAGGGTGTGGGCCTTTAAAGTCCGAATCGTTGCCCGACTGTCGGTCAATATATATACTTGTACTCCTTCGAGTCTCCGTCTTAAGCACTCCTGGGCACATAATTCCATAGCCAAAGTTGGGGAAGTTCCCAAGGCCATGGAAATCCTATATCTGGGTTTGCCTATACCTGTTCCTCTATTGGATTTGGATCCGTCCGTGAACCACAAGGATGCCTTGGGATCCAAGTGATTTAACGTGTGTTTTACCATTTGGCGGTCTTGGACAACTTACTATCTAAGAGAACTCCGATATATTTTGTCTCATTGGTATAGAGTATAGACCTGCCTACAAGTGGTACACACATACCAACAATTGGTATACCCATATCAATAATTGGTATACCCATAGCAACAATTGGTATAATCACGTTTATAATCAAGTATGAAGATAAAAACTTACCTTTGTCTCCAATTTCTCGTACTTCCAGATCTCTTGTATTGGTACTTAGATTCCCCTTCCCTCATGGATCTTTGGTATTCTTTCATTTTCACCCATGATCTTCCTGCAATATCGTAGGTGCACCATACTGTTACCAATATCGATAATAGTATGCACCAATTGCAAATAATTAAACCTGCAAAAAAAATTTTATTGAGTTTTAGGTCAAAAAAATTTTTGGGATTATTTGAAGTTTAATCTGAAGAATTTTAAAAATTTGAAGTGTTGAGTAATAATAAAAACTTACCTAATACTGTTTGTTTTCCCTTATCAATGGGACAGTCTGGATAATAATTGACTAGCCAAACCACTCCAGCAATCAACCATCCAGTTTCGACTAATATTAATACTGAAAAAAAGAGAGAAAAAAGCTTTTTAGGTGTTTTCTTTCTATCTTGATAATTTCATAAATTACTCTTGTCGGACACGTCGATGAATGTTCCGAGTTTGAGCTTAAATTGCAGAAAAAACCTTTCCCATTTTTTAGATCGAATTTGTGAAATGATTCAAGGTAGTAAATTTATGAAGCAAAGTTATAGATGTGCCGATAAAAAGGTTGCTCCCAACAAATGGGCAATAAAGTTTGGTGAGTGGGCTACGCTGAAGATTAGAATGAAATTAAGGTGCAGTCAACGAAGCGTGAGTAATTTCGGAAGTGATGGCGAGTTGAAAAACAACTCAATAAAGGCCGAAACGGCGCTCGCTTCATAACAAACTCCCTTGAGCCTTGGGCCTTGACACCAAGTCTCGTCTTTCGTCTCAAGGATTACCCCAAAAAACCCCAATATATTCCAGTCACGCCGCTTATCACGCTCACGACGCTCAAATTTAACTCTGACAGACTGGATTTCAAATTTTCTTTCTTTCATTCTCAACTCACTTCACAAATCGTTTATTAAGGCTTATATTATCACAATCTTGTCATTCCATAGAGTACACTGTTTGTTACTAAATCCTAGATTATTGTGCTTTTCAAAAGATGAGTTTGAAAAAAACACATCCAAATTTTGGAGGAGCAGTAATAATATAGTTTTGGTTACCTAATCTAATGTATAGTAAATACTGCATTGAAGTTCTTGGAGTAGTGTCTAAAATGCTTCCTCGCAATGCCACCAACGAAATACCTAGCTCGTTCACAATGGCCAATCCAAGAAGGACGAGGTAGCCTATTACAAACTCCCACAGTAGTTTGATGCATTGTGTGGAACGATCAAACTCCACAACGCCAAGTAATATTCCCAGCACAATTGTCCTGAAACAATAAAATAGTAATTACTGAACCTGTTATGGTTTTGATCCCATAAACAACACCTTTTGTTTCATGTCTTTTACAAAAGTTTCATTAGAATTATCTCTAATTTGGTTGTATACCAATTATATTATTAATAAATATATGCCCGGCGCATTCACCAATGTTAAACGTGGGTAAATAATAGAAGAGATTTTAATGTAAACTTTTATATTTAATGAAAAGAAGCCTTTAGGTACTAAACACTGAACTCGTTTATTTATGCCCCTGTAAATTTTATTAGGGTCGGTAGTTTAATTCACCTGGTGTAAGTAAATAAGCCTCGGCCATTAATTTTTGTTGGGATTATTGCTTTTTTGAGCTTAATTTATTTCATCCGCGTGCATCCCCACGTGTTGTAGTATCGTCCAAAACAATCTGTTGGGGGGATATAACCTTGAGGCGAAACAATCTAGGGGATGGATGTAGATTACTGCTTATAAATCAATATCAAGCACACGTTGTAATAGCTATTAGGGCTCAAGATGTTTATAAATCGGTATTTTCGCCGTTTTTCCTTGATTTCCTTCGAGCAAAACGAAGGCGATGATGTGTTACATGTTACAACCCCCTACTGGGATCTTCAACATTTCTTGATTTATTAAAGACCAGATGTTACTAAACTAAAAAAAGTTTTGAAAAAAAACCAAGAATACTCATCTTGAATAAAAAAAACAAGAAAAAATATTCACTTAAAATGAAACAGGTGGTCTGGAAAAGTTTTTTTGTACCAAAGTGTAAATTTTTTCCAAAATGGTGGTCACAGCTTCTTATACACGTTCTTCAAATTTGCATGGTAGGAAACCTAAATTTGGCACAGTTGGCCACAATGAATAAATAGTAAGTAATTAATACCCATAAATAAAGCTGCTGAGAGATTCATTGGTTAAAATAAAAGATCAGAAATAAAGTTTGGTTGGATTTTAACAGCTATACAACCCTAATATCACTAAATTACTATACAGTATATTTGGTTGCCTAGTTTCGGTAACAGGCTTAATCGTATTGTCGCCTATACTACAAGTAAAAATAATTTATGGAAATTAATATTTCAAAAATTAGTACTCTTTATATTTGTGCATTGTACTATAGACTAATTAAATTAATTTCAGTTCGGTTGGTGTTAGGCTTACGATGCAAATAACTCATGTATCTTGTGCTGACAAAGCGTTCAATTACAACTTATGAACTTGGTGACATGTCTTTAATGTGCGTTTCCTGAACAACCAGGATATGAAGCCACCGTAAAGTGACACAATTTGAATTCGTTTATTTAACGTAATATATTCATGAGGTAAGTTGAAACTCGAATTTCTATTCAAAACCTAAAGAGCAATTTTTGCTCATCAAAAACGACCAACAAAAGAGTTTTGTCAAGTTTAATTTCAGTCGATTTTCATTTTATTTACCAAAATATTTACTTTAAACATATTTAAATCAAAACGTTTTGTTTTATAAGTTTATATTAGTTTTTAAGGATGTTATGAACTTTTCTGAAAGATGCTGTAAAAACTGCGTTTTTTTGGTGTAGCCTTTTACAAAAAAAATCATAACTTAACCAAAATTTATTGCATAATATAAAAATGAATTGCGTTTAATTCAGATTTAAATACTGATTTATACTTGTTAAACGAAAATATTAATTGGGTTTATAAAATATTTTTTTCAGCGGCTTAAAGTTTAATAAAGTTTAAGTGCTTCTAAAAAATAGAAAAATTGCGCGATATTTTTTATTTCTCCGAAACTAAATACCTAAAATATATTTAAATCAAAAACTTTTTGTTTTATGAACTTACGTTGATTTTTAAGGAAGTTATGGACTTTTCAGCGAGACGCTGCAGAAATTTCAGGCTTAACATTGCGCTAAGCACGTTTTTGGTGCAGCGTTTTACTAAAAAAGTCATAACTTACCCAAAAATTATTGCAAAATAATAAAACAAATTGCGTTTAATTCAAATTTAAACAGTGATTTATTTTGAGTAAACGAAATTATTAAATAACTTTATAAAATGTTTTTTTCAGAGGCTTAAAGTTTAATACAGTTTAAGTGCTTCTAAAAAATCGAAAAATTGGGCCATGTTTTTTATTTCTCCAAAATTAAATACCCTAAATATATTTAAATCAAAAACTTTTTGTTTTATGTACTTACGTTGATTTTTAAGGAAGTTATGGACTTTTTAGCGAAATACTGCAGAAATTTCAGGCTTAACATTGCGCTAAGCACGTTTTTGGTGTAGCGTTTTACTAAAATAATCATAACTTACCCAAAAATTATTGCAAAATAATAAGACAAATTGTGTTGAATTCAGATTTAAACAATGATTTATACTTGGTGAACGAAATTATTAAATGACTTTATAAATAATTTTTTTTCGGCCGCTTAAAGTTTAATAAAGTTCAAGTGGTTCTAAAAAGTAGAAAAATTACGCGATATTTTTTGTTTCTCCGAAATTAAGTACCTTAAATATATTTAAACCCAAAACTTTTTATTTTATAGATTTACGTTGATTTTTAAGAAAGTTATGGACTTTTCAGTGAGACGCTGCAGAAATTTCAGGTTTAACGCTTGCGCTAAGCACGTTTTTGGTGTAGCGTTTTAGTAAAAAAATCATAACTTACCCAAAATTTATTGTATAATAATAAAACAAACTCCATTTAATTCAGATTTAAACACTGATTTATACTGAATAAACGAAGTTATTAATTGTTTTCCTCAAATATTTTTTTCAGTGCCTCAAAATTTAATAAAGTTAAAGTACTTATAAAAATCATAAAAATTTGACGATTTCTATTATTTCTTCAAAACTAAATACCTTAAATATATTTAAATCTAAAGCTTTTTGCTTTATGAATTTATGTTGATTTTTAAGGAAGTTATGGACTTTTCAGCGAAACACTACAGACATTTCAGGATTAACATTGCGCTAAGCACGTTTTTGGTGCAGAGTTTTACTAAAAAAATCATAACTTACCCAAAAATGATTGAAAAATAATAAAACCAATTTCGTTTAATTCAGATTTAAATATTGATTTATATTGGTTAAACGAAATTATTAAATGACTTTATAAAATGTTTTTTTCAGAGGTTTAAAGTTTAATACAGTTTAACTGCTTCTAAAAAATAGAAAAATTGCGCCATGTTTTTTATTTCTCCGAAATTGAATACCTTAAATATATTTAAATCAAAAACCCTTTGTTTTATGAATTTACGTTGACTTTTAAGTAAGTTATGGACTTTTCAGCGAAATACTGCACAAATTTCAGGATTAACATATTGCACTAAGCAAGTTTTTGTTGTAGCGTTTTACTAAAATAATCATAACTTACCCAAAAATAATTGCAAAATAATAAAACCAATTGCGTTTAATTCAGATTTAAACCCTGATATATACTGGGTAAACGAAATTATTAATTGGCTTTATAAAATATTTTTTTCAGCGGCTTAAAGTTTAATAAAGCTTAAGTGCTTCTAAATAATAGAAACATTACGCGATATTTTCTGTTTCTCCGGAATTAAATACCTTAAATATATTCAAACCAAAAGCATTTTATTTTATAGATTTACGTTGATTTTTAAGAAAGTTATGGACTTTTCAGTGAGACGCTGCAGAAATTTCAGGTTTAACGCTTGCGCTAAGCACGTTTTTGGTGTAGCGTTTTAGTAAAAAAATCATAACTTACCCAAAATTTATTGTAAAATAATAAACCAAACTCCATTTAATTCAGATTTAAACACTGATTTATACTGAATAAACGAAGTTATTAATTGCCTTCCTCAAATATTTTTTTCAGCGTCTCAAAATTTAATAAAGTTCTAAAAATGAGAAAAATTTGGCTATTTTTATAATTTCTTCACAAATAAATACCTTAAATATATTTAAATAGAAAGCTTTCTGTTTTATGAATTTATGTTGAGTTTTAAGGAAGTTATAGACTTTTCAGCGAGACGCTGCAGAAATTTCAGATTTAACACTTGTCCTAAACACGTTTATGGTGTAGCGTTTTACTAAAAAAATCATAACTTACCCAAAAATTATTGCAAAATAATAAAACAAATTGCGTTTAATTCAGATTTAAACACGGAATTATACTGGGTAAACGAAATTATTAAATGACTTTATGAAGTGCTTTTTTCAGCGACTTAAAGTTTTATACAGTTTAAGTCCTTCTAAAAAATAGAAAACATGCGCCATGTTTTTTATTTCTCCGAAATTAATTACCTTAAATATATTTAAATCTAAAGCTTTCTATTTTATAGATTTACGATGATTTTTAAGAAAGTTATGAACTTTTAAGCGAGACGCTGCAGAAATTTCAGGTTTAACGCTTGCGCTTAGCACGTTTTTGGTGTAGCGTTTTACTAAAAATACCATAACTTACCTAAAAATTATAGCAAAATAATAAAATGAACTACATTTAATTCAGATTTAAACACTGATTTATACTGGTTAAACGAAGTTATTAATTGTCTTCCTCAAATATTTTTTTCAGCGCCTCAAAATTTAATAAAGTTTAAGTATTTATAAAAATCAGAAAAATTTGGCGATTTTTATTATTTCTTCAAAACTAAATACCTTAAATATATTTAAATCTAAAGCTTTTTGTTTTATGAATTTATGTTGAGTTTTCAGGAAGTTATAGACTTTTCAGCGAGACGCTGCAGAAATTTCAGGCTTAACACTTGCCGTAAGCACGTTTATGGTGCAGCGTTTTACTAAAAAAATCATAACTTACCCAAAAATTATTGCAAAATAATTAAACAAATTGCGTTTAATTCAGATTTAAACACTGATTTATACTGGGTAAACGAAATTATTAAATGACTTTATAAAATGTTTTTTTCAGCGGCTTAAAGCTTAATACAGTTTAAGTCCTTCTAAAAAATAGAAAAATTGCGCGATATTTTTTGTTTCACCGAAATTAAATACCTTAAATATATTTAAACCAAAAACTTTTTATTTTATAGATTTACGTATATTTTTAAGAAAGTTATGGACTTTTCAGCGAGACGCTGCAGAAATTTCAGGTTTAACGCTTGCGCTAAGCACGTTTTTGGTGTAGCATTTTACTAAAAATATCATAACTTACTCAAAATTTATTGTAAAATAATAAAAAAAATTGCGTTTAATTCAGAATTAAACATTGATTTATGCTGGTTAAACCAAATTATTAATTAGCTTTATATAATATTTTTTTCAGCCCCTTAAAGTTGAATAAAGTTTATTCACGTGAAAAAAATAGAAAATTTTGACGATTTTTTTTAATTATTTGTAATAAATACCTTAAATATATTTAAATAAAATACTTTATATTTTATGAATTTATATTGGATTTTAAGAAAGTTATGAACTTTTCAGCGAGACGTTGCATCGCTTTCAGGCGCAAAATTAAGTGTAAGCTGTAATTTGCTCTAGCGTTTCACTAAAAAATTCATAACATAACTTCCTTAAAAGTTTTTGCAACATAAGAAAATAAAACGCGTTTTTGTTTAAATTTACACATTACCATTAATCTTGTAATTATCTTTATATAACACTTCAAGTTAATTAAATTGCTTAAATAAATTTTAATTAATTTTTGTTATCAAAAGCTCTTACATCATTTTCAAAAAAAATAATGAATTTTACTTCGTAATACTGCATTTTTGGTCGTTTATAAGATGTTTATCATTATGATTAATGATTTTCTGGCTTTGGCTTTTTAAAAATTTCATCAAACCCATCCCCATGAAGTCTGTGCACATTACTGAGTATAAATGGAATCTCCTGGAGTGGCATTTTATAAAAGTGAGTCGTTTAGGGTTTAGGGTGTACCACTCCTAGCACATAAAGTTAGCACTTGTGCAAGGAAGAATCGCAATTGAAATTCACCACTACCCTTCCACCCTACACTACATGTGACCACTGAAAGATTTATGAGTTCAGAAATTGCATTTTTCATGTTGCGGCGAGATTTTTAAAACCCGATTTTCCTCGGTTATGAATTAAAATGAAAATTTACAAAGTTTTATTGGAGTTCGCAGAACTCCAGACGATTTCATTAAGATTAGTACTGCACTTTTAAAATTCAATTAATCTTAAAGCATGCAATTTTAACACATTTTGATGAACTTGCAAATGATAGTAATTATACCAAATTAAAGTAAAAATTTTTTAATGAAAATAATAAATTAGTAAAAATAAAATATTTTTATACAGAGTGGACAAAATTTTTCTCAAAAATTTTAGGTACAAAAATAAAAGAACGTTTTGTTCACCCTGTGTATAATAAACGCATTTTGTGAAAAAATCTGAATAATCTTGGTACTGAACGCGCTGTAAGCTTCTTTGAGCTTTTCTATTCATGTAGGTTTTTGTACCTGCATGTACCATTCATCCCGACTTTTTTACTGTTTCACCCGATTTAAACTCTAAAGATTAAATCTGTTTAAGCAATTATTTCAGGCATTCAAAAAATTAAACAAATTTTTTTGTATACATTCATCAACTGATTTAATTTTCTTGTTACAATTTGCTAAAATCATCAAACATTCGCGCTCTACTAATTATGAAATAAATTCAGAACAACCAATTTCATAAAAGCACTCGCGATTCTTGTGAAAAACGGCAATAAATATTTAAATGAAAGGAAATGCTTCCTTGATTAAAAGAAAACCCCAGCAATCACGCGTCGCCTCGCACCCTCGACTTTGATTTATCCTTCAAGGGTTTTCAAGTGAAATCAGGGCGGAAAATTTTAAGAAATACTTCAACCCATACAAAGGACTCTCTTTTTCTTATTTATAAATTATTTTTTTCCACACCTTAATAGTTTTTATGAAAAAAATATTTTCTTAATCAAATTTTTATGGCGAATGCGCCGGGAACAATTCTTTTTTCTAGTAGTTTTGTAGACTAATTGTGGAAAAACCTGTTGTTAAATTTCAATTTGCTGTTATTAAATCTCTTGTAATCTCATGTGTGATATTGATTTTAGTTTAGTTTTCAGTATTCAAGTAATTGGTTTTAGTTGCTATTTAAGCTGACGTTGGATATTTTATGGGCGTAATTTAGGTACGAAATTCAAAGCTTATGGCTTTGCACTGCTTTCCACTTAAACAGTGGCGAAATTCTCAAGTTCAGGTCCTGAATTTATGAACGAGCTTATGTACAAAATTAAATTTCCTAATTTTTTGATAACGCAAATATAAATTGCTATAAAATTAAATTTGAAAACTACGCTTCTGCTTTTATTCGTAATAAAATGAAAAACACATAAAACCTAGCAAAACTCACAGATTTACCTCGTAAAATGAATTTTAAAATGAAAAACATTATAAATCATTAAATACAAGTGTAATGCTTTAATTAAAACAATCCTCAACTGATAGGAAGTTTGGATTTAGTGAAGTAGGCTGTAGTATGGTAAGATATGCCCCACACCCCCTTCTGCGGACGCCTATGACTACATACCGGTTTCACTTGTGCTGGTTTTGTCAACAATATTATAATGCGTTATAAAATCACTTTGAACCACACTCTTTTTCATTGTAATCAGTTCGTGTTCAGAAAAAATAAAAATAAAAAATAAAGGCTTTCGACTGTGTCTTCTGAAATTCTAGTAAATAAACTTAATCTACAATTTTAATGAACATAACACTATTTTTAAAGTCGTATCTAACATTAGAGGCAATAAACAGTATCGTTTAATGATACCACTTCTTCCACAAAAACTACAGAATGAGTGGTCCCACAGGGCTCTATACTTGGACCACTCTTATTTCTCATTTACCTATAAGTTCGTACCACGCCACTGGTTTTAGTATACTGAACATCAAATAAAACTAAAGGACTTTTTTTATGGAAATTTAAAAATATTATTTCAATAAAATATTTTAGTTATAGCATTTTTAAAACAACCCCGAATTTTTATACCAAAAATATTTCCAGTAAATTTTTAATGAAACAAGTTTTTATATAAAATTCCCGATTAATTCCTGGAATTCTTGATCTTTCTTAACAAAACCAATTTGATTCTCGTTTAAAGTACAAAATCAAATCCGATTATTTACATTGAGGGTTTTATTAACTCACCCTTAAATTAAATATCGTATTCGCTAAAGACCCCGCGTCTTATCTCCTTTAGTAATGAATGTTCTTTCACAGAGAGTTCCTATAGTTCCTTGTTCCTCGAAAGGAGAAGCAGGATTTATTGATTTTCTTCCACATTCTAAACAACAACCCCATTCAACCCTGCATGGTTGTATATACAGATTTATTTGCGTGTGTAAAAGCGTATAAATCATAATGTATAATACCAATTTTGGGTACGATCGTAATTTTGTCACGGCGCGGTGTGTATTTTTGCCTTGTCCTATATTTTTTTAGTATCAATATTTTATCAATTTACAAGCCAGGAAATATTGTTTTTGATTTATACCACGATATTTTCTTTATTTTGGGCAGTTTTATTGCATGAAGATGACTTTATACCTCCCCACAACTACGCTAATGGTTATTTGAATTTATTGCACCTTTATTTTAGTAGCTAACGCTAACGTGGTTTACAATGTTAAACACTTTTTTTCCTAATAAATCTTTAGAAATTTCATATTTTACCCAAAAATTATTATTCATCAAAATTTTTATTTAAATTTTTATTAAAATATGTGATAATATTCAAGAAGTACTTTTTTATTCAAATAAATTTTTTACTATCTATGCCATTGGGATTTTTAATGCATAAAAATAATGCATAAAAATAATTATATTTTTCACCTAATGTACAGCACTGTTTTAAATAAAAATATTAAAAATTAAAACCTCATATTTTTATTACGACTGAATTTATTTTATAATTTAAGTAACTTTTTTATATTATTATTTAAAAAATATACATATTTCGAAAGTTGTAAATTTTCAGCACATGATAGTTATTTTAAAAATAATTCATTTATATTCATAGGCACTAAGGTTACTTATCATTTTATCATTTTTATCTCCTTGCACGACTACATTATAGGAATTTTTGAATATATTTTACTCTAACGACATACTTTGAGTTTATAATATAAAATTTACAAATATTCTGCAGTCTTTTCCACGTCAAATATAATAATAAGGTAAGATTTTTTAATTATTTTACAATTGAGCCAAAACCTAATTTTGAAAATATCAAAATCGTGTTTATCATACATAAGTTTTTCGAATTTATGTATCGCAAGATACATTTTGGTTTATGGTTTAGTAATAATGTAATAAACATATTTATACAGCTTTATTTACAAAAAACATACTGGTAATTTTTTAAAGCACTTAATGCCATTTACTCTTTTTATCACAATTTTTTTAAACCCAAAAAAAAAGTTTTGATTTTTAAATAAAATTTTCAAAAAATGTAATGCATTTTTAATTTTAATTAATACGTGATAGATCCATCTAAAATTAATTAATTAGTATCTAATATTAAAATAAAAAACTCACTCTTTTTAAAGATATTTAATGAGCCAGAACGTTTTCGTTAACTAATGTTGACATTATCAATTATCAATGCCATTGATAATGTCAACATTATTTTAATATTAGATACTAATTTTTAACTTTATTATGCAGTTTTTTGAAACGATATGTCACTTGGTATAGCCATTTTTATTTTTTTGTTATTTAATAAATGATTTAAAAAAACAGCCAATAATTAATGATTTTTTTAAGAAACTACACACATTTTTTTTTGGCTGTCATACACAAGTTTTGTAAATCACTGTTGATATACATATTTTGGGTTTTTTTGGTATTTTATTATCAATAAAATGTGTTTCTTAACAGCTTTTTTAGCTTACTAAGTATTAAACTAATTTAAGTATACCCAAATTCCTAATAAAATTAAATGTTTCTATATAAAAAGATAACCTAGTTTTATCACCATAAGCCGAATTATTAATATTTTTTGAAAAAAAATTACTTGAATTTGACATTTTTTAAACTAAATGAAATGAAATTCCAATTTGAATTCATTCAATTTTTAATTTTTTTTAATTACTTACGATTTTAAGCAATTTTTTTTGAAAAATTTGAAAGAATTTCTGTCTTAAAAATCAAAATTCTTACATAACTTTTTTGTTTATTAACCAATTTCAATAAACCTTGTTTTATTTTGAGCAAAAGAAGTACAAAAAGTTCTTTATTTTTTCTTCAAACGTAGAAATTTTTAAAATACTAATATGTATAATAAATAATTTTACAATTTGACATTTAATGTAAATACAACACACAATACAATGTTAGTGTATATTGGGTTGCCTAAAATTCATTTCTACTCCGCCCTTTTATTCCTTGTCAGTGCAAAGTAGTAATTTCTACTCCTAGGCAGTACAAAGTGATCGATCGAATCAACGAACATAAAAACTGACATTTTAAAGCCTGTCAAACATCACAGAAGACTGTACTATAATGATGTTTGATGAAAAAACCTTTTATTATCAAATATTTAAACCTAAATAATTTTTGGATGTAATTTTAATTTTTTTTTGTAATTTTGTAGGTTTTAAAAAATCGGCAATAAAATCTAAAACATTCGATTAAAAGCTTAATAAATGTGGATTTTAAAATGCATTTGAAATCAAAAATTGGTTAAAAATGGTTAGCTTATTAACGTTTAAAAAAAAATTATCAACTCTTGGTTAAACTGAAATTCTTTTCAAAAATAAAGTGATAATATGGCAGAAAAAACATCATCACAACTTAAATTACTGTTCCAACATTTATAAGAATAATTTTTTAAGTTTTCTTAAATAACTGTTTGATTTTAAACCATTTTTTTAAGTAAATTGGTATTGACTAAATTATTTGGACCAATGGCAATTAAAAAGAGATAAAACTTATTTTGTCCAACTTTTTTTTTTTGGATTACATTGACATTATTGTGCACTGATTATTGAAATTTTTTAATAACTTTTTTAATTATTTTGGAATTTTAAGGATTATTTTTTATTTTGTACCTAAAAGTTTTTATTATCTCTTGACGCAAATGTAAACAAAAATAAAATAAAGTTTTAAGTGTAATTTTTGCTCTTTTGTCATTTTGCAGATTCTTAGAAAATCCGCAATGAAATCGAAAGTATTTAAAAATAAAACAACTTTAATATCCCAATTCAAAATATACAAAGTGTTTTTTTGAGCAATTCTATAACATAAAAAATAAAAACGTTCATTTTATATTTACAGGGTGTTTCAATATTTTTTCCATTTTTTTAGCATAACTTCTTTATTTTTTTTATAATTTAAGTTTCCCAAAGTTGGCTACACAGAAAGTAAAAGTTAATACTTCAGTGGCTTTTTTAGAAAAAAAAGTTTTAATAATGAGAAATAATTTGTTAAAAATATTAGTAAACAACTGCTGAGAAACGTTTTGGTTAAAATCACAGATTTAAATGTGAATGAATGTTAACAGGTACACCAACCTAGTTAGTCTAAAATCACTACAGAGTATGTTTGGTTGCATAGTTGCTGTATCAATCGTAATTGAATTCTCTGTAGAAACTGTAAATAATAAAACATTTTTGAAAAGAAATTATACTCAACTTTTATCTTAGAATTGTTCAAGGAACTGCCTCTTTATTTTTTTGGCATATATTTAAAAACACCCGGTATAATGTAAGATATAGGATCTTGTTTTTTCTGAAAACCAAAATTCTTACATATTTTTTTAGATTATCAACCGATTTTGATTTTTCTTCTTTGATTTCGTGTTTAAAATCATTCAAATTTATATACGATTATAACATTTTTTGCAATTTCGCCTTTTTTGTAATTTTGTAATTTTACAACTTCTAAAAAAACTGCGTTAAAAACGAAAAAAAAAATTGCAAAAAAATAACTAGGTTTTTAATATGATTTTAAGATAAAAAAAATGTTAAATGTAGCGGAATTATTAAAATTTTTGGGAAATTTTGACTTGATATTAATAATTTAAAACTAAATTATAGTTGAAGCCCAATATAACTCAAAATAACTCAAAATAAATTATAAAAAAAAATAATTCGGAGTTCGACCTTCAATTTAAGTATTTTTTGATAAAAATGAAAAAAAACTTATCCAAAAAATCGAAATTCTTGCATAATTTTTTTGTTTATCAACGGATTTTAATAATTCTTGTTTTATTTTCTCATGTAATATGCTAAAAAGGATTTTTTCAATATTTTTTTTAATCTAATAAAAATATGCAATATTTTTCAAAACAGCAAGTAATTTATGATTGTTTTAAAAAATACACACATTTTTAACATTATTATACACAAGTTTTTTGCAACGATAAGTCGCTTGATATGTTTAGGTACTCTATTAAAAATTTTGTTTTATTTTTTAGTTTTGAAAATAAACATGGATGAAAAAGTAGCTGATAAAATAAATAGCATGACAGGCAAGGAGAAAGTTGAAAAACTAGCCAACAATTTTATGCAATTAAACCAAATTGATGTAATCCAAGATTTGGGTGAACAAATTGATGAATTAATACAACAAAACGATTTTTTTCAAAACAAAATTGATGAGTTGAATGCAACACCCAAAGTATCCTTCAAGCATGTGATCTGTGTTGATCTTGTTTTACTCTTCATAATCTGTAAGTTATTACCTAAAATAGCCTAGACTACAATTTTTATTTGATTTTGAACATTTTAAACCACTTTTTAATTTTCCTCTTAATTTTGTAACTTTTGATCCTCTTAGTAGAGTTTCGTAGATGTTTTGAACAATTTTGCATATTTTAGATAAAATTTTTTGGAAATTTATTATCAAAGGAGGAATAAGATTATTCCGAAGAAAACCAGTAATACCAGAAAAGGATTTGTGCGTAGTTTGCAAGAAAAACGTTAAAGAAACTGCTTTAAAAAATTATAAAGATATTAACGCAGATAATGATAAGAAGAAAGCTTTGGATTCAAATCCAAAAAAACAAAAAAAAGAAGAGGAAGTAAAAAAGAAACAATAAAAAAAAAATGTATTTTTTGTACATGAAAATAAAAAATTTGATTTTTTAATTTAAAATAAAAAAAATATTCAGGGTGTCGCAAAACTGACATTTCTAGTAATCTACCGAATGTTGATACTGTAGCGATTTTTGGGATCCCCTGTATAAATATAATGTATGGTTCTTATGAATTATTGAGGGATGAGATGTATAAAATTGTGGAAAAAGCTATTTGGCAACAGATGTTGTGCTATCATTCGTTGATAGCCCCCATAAGGGGTGATACTTTAAAAACAAATTGATGCTCGTAAATTAGGCAATAAAAGAGTAAGAGCTTTACAAATTATTTACAAACAGGGCTGTTTTCTTTTAAAAATTCACGTGGCGCAAGTGGCGCACCCTCGCAGGTAATAAATAAGCGAGAATCCCGAGATGATCCTGAAAGCACCCTCCTCAGGAATGACTCATGCAGATTATGTTAGCAGGAAGGACCACAGGAACACCACTCGTACAAGGGCACGTTTAGGGGATCATAATAAAGTTAAAGTGCGTAGCTACAACTATGCCCATGCAAGTAGTTGGCTATTTTCGTAATGTTTGAGGGTTGGGGTGACTTTTCCACATTTTCACGTGTAAATTATGGATGGTAAAATCAGGGGAAAAAGTGGAATGAAGTTTTCTTCAATTGCGTTCCTTCAGAAAAATCATTTGCCATTTGCCAGGCTCGTAATCATCAACTTTTATTCTAGAAAACGCTGACCTACTTCTCTTATATCATCAAAAGGTTAAAGGCTGCTTGCTTTTTATATTTACTGCAACCACAATATTTTTAATATTCTTGATTTATTTTACCTCCAAGTTATTGCAAAACTTTATTGCTCAAGTTTAATCTCGAATATGAGAAGTTGTAAATATCACCAAATTACTCTATACGAACTAAACAAATATGTTAGAACTACAAGAGTGATGAAAATCCCCTCAACTTCACCACTAGTTAGGGGTTCTAATTTTTCTTTTGTGTATGAGAAGACCTACGCATAATTGTACCTTCAACCCCAAACTTTGTACAGTCATGTATTTTCATCAATCTAAATTACTGACACTAGCTTTGGAGATTAGTTACAAGGTACAAGCTTATGTCCCGTAAATTAAACATCAATTATCTTCTCGATTTTGCAGTGACTGGTTTGTAGGAAGTAACGGAACCTTGGTGACATGAACAATGGGACCTCTGGAATGCTTTGGAACTCCACACATATGTAGTTTCCATGTTAATCCCATCGATTAATGAAGGGAATATTGAGCCCTGCGGTCTTTCATCATCTCCAAATTATTATGATGCAGTGGGTGATATTCAAATTCGCACTTCCTCTTGGCTAAAATGGAGCATTGATAAATAAAGTTATAATGCGATGAAAGGGTGACTGCTTTAATTGCTCAACAACTCAACAGTCTCAGCACACAACGGTTGAATTGATGCTGCCAAGGATTGCTTGGAGTGTCTTTTATTGTTTGCGTTAATGGATGATATTTAAATAATGGAGAGGGTGGTCATGAGTTCACCAGAGGAATATTAAATATTTTTACCACGAGTTTAGTTTTGAATTTTAAATAATACCTCTTACCCTCTCTTTTAAACCATAAAAGGTTTTAATTAAAATTAATAACCTAATTACAACAAAGAGCTCAAAAAAAATTCTGAAAGAATTTTTATTCTACACAATTTACAAGAAAATTTTATAAAACTTTATAAAACAAAAGCTAAAGACTAGTTAAAAATTGGACGATTGTTTAGTTCTATAATGTGGCACTAGAAAGGTGGATTTTTGGAAACTCAAGATATTTTTTAAAAATTTAAGTATTTATCACATAAATCATTGGTCTAATGCAGAACTCAAATTTTACATTAAATGGGATAAAGTCAAAGTTGTAGACTTTTAGTAAATTGCCTTAATACAGTAACCATATCCATCAAACCTTGCTTCAGATTCAGTAGATATATCTCTGTTATTTATGGTGTTGGCTTAATAAATAATCTAGGTTTACGACCTCAAACTCCGAACGCAACCTTGTCAAAAAAACTAGAAATTTTCGACATTTCTTCAGGTCTTAGCGATTTCAACAACAAAGAGTTAGTTTAAGCTTCTTACACTCTTGTACAGGACTCGGTGTGTTAGGATTGGGGACAGTGCATCTAAAATTATTAATGTGACGTCGGTCGGATGTCCCTCGAGGATCCCAGTCTGGTCCAATTCTGTTTCTGATATTACACACCCCATTAAGAACAGTAATTGTTTACTGATTAATTGTGTTAAAGATGCTAAATTATTTTAGGAGGATATCAATGGTTTACACTCATGATGTGTTCAAAACAACTTACACCTGAATATTGGTAAATGCCAATCTATAACATACTTCGTTAATCAGTTTGAATTAAAATTGCTAGAAAATGTAAAAGATCTAGGCAGTTCCTTCTCAGTGGATCTGTCTTTTAATAAGCACATCTCCAATATTACCAACATAGCCCTCAAAACAATAGGTTTAATTAATAGATCAAGTTTTTATCTCCTTGGTGAGATCGTATGGAGTCCATACTACGCGAATATGTCTGGATTGATTGAAAGAATCTAAAAAAAAAATCTACACCAAGTCACTTTTAGATTCCAGATAAGATCATGATTCTAATTACTGGATTATGCTGACTAAATTGGATTTTTGAGTTTCTAAACTCAACTTACAACTATGCATGGGAGTCGATGATCAGCTGGAAGGAACTTGTAGAAAGTGAAATTAAAAGGTTAAAAAATTCGGAGGCCTTTTGAAGAAAGCTGAAGCGCTGTATGAACTATTACTATTGGTGATACAAAGGCCACTGACAATCCTCTAACATTGTTTCACATGTTATGTTTCCTACAAAAGTCGGATTAAGAATTGCGAGTTATTTCACCTAGAAGCTATCACCAATCCTAATTTCACTAGAAACCGAAGTGGGAATAAGAAAGGGCCCAAAATCCTCATAATATTCAGCATTCCAACCTGCAAACTTAGATGAGAAGCAAGGAACAACGAAATATGTAGTGATGGATGGAGGTAATCTACTTCAGAAAGTTGTGTGACCTCGAAGCTGATCATTTAGTTCAGTAACTGACAGTTACATCCAGTAGTTTTCACACGAAGAGCTCTAATGATCGCGACACTCATTTTCGGAATCTTTGAAAAAAAAACAGGCCCAGGATTCTCAAGAGAAGACAAGAACAAAATTCGTTTCATCGACCTGAGGAAAACAGAATTGAGAAACCATAATATCCGAGTACTGTATGCTGATAGGCTCATGATTATTACAGCAGTCACTCTTGCCTCTTCTTATGATGTAGTGTTATAAATAATACTCACTGGGATCTTATACCAACGTGAGATTCTTTTCAAGAAATGTGGAAGAAGCAAAGCTTCTGATGTGATCTATTCCAGCATTACCTCCTCAAATATTCATCAAAACCTCGTTCAGTAGGCGTGACTGGACATCCTGATTATCATCCAAAAAAAATCCAGACCTCGAAAAGGAAGTTGTCATTTTTCTCGACATCATTTCTTCACCTGATGAGATAGCAGTACTAGGGAAGATGACAATAGTTGCTTGTACAGCTGAAATGTTTGAATTTCACTTCCTGGGAGTTCTTTCCAACTGCTGTTAGCCTCAACGCCCTTCCAATTTGTAGGGCTATAGCTTCTCCAACCTGTCCACTACTGATAGTGTAGGACAAAATCCCGACAATGACAATACAAATAATGAAAATCCCGACAATTCAAAATATCAAAATTATTTTAAATAACTTGGAGCTTTCTACTTTAATAGTGTCATTTGGCCCTTATGTCATAATTTCTCCTACTGAGAAGAAAATCAGAATTGTAAACGTAGAGTGACTCTGTAGTCTAAGTTAATGAACAACATCAAATTCGAAAGTCTGTTGCACATAGCCAGTTCTGCTTGTTAGTAAAATTGTTGAAAAATAAAAAGCATCAGAGTTACAGTCATTATCAGAAATTAATAAATATTCAACAGTATTTTCAAGAAACTTGAGATGAAGATTTGCTCCAGTAGTAAAAAGAAGAATTCGTCCAACTCCAAAATTGGAATTCCTAGTCAGGGATTCATCTTTTGGAGTCCCTGACTAGGAATTCAACTTTTGGAGTTGAACGAATTCTTCTTTTTACTACTGAAGCAAATCTTCATCGTGACCGAGTAAACCTTAACCGAATTTTGACTTGTGGGGATGTTGATATGTCGGGATTTTGATTGTCTGAATTATGATTGTCGAGATTTTGATTGGTACCTTGTTGATAGACATTATAAAATCCCTTGTGGAAAATGGCGGATGCTGGAATATGGAAAGGGGGGTACATACGACGGTGTGATTTTTTTTTCAAAATTTTTCCTAATAATCATGTAATTTCAGGGGAACTAAAATCGTGGCTAATCCCAACTTGGTCATTTTCAAAATTTTGAAATAAATAAAAATCTCATTAAATGCATTTTCCCAAGAAGAAGCAGCACAAAATTTTTTTTGAAAAATTAAAAAAAAAACTTGAAAAAGCTCAAAAAATCGTTTTTTGAGGGTGATTTTTCACTCAAAATGGGGGCAAAACTTAATATTTTAATTTCGAGCTTACGGCAAATTCACATTTTCTATCTACATATGACGGTGTAGTTATTTTTTCAAAAAATTTCTTAATAATCCTGGAATTTGAGCGGAACGAAAATTGTGGGTAATCCCAACTTGGTCAAAATTTTGGAATAAATAAGAACCTCTATAAATGCATTTTCTTTCCAAGAAGACGTGGCACAAAATTTTTTTGAAAAATTTCAAAATTAACTTGAAAAGGCTCAAAAAACGTCTTTTGTGGGTGATTTTTTGTTCAAAATGGGGGTAAAACTTAATACTTTTGAAAATTTCGAGCTTACGGCAAATAGACATTTTCTATCTACATACGACGGTGTAATTTTTTTTTTTCAAAAATTTTCTTAATAATCCTGGAATTTGAGCGGAACTAAATCGTGACTAATTCCAACTTGGTTATTTTCAAAATTTTGGAATAAATAAAAACCTCTATAAATGCATTTTCTTCCCAAGAAAAAGTGGTGCAATTTTTTTTTTGAAAAATTAAAAAAAAACTTGAAAAAACTCAAAAAAACATCGTTTGAGGGTGATTTTTCGTTCAAAGTGGGGGTAAAACTTAATATTTTTGGAAATTTCGAGCTTACGGCAAATATACGTTTTCTACTTACATACGACGGTGCAATTTTTTTTCAAAAATTTTCCTAAGAATCCTGGAATTTGAGCGAAGAACTAAAATCGTGGCTAATCTCAACTTGGTCATTTTCAAAATTTTGAAATAAATAAAAACCTCATTAAATGCATTTTCTTCCCAAGAAGAAGTGGCATAAATATTTTTTTGAAAAATTTCAAAAAATACTTGAAAAACTAAAAAAAAAACGTTTTTTGAGGGTTATTTTTCGCTTGTAATAGGGGTAAAACTTATTATTTTTGGAAATTTCGAGCTTACGGCAAATTGACATTTTCTATCTACATACGACGGTGTAATATTTTTTTCAAAAATTTTGCTAAAAATTTCGGAATTCGAAAAAAAGTGTACTTCGGAAACTATTAAGTCCACAGAGACGGTTTAGGAGGCTCTATTATTCTCGTACCACCCGATACCAAAAGTCGTATAGGTACGACTATCATTATTCCATCTTTATCATTTAAATGTAAAAATATGAGTCTGTCCTTGTCATGTCGGCTCGAATTATAAAAAAAATTGTCTAGTTTGAAAACGTATCATCGAAAAACTAATCTTTCAGGGCTAAAATCAATAAAAACTGAAGAAAACTTAGATTATTTATTGGTCCAACATCATAAACAACTCAGCAAAAAATAAGAACTACCAGATCTAACGCAAGGTACTCCTCCTTTAAGGTGACAAGGTTATTACTGGAGGATTATATGTGAACCACCCGAGAAGATGTCTTATACGACAGAACAAGGAGACATTCTAATTTTTAAATTGAATGATGAAAGTCGTATACGTTGTGGTGGCGATTGGTTCGAGCATATGCACCCTGGTCTATTTGTAGAAAATGCAATTTTCAAGTTATTTTAAAAGAATCAATGAATATTGACGATTCAAATTAATATAAAATTAAGCAACCACTTTAACGATGACATCAGTTGTAGGTCTACTCCAAGAGGCATAACCTCCTTAAGAAAACTGATAGTCATATAGCAACCAACCCACTTATGACGTCATTTCATTAGTTGTAAATTGCTTGTAACAACATCAATTTATCAAGATATTTAAAAAAATCAATCTTATTAAAGAAACACATCAATTTAAAAAAAATGGTTGCTAAAAGTTTCAACTAAATGTTTTTTTTTTAAATAATTGCTTAATTCGTCATTCGTTTCTTAAATTAACGATTGTTAATAAAAGTGTAGGTTTTTAGTAAATACCTTTTACAAAAATATTTTTTTTGGCATATTTTAAAAAGATCAGCGCTTTTTATTGAATAAACATTAGAAATTTTTGAAAAAAATAAAATGCTAAAAGTAACACTTATTAAATTGTAATTTTTTGAGATTGCTGAAAGTTCATAAAATAACCATTTTTAATAAAAGTGAAGGCCTTTAGTAAATTGCCAATTATTGGAGAAATAAATCAATTTTTTGAAAACAAAAATGTTGCTAAAAGTTGGTAATTTTTAATAATTTTTTAGCTCGTTTCTAGCATGTTTTTTTATTGAAAGTGTAGACTTTTAGTTAATTGCTTGTAAAAAATTCAATTCAATATTTTTGAAAAATCAGTGATTTGTACTAAATAAATAATCGAAAATTTTGAAAAAAAATATTGTTAAAAACTACACTTTAATGGTGAATTTTTAGAATTACTTAAGGTTCCTTTACTTCAAATAAATATGCTATTTTTTGAAAGTTCATTCAAAACTTCATTCTTTGATTTCGTTGGTAATTGCTTTAAATAAAAAAAACTTTTTTCTGTTACTTCTGTTTTACTCAAGCTTCTTTAATTAAAATCCTAGAAGAATGAAAAAAACAAAAATTAGAAACAGGGAAATATCAATGTAAAAATTGCAAACCTCCTACAAAATTATAAGGTTCAAAGAATTTTTATTATTTTTTAAAGAAAATATTGTTTTGAGCGTTTTTCCTTTCTTGTATTTAGCCACATTTTTTAGTCAGTTTACTCCAACCAGAAGCAACCTCAGTTTTTGTTGTGCTGTATATTGGATTGCCAAATAGGCGGAGTAGAAATTGCATTTCTCTTCCTTAAAAGTAAAAAGTAAAACCGATTGTATCCGATTTACATCGGACATGTACGAACATGATCATAGACTCAACAAATAGAAAATTACTTGTTAAAGCTTGTCAAGCGTCACAAAAGGCTTTATTTTATTAATGATTAAGGAAAAAAAATATTTAATCCAAAATTTTATAATTTATTTTTCTAAAAATTGCAGTGATTTGATGAATTTTTTAAAATTTTGATTTTTTTTAAATGAAGGTTTTTCTTATTATAAGTTTGAAAGTTTTTAAATAAATCCCAGTGGTATGAATATAAAAAAATCATGATTGACACAATTGAGGTTTTTTGCAAGGCACAAAACTTTAGCTACTATATACTCTTGGTTGTTTTTGTAGTAAATAGTGGAAAAACTTACCAAATTATATGAACAGTGAGTAGAAAAAGTCCGGGAACGACAAGATCATCAGATCCGACGCTCCAGCGTCGCCTAAAAACGACAATTCCGGGCATCACTTCGTCATTTCATCCCTCGTTGATAAAAAATCATCATTACACCAAAAATACACACTATCTTATTTTAATACATAAATAAAACCAATTCTTCACACCACAATATAAAAAAAACTGAGTTTAAAGCACGATATTTTATAAAATCCTCAATTAAAACTAAAACTATTATTTATTTAAATAACTTAATGTTCTTTGAATAATAAATGACGAGAAAGCGATGGTTAGTCATTAATTATGCATTTGTTTAGGTGATTAGAGTGATTCGAGTAACATCAAGGCCCTTGTCAACTAATTTCTTGCCATCCACTTTAAGTCTCCTCGTAATCTGGAATTAAAAAGAAACTTTATTTAATTAAAAACTACAAATTTGGGTTACACACATCATCGACATGCAGGTCACAACTCAGTTTACCTTGTACTGAATCGCCCAATTTATTATGTGACTATTACAAAATTTATTGGAAACTTTATTACCGAAATAATGGAAATTATAAATAATTATTATGGTTAATTTTTTTTAAATACGCATTTTATTATTTCAATATTTAAATATAAGCATTGTTATTTTTAATGTATTTTTAATACAATGGACTTAAATTCGAAAAAATTCTTCTATAAAATTTTCTTGAAATAAATTTTTAGCTCACTCATGTTTTTTCTTAAGAATGTAATATGTGAAGTAGGAATTTTTGAACTAAAAATAGTTTCACTAAAAATGCTTTTTCATTGATAGAATGTGGCGAGGAGTGAGAATAAAAGTGAAGAAGCCAGAAGCTTTCAAGTGATTTTAAAATAAATTTTAGTGGAGTGGAGATTTAAGCTCCCCAAAGCTCTATGTCTACGGCCTAACATAACAAAGACATTAATTTTAGAAAAAAAGTTAGACATAAAAAATTTATGGCCGTAAATCAAGTTTTAAAAAATAATATTACAAATTATTATTGTTGTGGATTTGGACATAAAAAAAAATTATGTACCAGAAATAAATCGTGCATATTTTGTTCAGGAAATCATGAAACACATGATTGTAAATCAAAGATTCCAAAATGTATTAATTGTGAATATGTTAAATTAACTTATACTCCTAATAAAGAAATTAAGTGTGATCATGCTGCAAACAGTGAAGAATGTCCAATATTTAAAAAAAAAATCAATACACTAAATTAAAAATTGATTATTAATTAATTAATTTAAAAAAATAACTTAAATTTTTTATATATTAACATCCGTAGTATGAGAAATAAAATTAATGAGTTGGAAGTTATTTTGGAAAATTATAAAACTGATATTCTACTTTTAACAGAAACTTGGTTATGTGATAAAGAAATAAATTTTATGAATTTAAATAAATTTCAAAGTATTCACAATTGTAGAAATGAAAAAAAAAGGTGGTGGTACTGCAATATATGTAAAGGAAAATATTACATTTAACATTATAGAAATTTTAAATCAAGGTGAGACTAACATAACAATGATAGCATTAATTAATACTACACCAAAAATAAAGATTTTAGTTATTTATAAACCACCACATGTTAATAATAATTCATTTTTAACATTATTTGATAACATATTACAAAATTATGAAAATCTACTAATTTTTGGTGATTTTAATATAAACTTATTATCTGATAAAAATTATTTCTATAGTGATTTGATAACCTCTAATGGATTTAAAATATTAAATACTATATCAGAATCTTTTGCAACTAGAGAAACTTCTCTATCTACTTCAATAATAGATCATGTAATGACTAATTTAAATACTAATATATTTAAATTTAATATAAACATGAATTCGAATGATTTATCTGACCATAAAATAATATCCTTGTCATTAAAAAAAATTATTAATCCAAAAAATAAAATGATTCACAAAACTATCACTATCACTGATTATGATTGCTTGAATAAAGATCTTCAAGAGTATCTACATATATAATAAAGATGATATAAATATTGAAGACATTATTGAATCAATTATAACATTAAAACAAAAACATAGTTTTAATAAAATAATTAGAACCAGAAATGAATCATGGATAAATTACAACATTTTAAAATTAATTAAGTTAAAACAAAAATATTATATAAAATGGAAAAAACATCCTGATAATTATGTTTTTAAAAATGAATAAAAAAAGGTAAAAATAAATGTAATTCGGAAATTACAAATGCAAAAAGAAATTATATTCAAAATAAATTTCAAAAAGCAGAAGGAAACTCTAAACGATTTTGGAATGTTATAAATGAAATTTTACTAAATTCATCTTCATCAAACAAAGGTTTAAATGTTCATGAATTATATTTGCAACACGAAAATAAACTAATTAATTCTCCAAAAGAACTTGCAAATACATTTAATGATTACTTTATAAATATTGGTGAAACATTAGCGAATGAACTAAAACTAAAAAGAAATAACAACATTCCATTTGAAATTCCATCAATATAAAATCTATTTTTTTAGAACCTATAATTCAAATGAAATTGGAAAAATTATTACTGAGTTAAAAAATAATACTGCTCCAGGTATTGATTCTATTACAGTATATGATATTAAAAAATTAAAAAATGTACTAATTAATACCTCTTTCATATGTATTTAATAATTTGATGGAAAAGGGCATTTTTCCTGATATATTAAAAATTTCAAAAATTATTCCAATTTTTAAAAATGGTTGTAAGAAAGAAATTGGAAATTATAGACCAATTACTTTATTAAAGGTAATATCCAAAATTTATGAAAAAAATATAAAAACTAGATTAACAAATTTTTTTAATAAATTAAAATTTTTTGATGATTATCAGTATGGATTTCAACAAAAATCAAATACCCAATCAGTATTATTAAACTCACTCAATTATATACAGGGTGTCCCATAATATGTGGGACCCACTTCTAGTAGATGTCAAAAGAATAAGAAAAGTTCATATAAACTTATGTCCAATTTCGCCTCAGCTACAGCTGTGTTGTTAAAAAGTAGGTGTTTCTTCTGTTTATTTCTATTTATTGAAGTACAAATTAACAGATTTGATATTTGGTATGAATCAAATTACAGTTATGATACGTTTTCGTGATTTTTTTCAATTTCTTAAACAGTTTTGGGTGCAATAAAATAAAACAATCCATGGCTAACATAATTTTTTTAAATATAAATTGTGTTTACCATCAATAAAATCATAAAATGCATTTTCTTCGAAAACGGCGCATTCTACCGACTTTACATAAGAGTACCTTTTTTGTTAATAATTAAATGGGGAACATTAATTTGAAGCAAAAATGTTGTAAAAGTTAAGTACAAAAAAGTAAGGACAATTTTTAACCTTAACTCTCCCCGAATCTACCTTTTCAAAGCAAGCAAAAAATTTGAAAAAATTCACATAAATGTATCCTAGGTGTGTTATGATTCACACCAAATTTCAAATCTCTACTCCAATTTGTTTTGAAATAAACGAGCAAAAACATACTTTTTAACAACACGTCTCTAGCTGTAGCTCTCTTATCAGGCGAAATTGGACAAAAGTTTATATGAACTTTTCTTATTCTTTTGACATCTGCTACCCAATTGGATTTAAATAAATATGTTGTTGGAATTTTTATAGATTTGAAAAAAGCTTTTGATACAGTTGATCACAATTTGTTATTGAAATTTTTGGAAAAACTTGGTATTAGAGGAGTAGCATTGGATTTTTTTAAATCTTACTTAAAAACTAGAAAGATTTTTACCCAAGTAAATAATGAAATTAGTAACGAATTAACACTTAAGAAAGGGGTACCTCAAGGTTCTGTTCTTGGACCCATATTGTATTTAATATATATTACAAATTTGAAATATACAAAACTAAAAGCACATTACACTGTATTTGCGGATGATACACTGCTTCTTTATTCTGGAAATAATGCGAAAGATTTAGAAAAATTAATTAATGAGGATTTAAAAATATTCAATAAATGGCTGGAAGGAAATTAACTTACTATTAATAAAACCAAAACGGAATATATTATTTTCAAAAATAAAAACAAACCTGAAATTAATTTAAACATTAAGATAGATAATCAAATTTTAAAGTGTACAAAAACCACAAAATATTTAGTAATTTTTATTGACAATAAACTATCTTGGGAATTTCATATCAAGCATTTATCAAAAAAATTATCATGTGTAGGAGGAACTTTAAGAAGATTTAAAAATTTATGTGACAAAACTAAACAGATAATAAAGCATGCATTTGTAATTTCAAACTTAAGATATGGTATAACATCGTGGATGAACTGTTCAGGATATTTAATTAACAATTTACAAAGAATACTAAATAAATGTTTGAAAAATTTATTTAATATTGGTTGGTTAACTCCTAAATCTGATTTATTAATGATGACCAATACTTCATCAATTCAAGAATTGGCTTATGAAGAAAATTGCATTTTGGCTCATAAAATCGTACATAATAAACAAAGACATAATATAAATTATAAATTAAATAGTGATATTCATAAACATCTAACAAGAAACAATAATAAAATTCATTTGGATAATCCAAGAACAAATATGGGATAAAATATTATAAACTTCAATGCATTTAAGGACTTCAATAATTTACCAGATGTTATCAGGAAAGAAAAATCAATTGTAAAATTCAAAGTTTACATACATGACGTAATTTTAAATAGAAGAAGAATCTAACGTTTTATTTTTTTTTCTATATTCATATACAGGGTGTCCCTAAATTAAGCGGTCAAACTGTAGGAGGCGATTCTACAACTTATTTTAAGAAAAAAACTTCCTATAAACATATGTCCGATTTCGTTTCCTAAGAGAGCTACAGCTCTTTAAATATTGTGACTAAAACTAGGTTTTTTGTCATTTATTTGAAAATGGTTTGTAATAAAGATTTGAAATTTGGTGTGAAGATTAATACGTTTAAGATATAATTTCTCAATTTTTTTCAGATTTTTTGAAAGCTCTGAAATTTTTTAAAATTTTTTTAAAACTTTCAAAAAATCTGAAAAAAATTGAGAAATTATATCTTAAACGTATTAATCTTCACACCAAATTTCAAATCTTTATTACAAACCATTTTCAAATAAATGACAAAAAACCTAGTTTTAGCTCTCTTAGGAAACGAAATCGGACACATGTTTATAGGAAGTTTTTTTCTTAAAATTAGTTGTAGAATCGCCTCCTAAAGTTTGGCCGCTTAATTTCTGGACACCCTGTATAATTCTTCCTATATACTTTAATTTTTATCTTTTTTATTTTACATTAAACCAGATTTTATCTGCCTGATTGATTAATTTTTATATTGTAATATGTTTGTTTTTTTACTTATTGTTGTTGTTGTTAAATAATTCAATTAATTTTTATTCTTATTTAAAAGTCTTTATATAAAAGCAAATGAGTATTTAAATAATGGAAATGATGTAGAAAGTAGAAACAATACTTAATGATTTTTACATTAATAATACAGGGTGTCCCTGAAAGGTCTGTACAAAACAATACCTCATAACTTCATACTCCTGAGACCAAAATATGACGATTTAACCAAACTTATCTCTATCTTTATTCATACGATCATAACAAAATTTATTATGTGGCTATGTAATGAAAAAAGGTATTTGTAGACAATTTGTTTTTACTTTTTCACGTTATGTAAGTGGTCAAAAATAGGTCATCAACATGCAGATTTTCTTGTAACTTTTAAATGGCCGAATAAAAATTCATAAAACTTTACTTGTAGCTAAACAGTGTAATTATAAACTTTTTTTGTCTCCTACAAAATTTTTCTAACTCCTTTATTTTCGGCAGAAAAAAATATTTACATGTGCTGCATAATATAACTTTAAAAAAATATTTAAATTTTTCGCCAAAAGGTCTGTAAAAAGTAACCCGACATATTCTTGAGACCAAAATAAAAATGATTTAACCAAACTTATTTTAATGGAAAAGTGTTTCGTTAAATGTCTAGCGATCTTATCTTTTTAAATAATTTTCATGGTCAATAGAGGTTTAAGGTAGCATTTTTGGATAAAGATAAAAGTGGTTAAATCGTTCCATTTTGGTCTCAGGAATATTGTGTGTTAATTTGTACAGTTCTTTTAGCGAAAAATTTTAATATTTTTTCAAAGTTAGGTTATGTACCACATGGAAATAATTTTTTTCTGCCTAAAATAGAGGAGATAGAAAAATTTTGTAGGAGACAAAAAAAGTTTTTAATTACACTGTTTAGCTACAAGTAAAGTTTTATGAATTTTTATTCAGCCATTAAAAAGTTATAAGAAATTTTGCATGTCGATGACCTATTTTTGACCACTTACATAACGAGAAAAAGTAAAAACAAATTGTCTAAAAATACTTTTTCCATTACATATCCACATAAAAAATTATGTTATGATCGTATGAGCCAATTTTTAGTAATTTTAAATATACAAAATAGTTTTAAGAACTTTAATGGTCTGTAGCACCTTAACGAAGAACTTTTGGATCGAGATAAGTTTGGTTAAATCATCATATTTTGGAGTATGAGGTATTGTTGTGTACAGACCTTTCAGGGACACCCTGTATAATTGATTTAAAATTAGAAAATATCTGGCTATAAAAAGGTGTATAATAAAATTAAAATTGTTATTGATAAATAGAAAAAATCTACAAAAAGTTTCAGAAGCAACATATTTAGGGCTAAGGATTGATAAAAAATTAAAATGGAAGAAACAAGGACTTATTTTTGGACTATTTTTTTAATTATACTGAATTTAATAAAGAATATTTGTAAAAACAACAATTAATACTTCATTACCACGTTATAAAATAAAAATTCAATACAATTACGAGGCAGCATATTTAATTTTCTTAAATTATTCGGCACAACTTCTGTTGAAGACTTTTTTATGGCAAAAAAAGAGAACTTAAAAGAAAGCTCTCTGTTAAATTGATGCGTTTTGTGAGAATCTCCTTAGGGCTTTTCTCTTCCAACTTTTATTCCGGGAATATTTCATTTCGGATTTGCAAACGATCATCTTTTGGAGGCTCGAGGAGCGCACCCAGGAAACTTTTAATGTTTTTGACATGAGAACTTCAACTTCCAAAATCAATATTTAAATACGCGAATGTCTGCCTTTCCCATATTTATAGTCCACTTAAAATTTATGATTTTCCCTTTACAAATATATTTTGTTAGATTGTAGCTTAAGAAAAAAAAAATAGGTCGACATGTACATTTGAAAATATGGAAATTTATACAGGGTGGAACAAAAAAAAATAATATATACATACAGGGTGTCCAAAAATTACGTTATTGCGGACCCATGCAATTTATTTTTTTAAATTAAAAATTATGACCGGTTATTTGGAGGGTGCCCAAATAATATTGAAGAACTTATACGTAATTTTTTGGGCACCTTGTATAATTTTAATATTGATTTCGGTATATAACCTAATAGATGACCCAATATCTTAAATATAACTTTGTTTATGCATTTTTTAAATATACGATATTTATGAGACAATATTTTTTTATCAATTACACGATGATTATTTACACTAGATAATAACTGATAAGCAAAAAAATCATCGCAAAACTTTTGTAAATTACTGCATTTTTTTTTATCAACTAATTTTATTCATTGCGTTTTGCTTATGCTCATGTTAATTTATTCAAAACAATAGTAGATTATTTTATTACTTACAATCGATGATAAGGAGAGTCTAAATATTGATGAATCTATCAAAGGTCAAATTATTTCTGATTAAAGTGTTTTATTGAATACGCTGCTGGTAGCCACAATTGCTAGTAGTTTAATATAATGAATGACTTTTATCATATGATAAGGAATGCGCTGATTTGAACCGGAATTAGATGTTATGTAATCTAAACCAAGTATATAAAATATGCAAATTTAAGTTAACAATACGATTTTATTAATACATTTATAATTTATAAGTTTAAGCAGGTAATTAAAACCACAATGACGTTGATGGAAAAAAAATACAGTTAAACCACGCTTATTTTTCTATTATTCAACTCTCAAGAATGTTGCGATGTGAATTATTTTCATTATTTAAAGATTTTCAAAAATTCTTAAATTTCGAATTTTTCTAAAAAGACCAACATAGATTATTTCTGTGAATTTATGTGAATTTTGAGTGGAAGTGGTGCAGTTGGCCTTAGGGTTAATACATGGTGTAGCACTGACTCAAGCAGTAAAAACAAACACATTGTTTCTTATGCGTACAATGTGTTTGTTTTTAATGCTTGAGTCGGTGCTTGAGTCGCTGCTTGAGTAGGTGCTGCACCATGTTTTAACCCTAATATCATTTAAAAAAATAAAATATTAAACAAAAAAAATTACTGCGAAAATTACAACTAAAAGGAAAATTGCTTGTGGTGAATTATTGCTCAACCATAGGCTTCCGCAGTGGGGGGGGGGGGCAAGGGGAAACAAATGCAACAAAAATAAAAATTTGAAGAATATGCATTTCTTGTCAATTAAAAAAATATATTAATTCAACAAGAAAATGGGTATTTTTTTTTAATTTTTACTTTACAAAAAAAGTAATTTTTGGACGGTGGATGGTGTTTCAGAAAAATTAAAGTACCGTTCTTTTAACCAGTAAGTACTGAGAGTTTTATTTTTTTTTAACTTTTGGAGATTTTTTTAAAAAGTTAATACAGTACCCAGTACTTTTTTTTAAAGCCACAATATCATGTTGAGTTTTTTAAGTGTCAGGAAAATGTTTGGATCTAACAATTTTTAAAAATTACACAACCCCCCCCTTATTATTATTAATTGTGTACTTCTATTTTTTTTTAAACTAACTCTGATTTATTTTCGCCAATTTTACATTTCAGAAGCTAACAAGGTCTGCCCCTTCCTGTATAAATTTCTGAAATTTTTGAAACTGATTTTTAGTATTTGTTTAAACATATGTCATTCATTTCTAAGAGGAACAATTTTTAATAAAAATTATGTAGACTTTTAGTAAATTGCTATTTTTATAATTGATATTTTTATAAAATGAGGTCCTTTTAATAAATCAATAATTGGAAAGTTGAATGAAAAATATTAATCAAAATGCCACTTAAATGATGATTTTTCGGGATTTCTTAAAATTCATAAAATTAATTAATTTTAATGAAATTTTAAGGCTTTTAGTAAATTGCTTGTAAAAAATCAATTTTTAATTGAAAGCGGTCAATGGCGGATAAAGAATAAAATTCTAGGGAGGGTAATGAGGAATTATACAGGGTGTCCCACTTTTTACTCCTATAATTTTTTTATTATTAATTATTGAAATAAAGTATAGTTTGGAATTTGTCTTAAAATTTTACCTAATAAGATACGTCAGTTTTACAGAAAATCCAAAGTAGACTTGATTTTTGATTTAAATAAAAAAATTAAAAAAAGGAAATTATACAGGGTGTTCCGGAATAACAGTGACAATTTTTTAGGGGTGATAGAGAAAGTGAAACTAAGCATTTTTGACTTATAAAGTATTGCCCGGAAAAGCTACCTTAAAAAGTTATACCACTTCAAAAATTAAAAAAAAAATAGTTTTTTATAAATAAAATAAATATTAGAAGAGATATTAATTTGAAATTTTGGCGATAGTTTTTTCACATAAGGATACACATTTACGACCAATAAATATTTTAAAAATATTTTTAGGGGCGTTACATTTGGGGGGGTCATCAAGTTTTTTTGATCATATCCTTTGTTTCTTTACGTTTTTGGTAATTTTAAAAACACTAAAATAATCCTTGATCAACGTTCTACAGAAAAGGTACTCTTATTGTAAGTCGCTCCAGTGCTTTGTTTCAGAGTTAAAGCAGATTTTATAATTTTGAGCTAAAATTATAATTTTAAAAAACAACATCAAAGTACTTTACTTAAAATATCATTTACTAAATATGTGGGCTGCTCCATATGCAAGATGCATGTCTGGTAATCAAACACTAATTGGAAAATATTAAAGGCTGCTTAGAACTAGAAAAAAATATTGTGGTAATTCGCCTACTTTGATATTTGTATGTTTTCAGATAAATCACGAAATTTTCATTAAAAAGCCTAATTTTATGATGTTTTTTAAATTCATAATTTTAGCCAAAAATTATAAAATCTACTTTTATTCCGAAATATAGCACCGGAGACAATAAAAGTACCTTTTCTGGATTATTTTAGTACTTTTAAAATTACCAAAAACGTAAAGAAATACAAGATATGATCAAAAAAAATTGATGTCCCCCCTAAATGTAACGCCCCTGAAAATATTTTTAAAACTTTTATTGGTCGTAAACGTGTATTCTTTTGTGAAATAACTATCGCCAAAATTTCAAATTAATATTTCTTGTAATATTTATTTTATTTACAAAAAACTATTTTTTTTTTAAATTTTTGAATATGGTATAACTTTTTAAGGAAGAATTTTCGGTCAATACTTTACAAGTAAAAAATGCTTAGTTTCACTTCCTCTATCACTCCTAAAAAATTGTCACAGTTATTCCGGAACACCCTGTATACAGAGGGGGTGCACAAAAAACTGCCAACGATGTAGCTTCGTTATTTCTTATTCGATTTTAGTAAGTGATATGTCAAATTAAATAGTTTGAAAAATCCTACTAGTAAATAATAAAAGATAAATTTTATTTTTGAAAACATCAAAGGAGGAGGAGGCAACTTTTCTTTTTCAAATGGCAACATATTTTTTTCGGTTGAAAAAAATCATTACAAAAAATAATCTAAACCAATTATACCAATAATTTTTTTTTAATTAATATTTAAAAAAATTTTTTCTTATTTTTTTTATTATTATTTTTTTAATATTTAATTCAATTGTTTTTTTTTTGTTTTTGAGTTTTGAGTTTTTTATTTTTTTAACAGTTAAATTAAATTTAAAAATAATTAAAAAAAAATGTTTTAAATTAATTAAAAAAAATTATTGGTATAATTGGTTTAGATTATTTTTTTAATGATTTTTTTGAACCGAAAAAAATATGTTGCTATTTGTAAAAGAAAAGTTGCCTCCTCCTCCGTTGATGTTTTCAAAAATAAAATTAATCTTTTATTATCTACTAGTAGTATTCTTCAAACCATTTAAATTGACATATCACTTATTAAAATCGGATAAGAAATAACGAAGCTACATTGTTGGCCGTTTTTTGTGTATGTATAGGGTGTCCCATAAAAATGATAAGAAAATAGAAATTTTAAACTTGCTGTAACTTTTTTGGGAATCGAAAAAAATGTTAAATTTTTTGTACAGAATTACATTTAGTACCTAAAAAAAATTGCTGGAAAAAAGTAGGACCCTATATGTAGATTTAAAAAAAATGTGGCACATCGTAAACACGATACTCATTGGATTGGTTAAAATATTTTATTGGCTGGTATTGTTTTTGGAATTAACTCATGTTGTCTATCGTTTTTCGAATGATTGTAGAAAAATTTTCCACTGTGTTTCTGTAATTTTTTGAATTAAATTGGTGAAACTGGTATTTTAAAATTAATAAAGAATTTTTCAACCTAATTCTTCAAATATTTTATTTTTGTACATTTTTATTATTAAAATAAAATAAATTCTAAACTATTTTAATGAAATACATATGCTACAAACGTGTTTGTAATACGTGAAATTAATTAAAAAATATTATTTAAAAATAGCAACAACTTGATTATTTACAGTTCTTTATGTTTCAGCTTTAAATAGATTTTTTTATGATGTACACTTGTACACTAAACACATGCCAAAAATTAATGCTTTTTTAATATCAGCTGAAATTTTTGCTATAAAAATGATTTACGTTTTTTTAATTCTTTTGGCGCCACAAAAATTTTATGTAAACCCACAAACAAAAATTTAAACAAACTTATTTATAAAAAAATAATAATTTCAAAATTTTAAAATCACAAAATTTTGTTTTTTTTTTAACTTTTTTAGAAGTTTTATACAGGGTGTAACAAAATAGCTATAACTTTTTAATTTAAAAATTTACACAAAAAGTTAAAGACAAAAATTTTCAGTGTTTTATATGCACATTTTAAAAGAGCTCAGTTTTTTGTTTTTGTCAATGCAATTTTATGATATACAAGGTGTTTGTAAAAGGTCTTTTCGTGTAAATGGTGGACATTTTTTATGATTTTTTTATGTTTAGTATTGTGTTTTGGTAAATATTTTTTTTGTAAAATTTACTGCAAATTATTAAATTACAAATTTCTCGAAAACCGTGAGAGTAATCGAGTCTTATCAAGAGTACCTTTTGTTTAGTAAATAAGTTATTCTATAATACTAAAACCGTAAGAAACATGGAAGGTGTTTTTTTTTTCGTGTAGAGTTGAAATTTTGTTTAAGGACGGAGAAGAAAATTTTAAGAAAAAAGTTTAAATGTCCCTTTTCGATCGGACCGCCCCGAAAAAAGTTATTCCACCCCGAACGAAAAATCGAATTCATCCCCCAGTGTCCGAAATTCACCCCGAATCGCACCAAATTTTAGTATGTTACGGTGAACCGGATTCTGAAGACGGTGGTTTTGACCCGTCCGAAACTTTTGTATTTTTACTCCGAATTCGGACGTTGTTTGCACCGAGCCGCAGAAAGGGCAATTTTTTTGGTCAGATTTTAAAAATTCCAGTTGCACCATGAAGAGGGATGTCGATTCTAAGCGACGTTCGAATTTCAAATTTTTCAAACCACTCTAACACTCTGAAAAAAATTCTCGAAAATGGTCGAATTTTCTTGCTTTTTTTCCGATTTTCGTCGGCGTCAACTTTGAAAAATGGTACCCAGTCCGGTTTTAAAGGGAAGCGACGAAATTTGGCCCCTTTTATTCTCACATCCGGAGAATTAATCGGTACATTTTTTAAGTCTCCGGCCGCATCCGTGTGGCGTCTCGGCGCCGGTACGCCAAGTGTACAAATTTAGCGTTTTTTCGGGCGACAAAAGTGCTCAAACTGTGTCCCACATATTTCGAGATCGACAGGTCGAAAAAAATCGTGGTTTCTATATTCCTAATCCCAATACCACCTGTTGCCTTAATTCGGAAGCTTTTTTTGGTATCGCAATTTTTTCTCTGTTTTTGGCGCCCTTAAATTCGCGGTTTGATTTTCGCGTATTTTCGACGTGGAATTTGAAAATTCGTAACTTTTGATCGGTGTCGGCTATGTCAGTCGAATATTTTTTATTTTCCTCATTACATTAATACTTATAAGTGAAAAAATCAGCACTCTTAAATTTTCACCCCGAGCTTTAGAAAAAAATCGAACGTGAAATGTTCAAAAATCGCGCCCGATCGGTCGGACTTTTGTACCTCTGCCGCCCATAGTTTTTAATTTCTTTTATATTTTACATCAATTTCCTTAACAAGAATAATTTCTGCACTTGATTGGCTATCTTTTGTTTTTAAATTCGAAGGGGTTGGAAAGTTATGAGTAGATTGAGTCAAAACTTTAATTTTAGGGGTTAGTGGCTTCCGTCTGACTATTTTTTAACCGATTTTCAATTTTAAAAGCTCAATTGAATGTGCTTTTCGAACCAAAACCGCCAATGCATAGCGTTTTTCGAATTTTAAAAAAATAACGAAATAATAATTTTTTTAATATCCCATTTTTGACGCTTTTTGGTCTAATCAACCCTCAAATTCTATTTCACCCCCATGTAATACACCTTTTCTAAAAGCTTTCAAAGTCCTCTTTACAATAAAAAAAGAATCACTTCGCTATCTCTTTTTGCTATCGAAATATGACTGAAAATGTAGCAAAATTATCCAAAATCTCCGTTTGGAGGCAAAATTTCGGTCTAAAATTTTTCACTTTTCACAAAATAATTAAAATCTTCAAATCTTTTATTACCACCGTGACGTTTAATAGCTTAAAATTTGCACCGTCACCTCCCCCACCAAACTCCGTGGTAATTATAATTTTCTGTTGAAAATTGCGCAGTCCAGGGCCGTATTTGTACCAAAACTTTGCCAAAATTTTACGAATTTTTTCCAAAAAAACTAATTAACCGATTTTCACTAAAAATGTTTCAAAATGCGTGTATCTACAGTGTTTACCTTTGGTGAAAAATTTAAATCACTAACTTTTATAGTTTTCAAGAAAAACTATAAAAACCGATTTCCTTGAAAAATTTTAAGCATAGAGAAGAATATCTTAAAAAAAATTTTTTTTCCAATTTTTTTGAAATCGACCCCGCAAATGATAGATAATACAAAATAGGTGGCCACTTGGCCTCTACAAGCCCCTAAAAAAATTTTACACCCCAAAAACTCAAAAAAAAACAATTTTTTTAGGTAATGTACCTTAAAAAATAATTAAATTTATAAAAATTTAATAAGATAATATCGATAATTTTTACAAACTTCTGTACGAATTTTTATTTTTTAATTTTAATTATTAAGCGATATATGAATTTTTCGAAATACACATTTACTCTTTTATCAGAATGCCATATTTTATACAAAAATTCATAACTTTTGAACAAAAAGTCGCAGAGCCTTGATTTTTTTTTCATTTTTTTCTTATTTATTTATAATGCAACCCAAAATAATTAACTTTCAAATTTTTAATTTGAAACGCTACACCCTTGTTTAATCTAAAAACCATACCTAAACCTCTTTTCCTTCATTGACGTAGTAATTTGAAACATTTATTTATTTAAAAAACCAAGTTCTACACCCTTGGATTGATTTTAATCAAAATTTTGAGTTTTTTTGTCTCCTAAAACTATGTCAACCTACCAAATCTGAACAAAATCGCAAAAGCCGTTTTAAATTGATAACAGAAAAACAGTTTCAAAATTGTAACTTAATTGTAAGATAGGTTTACTTAAATCAATTTTTTTTTTTTAATAATAATAGTTTGGACTAGGGAATATGTGGTGAGCTGTTGTAAAGACCTTTTACAGACACCCTGTATACTATCAAACTTTTTTTGGTAATTCTATGCGTTACTTTTGTTACACCCTGTATGTGTGAACTAGGGTTAAGTTTTTAGTTTCTACATTTCTAAAACTTTTGCTGTTCTTTTTTAAATTTTATTTCTTTAAAAGTTTTGTAAGTATAGTTGCTACACTTATAAAATTTACGAAAAGTTTGAAACTAATACCCAAGTTCTGCAAAATAAAAAATGTAATATTAAATTTCAACAAATTCGTTGAATGATTTTATTGATTAAATGAAATCAATTATTTAAAAAAAATTAAGAGGATTTAAAAAATTTCAAGTTAAAATAATATTTGTGTTTTTCTAAGAGTTTTATAAAATAATTGAAATGTAAATTCGTATTTTCTTAAAAGCGTTTTAGTATTTTATTTATTTTATTCAAACCGAGCCAAAAATTTCCTACCTGCGTCAATTATAAACAATTTATCAGTAGTTGTCTTATAAATTTTAAAATATTTTTTCGTGTTTACTAAAATCTACTATTTTGCACATAAAACAGACTTATTTAAAAAAAATAATGAAAAACCTAAAAATTATTATTTTCTATACTTATGTATATATGTTTTTAAATTAAATTTATTTTTGTAGAAAACATTTTATTATTATTATATCGAGGTTAAATTTAAAAAAAGTGGTATGAATTTAAAATTTAATAAAGGAAAACCTTTTTAGGCCTTCTATAATCAATAAATTTTAGGTTGAATTATTAGAAAAAATAAATTATACCTTTTATTTTTTATTTTTTTCTTGCATAATTATAATCCTCCTTGGCCACTTGAATTAGTAATAATTAATTAATCACATCACTTATTATCACAACTAATGAATTAAATAATTTAATTTAAACAAAAAAGTGTGGTTAAAAAAATACTGGGGTAAATAAAATAATTGTATTGCAAATTAATGAGGAATAAAAGTATAGTTTGTTGTATTTTATTTATTGTTTAATGAATAATAACCGAAAAGTGATAATGGGATCGCGTGTACGGGAAATGCTGTATGAGTAATAAAGATGACGACGCTCGTGTGATAAGGTCGGGGTTACTGATATCGGACGTCGGCGTCGCGGGGAAACGACAAAAGCCCGACGCCGGCGTCGACTGATTGTAGACGCTTGCGCCCTCATCGTCCAACTTTTATCAATGATGATTCTGCTTATAAAAACTGGGACGCTTTTTATAACCTCAACCAGTAGCCAACTACTTTAAAACAAAGAAAATTATAACATTTATGTACAAAAATGAACGATTCACTTCAACAACTTACATTTAAGTAAAGGACTTATCTTGAGATAAAATTTAATTACTTCATCCCAGGTCATGATCTCAAAAACGAATAATAAATTCCACCAAAAAATTTAAAATTAATTTTGAAATATTTTATTTATTTATAGTCTAACTTACAATGGAAATGTTAAAAAATGTGAAAATATTGAATAATTCTATTTTCAAGTGTTTTTTTTTAAATTAATTTAAAAACTATTTTTTTTTTAATTACGCCTCAAATCTTAATTTTATTTTCAAGGATTTGATGAATCATACTTTGGAAAAACCTCTTTTTACATGATTTTTTAAGAAAAAGGATAAATCATATTTTATTATAAATCTACCGGGTGTCCACGAAACTAGGGCCACCCCTTTGTTTATGAAAACAAAAATTTTAAAATTTAGTATGTTATATGAACTAAAAAAAGAATTTTTTTTTGGTAATTTTTTTTTAATAAAATCTATTAAAACGGCTCTTAAATAATTTAAATACTAAAAATAAATTGTAAATTATGAAATTCATATGGCCGTTTTTGAGAAATTAATTTTTATAATTTTTAAAATGCGTTTTTGTAAATTTCTTATTTTTTCAAAATAATGGGGCCACCGGAAATAAATCGCCTATCTACATAGGGGCTGGTCCCACTATCGTGCCATTTGAAAAATTATAGATATTTGCAAAAAACATATTTTAAAAATTATAAATATTAATTTCTCAAAAATGGCCGATTGAATTTCATAATTTACAATTTATTTTACCTATTTAAATTATTTAATAGTAGTTCTAATAGATTTTCTTAAAAAAACTTACCAAAAAAAATCCAAAATTTTTTTGGAAAATTCAAAAATTTTTTTCTTTTACATATCATATTTTATTATAAATCTACCGGGTGTCCACGAAACTAGGGTCATCCCTTTGTTTATGAAAACAAAAATTTGAAATTTTAGTATGTTATATGAACTAAAAAAATTTTTTTTTTGGTAATTTTTTTTTAATAAAATCTATTAAAACGGCTCTTAAATAATTTAAATACTTAAAATAAATTGTAAATTATGAAATTCATATGGCCGTTTTTGAGAAATTAATTTTTATAATTTTTAAAATGCGTTTTTGTAAATTTCTTATTTTTTCAAAATAATGGGGCCACCGGAAAAAAATCGTCTATCTACATAGGGGCTGGTCCCACTATCGTGCCATTTGAAAAATTAAAGATATTTGCAAAAAACACATTTTAAAAATTATAAATATTAATTTCTCAAAAATGACCGATTGGATTTCATAATTTACAATTTATTTTACCAATTTAAATTATTTAATAGTAGTTCTAATAGATTTTCTTAAAAAAAATTACCAAAAAAAATCCAAAATTTTTTTGGAAAATTCAAAACTTTTTTTTTTCACAAATCATATTTTATTATAAATCTACCGGGTGTCCACGAAACTAGGGTCATCCCTTTGTTTATGAAAACAAAAATTTGAAATTTTAGTATGTTATATGAACTAAAAAAATTTTTTTTTTGGTAATTTTTTTTTAATAAAATCTATTAAAACGGCTCTTAAATAATTTAAATACTTAAAATAAATTGTAAATTATGAAATTCATATGGCCGTTTTTGAGAAATTAATTTTTATAATTTTTAAAATGCGTTTTTGTAATTTTCTTATTTTTTCAAAATAATGGGGCCACCGGAAAAAAATCGTCTATCTACATAGGGGCTGGCCCCACTATCGTGCCATTTGAAAAATTAAAGATATTTGCAAAAAACACATTTTAAAAATTATAAATATTAATTTCTCAAAAATGACCGATTGGATTTCATAATTTACAATTTATTTTACCAATTTAAATTATTTAATAGTAGTTCTAATAGATTTTCTTAAAAAAAATTACCAAAAAAAATCCAAAATTTTTTTGGAAAATTCAAAACTTTTTTTTTTCACAAATCATATTTTATTATAAATCTACCGGGTGTCCACGAAACTAGGGTCATCCCTTTGTTTATGAAAACAAAAATTTGAAATTTTAGTATGTTATATGAACTAAAAAAATTTTTTTTTTGGTAATTTTTTTTTAATAAAATCTATTAAAACGGCTCTTAAATAATTTAAATACTTAAAATAAATTGTAAATTATGAAATTCATATGGCCGTTTTTGAGAAATTAATTTTTATAATTTTTAAAATGCGTTTTTGTAATTTTCTTATTTTTTCAAAATAATGGGGCCACCGGAAAAAAATCGTCTATCTACATAGGGGCTGGCCCCACTATCGTGCCATTTGAAAAATTAAAGATATTTGCAAAAAACACATTTTAAAAATTATAAATATTAATTTCTCAAAAATGACCGATTGGATTTCATAATTTACAATTTATTTTACCTATTTAAATTATTTAATAGTAGTTCTAATAGATTTTCTTAAAAAAAATTACCAAAAAAATTCCAAAATTTTTTTGGAAAATTCAAAATAATTTTATTTTTCACAAATCATATTTTATTATAAATCTACCGGGTGTCCACGAAACTAGGGTCATCCCTTTGTTTATGAAAACAAACATTTGAAATTTTAGTATGTTATATGAACTAAAAAAATTTTTTTTTTGGTAATTTTTTTTAATAAAATCTATTAAAACGGCTCTTAAATAATTTGAATACTTAAAATAAATTGTAAATTATGAAATTCATATGGCCGTTTTTGAGAAATTAATTTTTATAATTTTTAAAATGCGTTTTTGTAAATTTCTTATTCTTTCAAAATAATGGGGCTACCGGAAAAAAATCGTCTATCTACATAGGGACTGGCCCCACTATCGTGCCATTTGAAAAATTAAAGATATTTGCAAAAAACACATTTTAAAAATTATAAATATTAATTTCTCAAAAATTACCGATTGGATTTCATAATTTACAATTTATTTTACCTATTTAAATTATTTTATAGTAGTTTTAATAGATTTTATTAAAAAAAAAATACCAAAAAAAATTTAAAATTTTTTTGGAAAATTCAAAAAAAATAATTTTTTTTCACAAACATACTTGGAATTTACCAATTTTAATAATAAATACAAAAAATGAGGTGTTACATTTAAAATAAAAAAAAAATGATGTAATTTCCGGTGAAACTGGAAGTAAAATTAAATTTTGTTTTAGTTCAATAAAAGCGTTTTCTTATGTCATAGCATAGTTAAATTTTAAATTTCCATTTTTATAAATAAAAAAATTACAGGAGTGACCCCAGTTTCGTGGACACTCGGTATACTTTTATTCAATATTTTACGTTTAATTTTTTAATAACACATTATACAGTACATTAAAAATGGATGATGTATATAATTTAAAAAACTGTATATATTTTTGTTTTTTTTAATTTTTATTATTCGACAAAATTGCAATTACTGCATTTAAAATATTGTCAAAAATAGAAAAATCATTTTTTTTCAACATTACACTTGAATTTTTTTTAATAAAAAATTATGTAGTTGTCCCAGGAATTGCCATATTAATTAATGATATTTGCGATTTGGGTCATAGCTTTTTTTCCAGTAGAGGTTTTTTAAAATTTCTTTTTTTAATATAAAGAAGAGTCTTCTGGCTAACAATTTCTTCTTTTTTTGTTTTAGTAAGTCAAACCAAATAATCATACGGCAGCAGTAAAACGAGCTCTACAAAAAATGTTCGCTAAGCGGCGTTTTTGAAACATTCTAAAAAACTAATTGAAATAATATTTTTTTTCCAATGCTAGAAATAAGTTAAGATATAAACGAAGAGTTTGATGTTGCGTTTTCTTGTTTTGAATATATTTTTAAATTTTTTACAGCATCCCAAAAGTTTCTTAAAATTTTACTTAATTTTTGGGATGCTGAAAATAGTTTAAAAATATATTTAAAACAAAAAAACGCAACATCAAAGTCTTCATTTATATCTTAACTTATTTTTAGCGTTGGTAAAAAAATATTATTTCAATTAGTTTTTTAGAATGTTTCAAAACGCCGCTAAGCGAACATTTTTTTGTAAAGAGTCCGTTTTACTGCTGCCGTATGATTATTTGGTTTGACTTACCAAAACAAAAAAGAAGCAATTGATAGCCACAAGACTCTTCTGTGTACCAAAAAAAGAAATTTTAAAAAAGCTTCAATGGAAAAAAAATTTGACCAAAACCACAAATATCAAGCGAATTTAAAAATCAAGCGCTCAAATTTGCCGACTATCCTGTTAAAAAGTTTTCTGTATTTCGTAAAGCAATTTTAAAATTAAAAATATTAAAATTTTGAAAAAAATTATGGGTGTTCTTTTTATTAACTCTCAAAATTCTTTTGGATAGTAAATATCATTCTGATAAAAAAAATTCTCATGAACCAGTATTTTTTTTAGTTCTTAAAAAGTTACCACAATTTGTCAAATAATTTTTTAAGGATTAATAAATGGGACATCCTTAATTTATTATCCAATTTTTTTTATTTAACAAAAAGTAGCATTGCCCAATAAAAAAAATGCGGTCTTTTAAAATGTGCAAAGAAAGAATATTATTGCTATTTAAAAAAACAATAGATGGTTACTATAGCAACAAAATAGATTTGCAAAAACTAAAAATGTCAAAATATGCACTGAAATCATTGAAAAACTATTAAACTTAACTTTTTTGTGCAAGTCTTTAAATTAAAAAGTTAAAGCTATTATGCGTTACTTATGTTACACCCTGTATAATAAAAATATTTTAACTATTTTTTGTTTATTTTTATTTCATCGCCAAAGTTATTTTGCGTTTGCAATTTTTTGCGGGATTTATTTTACGAAAAATTCAGTATTTTCAACCTTTTTCTTGTAATTTTTAATAAAAAAAAATTCAGTTGATTAAAATATTGCTTATACAGGGTGAGCTAAAATGATTGTGATCAATTCAAATTTCCCGCCAAAAAATCTGGGGAATTTGTTTGCTTCAAGTTCATAGTAACACAAAATCATGTCAAAATCAAAACAAAGTAACTAGACTTCACAAAAGCAGAGGCGTAGGTATAATTTTTAACGTTGTGCCAAAACTTCCGATTTTTGAATTTCGTTATTGTGCCTTCTATTTCAAAAACTGACTTATCAAAATTAATTTGCGTAAATCTTTGTTTTGTGTTAGCATCTGCCTCGAAAATGGAGAAAATATTTTCAAATTTGACATTTGCTGTGAAATTAGAGATTTTGGAAAAAAAAATTTGCTACGCCATTGGATCACTAGGAGATTTTCTTTTTAAGATTTTAGTTATACCAACCTGCGTATTTTGTTGCCTACATATCAAACCACAATCATTTTAGCTCACCCTGTATTTATTGCTATTTTAATAAAATAATTGCCGTTTTTTTTAATTGGAATTATTAAATGGTTTTAAAATTGATTATTTAAAAAAATCATCTTCTTTACAACTTTTTGGTCTAATTTTTAAATAAAAATCACCTAATTGACTATAGCGTTAATTAAACTATAATAATTTTGAACCTAAAAATACTATTTTGTTAACTTAAAAAAAAAAATAATTTTTCGGTTTTTTCGTTTATCTTCGGAGCAGGAACTGATTTTTTTTTTATTATTTTGAACATCATCTGAATAAGTATAAAAATTGCAAAATGACAACCCATGTAATACAATTCAAACTGGAACACCCTGTATATTTGCGAAAAACGCATTTTAAAAATTATAAAAATTAATTTCTCAAAAACATAATTACATAATTTACAATTAGTTTTAAGTATTGAAATTATTTAAGAGTAGTTTTAATAGGTTTTATTAAAAAAATTATCAAAAAAATCCAAGAATATTTTTTTTGTCAAAAATATACTTAGAACTTAACAATGTTTAATAACTAAAAAAATGAGGGCGTTACATTTAAAATAAAAAAGTTGATGTAATTTCCGGTGAAACAAAAGTGAAATTGACAATTTTTTTAGTTCAATAAAAGAAGGTATTAGCAATTTTGTAATTCAAACGTTGAGATTTATAAAACAATTATAAATTGTATAAAATATATATCCGATTATACCCGACTTTTGTCGGAAATGTACGAACATGACCATAGGCTCAACGAATAGAAAAATGATTTATTATAGCCTGCCAAGCGTCACAGAAGGCTGTACTTTAATAACGTTTCAAGATAAAAGTTACTTTTTTTAAATATTAAAAATATGTAGAATATTTTTTGTACTTTTTGATTTATTTGATTAAGAAAGGGAGTATAATATTCTAAAAAAAAATTAGATATTTTTATTTTACGAAATTGTAGAAAATATAAATGTTTTAAATTTTTTTAAACGAAAAAAAAAGAAAATTAATGCAAAAATGTATCACTTTTTTTACTAAAAAATATAGGAGTAACTTTCTAAATTTATTTTGTTAAAAAAACACTAGTAAAACGTTATACTAAAGAAGTAATGGGTTAAAATTATAAAAAAAAATAAAATCTTCCAAAAATATTAAAAATTCTTCTCTTCGGTAAAAATTTGAAGAATCATTAATATTTATTAGAAATTGGAATAACTACAAAGTAACAATGTTTTCTAAACAATTAATATGTGATAAGACCACACATAAATTAATATTAATTCAAAAAATAATAATCAATTAATATTAAATTAATGTTTTCTGTTAATATACAGGGTGTTTCAAAAGTTGTAGTTTTAATTTTTTTTTAATTATTTTCTCTGAATCGGCTGAATGAAAATTAATAAAATTTCTTGCTCTTTTTGATGTTATTTGATACACCACTGAAAATTTTTACAATTTTGTTTGGATTTTTCAAATCTTCAATCAATTTTCCATAAAAATGTACACCTGTTAAATTTTGATAGGATTAGTGGTAGACCAGTAATTTGGCGTTTTATAATCCAGTATTTTTTATAAAATCAAACAAATTTTCTAAATTTGAAATAAATTTTACTTATACAGAGTGTCCTTGCGCTGCGGGGAAATAACATTAACCCAAAATGAAAAAGGCTTAGACTCTAAAAATATTTTAATAATATACCGGATGTCCATTCGAAGATATCGGAGCAGAATTACGTTTTTTTAAATGGATCACCCAGTTTATTATGACATTTTTGGTTTCCTTGCAAAAAATAGTCATAATTTGTATAAGCTTTTATGGTTCTATTTAAGCAAAAAAAGATTCATTTTTGAAAAATCACTGCTCTAAAACAAATGACAATTTTGGATTGAAATTTTTACAGCTATCATATGAAATTTAAATTTGTTATAAGCTTTTATTAGTGTGCCCCATGAAACGCAAATTTGCCAATTAAACGAAATTTTCAAATGGAACACCCTGTACATTTTAACGTCAATCGTAGCTATTTTTTACAAGCTTTCTGTTTATATGGTGTCATGTTTAGGAGATATTAATATTCAAACTGAGAAAAAATGAAAAATAGACATAATAGTGATTTTGTGGGGGATTTTTTTTTTCAAATTTTAGAAATACAAACAAAATAAAATTAAATTAAGAAAAATCATTAAAATTAAATAATAAAGGGTGTTCCTAAAATGGTGCTAATTTAAAAATTCAGTGGCGTATCAAATAAATTCCAAAAGGGGGTCGTTGATCTATTTCTACGCCACTGAATTTTTAAATTAGCACCATTTTAGGAACACCCTTTATTATTTAATTTTAATGATTTTTCCTAATTTTATTTTATTTTGTAGCTATAAAAGCTGACTCATGGATCAAACAAAAATAGTTTGAGTAAAAACTTATTGACTTATACCTTACACCATCATATTTATAGATTTCTAACATTCTTTTATTGCTTTTTAATTCGTGTTAATCACTTTTGTTTGAAGTTCTAAAAATATCGCTGAATCTTTAATAAAACTTTCAAAAAAATTGTTTATTGAAGAAATTTCCGTATTATGCACATTGTAGTCTAGAGTTTTAGTAAAAAGCTCATATATCTGGTTATAAAAAGCTTTTATTGAAACAACGTGGATGAACTTCATTAAATTTCATGGCACTTCCAACATTAAATATTTAAAAAATGTATACACAATGTGCCTAGTTTACTTAAAACTACACTAAATTTAAATTATTTATACAAAAAGTACATACTTGGGATTTTCCTCAAAGTTCATGTAATAAATTATAAATAAATATCGCTACAAAACTTTTATAAATAATTTTTTATTATAGTTTTAACGAAATTTACTGTCCATCCCTTATCTTCTTCTCAATTTCGCTAAACTCGATTTACAAGTTTGGACTAACTCCAAACTCAACGCTGGCTTTATCCTTATTGATGCATAGGGCAGGAAATTGGGACGGAAAATATTTTTGTTGATGAAAAATATCAAAGAATATTTGGGCCAAGTTATTAAAATATGTAAATTTAAATTGTTGCAAAAGTTTGCCAATGCAACTTTAAAACTACAGAAAAGATTATATTGCCTTAGGCTAGGTTTAATATTTTAAATTTAAATTAGCCAGTTTTAATCAAAAAGACGAGGATTTTAATTAAAGTGAAGTCATAAAGTTGGTTTAGTTAGTTAATGTAATCAACATGATTAATTTAGTAGCTTTTAACGGTATTAAGAAGTTATTTATATAATTATAATTAAAATTGTTTTATTCAAAAATGAAATTTACAAAATCGAATTAAGTATTTATCAAATATATTTTATGCTTTTTTCCCACGATTTCGCTGCATTTTCAAGAATTTTTAAGTTTGAAGCATTGGAACGGCCAAAAGAAATAACAAAAATAAGTTAAAATTTTTTTTTTAATTTTTTATGATTTTTTTGGCACGTTTTTGCTGAATTTCAATTTTTTTTTAAGTTTGAAGCGTTGTAACGGCCAAATAAAAAATACCCAAAATATATTTCTTTGTCCATTTTGTGTATTAAGGTTAAGTTATAATTATAAGGATTTTACATAAAAAATGACGTTTATACAGGGTGATTCAGACCACCCGCCACCCATTTATCTCGAGAACGCGTTATCGTACATGGCCGAAATAAAAAATTTTATTACCAAAGTGAACCTAAAGAATCCATTGGTGAACTTATTTTTTTCCGGAACAACCCGGAACTATCCGGAACCGGAGGTAACTTTGATTTTTTAAATGGCAACATAGGTCGAGTTTGGTATGGTTTGATAGGTCTTTCAAAAACAAATAACTTTTATTAAAATATTTTTTTAATATTTTCCATAGTTTAGAATTTATTCGATAAACAAAAAAAAATGTTAAAAAAAGTAAATAAAAATTATTGCATATTTTGAAGAATTTTGTTTAAGTAAATATGGACAAGTATGATATTTAAAGTTGGTAAAATATTAGAATTTGTAGAAAGAGTTTATATATTTATAAAATTCTTCAAAATATGCAATAATTTTTATTTACCTTTATTAACTTTTTTTTTTGTTTTTCGAATAATTTCTAAACTATGGAAAATATTAAAAAAATATTTTTATAAAAGTTGTTTGTTCTTAAAAGACCTATCAAACCATACTTATATTTTTCCGGAACAACCCGGAACTATCCGGAACTGGATATCACTTTGATTTTTTAAATTGCAACATAGGTCGAGTTTGATGTGGTTTGATAGATCTTTTCAAAATAAACAACTTTTATCAAAATATTTTTTTAATATTTTCCATACTTTAGAATTTATTAGAAAAACAAAAAAAAATGTTAAAAAATGTTAATAATAATTATTGCATATTTTGAAGAATTTTGTTGAAATATTTACAAGTATGATATTTAAAATTGGTAAAACATTAGAATTTGGGGAAAGAGTTTATAAATTTATAAAATTCTTCAAAATATGCAATAATTTTTATTTACTTTTTTTAACAATTTTTTTCGAATAAATTCTAAACTATGGAAAATATTAAAAAAATATTTTTATAAAAGTTATTTGTTTTTGAAAGACCTATCAAACCATAACAAAATCGACCTATGTTGCCATTTAAAAAATCAAAGTTACTTCGGGTTGCGGATAGTTCCGGGTTGTTCCGGAAAAAAATAAGTTCACCAATGGATTATATAGGTTCACTTTGGTAATAAAATTTTTTATTTCGGCCATGTACGATAACGCATTCTCGAGATAAACGGGTGGTCTGAATCACCCTGTATATATTTTTTTTTTAATTTTTTAAGATTTTTTTTAGATCTTTCGTATTTTCAAAGTTTGAAGCGTTGTAACTAGTGTGGATTTATCGTTGCAACTGCTATAAAAATATCGAAACTACTTGATAAGAACCCAATCGCAAGTTTGGTGTATTAATCCAATGAAGTAGAAATGGGGTAATTCATGTGAAATGTTTGAGTTTAGCTAATTAAAACGGAAATAGCAACAATCAATAGTAACACGATAGTTTCCGATAATACAAGCAATAATTGTGAGGAAACAATAAACAAATTTTTTTTAATAAATTAAATTTATTTCCAAAAATTGCACAAGCATTTTTTTAGAGTGGAGTAAATTACATTTATCACAAAAAAATAAAAAAAAACGGAAGAAAAAACTCGTTACAAACATTCTTAAAATACAAAACACGCAAAGCTTTAAAAATCTACAAAAATAATAGTAAGTAGTAAATTAAATAATATTAACAACATTTTTTTAATACATTTCTTTCACGTTCCTCGCAAGGAAAAATTTATAAATCATAGTTTTATTTAATTGTGTTTATGATTTTTTTTTATTTTATTATTTTATTTTTTTTATTCAAAAATATTTTAAATATTTCAATTTTTGTGATGGTACTAAAAGTAGAGCTTAAATTAATTGCGTTGTCTTATTTTTATTAAATCTTATATTAGGTGGTTTTTTTTAAGGTTTTGGTGTTGGAGCATCTTCTGGTACTGGTGCTACAGTCGGGACCTCAGGGTATTCCAAAACTGCGCCTTCTTCGCATTTGAATACTGGGCAACATCCAGGGAATCCAGCAGTTTTGTTGGTTTTTTCTATAAAATAATTAGTTTTAATCAAAAAATCAAATGAGATTTATATATTTACCTTCATCCAATTTGCATTTGGGGTTGGCTAAAGGTAGAGGTCCGCAATCTTCAACGAGCTCAAGAAGACGTGGTGGAGTGTCTTCTGAGAGGACGCAGGTGGAGCGTCCGCAGAATGGGGTCAATTCCCAGGTCTTACCAGGTTCTACAGTGGCGCACTTGGTGCTAGCAAAGCACATTCCAGGGAAATCTAAAAATAAAAAAAAACATTAATTTTTTGTAACGGTTTATGTTTGTTTAAGAAGAAGCGGAAGTAGGATGTGACCCTGATGCGTGTGACCTGGCACTTGGAAATGGGAAATGAAAAATGTGCGTAATTTTAGAACGGTAATGGGACATGACTGTGACATGATCATGTTGATGATATCGGATGAACACAGGAAAATTACAGAGCAAATGCATCAGGTTACTAGAATCTACTTTTATTGCATTATAAATAAACAAATAAACAAACGTACTTTAAATTGTTCATGCACTCCACAAAAGGCAATTCCGTATACATTACTGTTATTGAGTTAAACAAAAACCTCGTTTTTTAATAATATAATTTATCAATTTTTTATACTAAAAATCGTTTCATCAAATATTCAAACCCATTCAGAAATTTAATTTTTAGTACTTTTCGAGCGTTTAATTAATTCTACATAAAATTGAAAAACAAAAACAACAGTCCAATTGTAGTTTAATTAATCTAGTTTATAAATCAGAAAGAAATTTGAAAATCGGACAAGAAAAACTTGAGTTACAGCGGCAGGAGTAATGGTCGATTTCATGATTTATCACAATTATTCTTTTCAAACTCGTGCGTACTCTAGCGGTCCGCATTAATTATCAGTGAGTCTCTGAAACAACACGTGGTAATGCTTCAAAATTTGTGAGATTTTCACTTGAATTTCAAGTAAATTCTTGCAATGCCTTGTGTTAAATGTCAAAAATTCTATGAAAATTCCCCCAAAACTACTTTAAAAAATAAAAATAGCTCACTTGAAATTAAGAAAATTCCTTCATTGTAACTAATGCTGTAGGAATTTTAAATATTTATAAGTTTGAACTTTTCCTTCAAAACATTTATAATAGTTTGAACCGTTTAAACATTAAGCAAAAGTTCGAAAATATTCGAATAAAAAGTTCAAGTTAGAAAGACGTTCGAGTTCAGAAGATTGAAAACAGATCGGGTTCAAAAAAAGTTCAAAATAGGAAAAAAATAACAGTTTTTAAAATCTTTAGAGAATTGCAAAAAAGCAAATAACAAGTTCAAACTATCTTAACTCCTCTGAAGTAATCTTATCTCTTTACAAAAAAGCTTTATCATTTCGTGATAACTTAATAATACAGGGTGAGCTAAAATGATTGTGGTTTGATATGTAGGCAACCACAGAGGTTGGTACAACTGAAATCCTAAAAAGAAAATCTCCTAGTAATCCAATGGCGTAGCAAACTTTTTTCCAAAATCTCTAATTTCACAGCAATTGTCAAATATTGAAAATGATTTTCCTCATTTTCGAGGCAGATGCTAACACAAAACAAAGATTTTCGCAAATTAATTTTGATAAAAACTGACGTTCATGAAATAGAAGGCACAATAACGAAATTCTAAAATCTGAAGTTTTGACACAACGGTAAAAATTACACCTAGGCTTATGCTTTTGTGAAGTCTACTTACTATGTTTTGATTTTGACATGATTTTGTGTTACTATGAACTTGAAGTAAACAAATTCCCCAGATTTTTAGGCGGAAAATTTTAATTGACCACAATCATTTTAGCTCACCCTGTATAAGGTACACAAATCAGGTGAAATTCAACTTCGAATTTCGTCACATTCTAACCTTTCCAAATTCGAACTAAGTCATTTTCAAACTTCCTTAAGTTAGAACTTCCGAGTTCTTCGAATGAGAACTTTCTCAAGTTTGAACTTCGAACATCAAAAACTTCAGATTCGTCATTTACGACTTTCATCGAATTCGACCTTTTTTAAGTTCACTGTATAGAGGTTCGAACTTTATTATTATCACTATAAAAAATGGGTTCGAACAGTTCGAGCTAATTATGATTAAAAGTAGGAACTTTAAGATAGAAAGTTAAAAGTTCAGGTTCGCCACATTCGATTTGTATCGAAATTCAAAATTTATCTTTTCTTTTTTAAATAAAGTTTTGTCATTTTCAAACCTTCCCAAATTCGAACTGCATTACTTTCGAATTTCATCGAGTGGGAACTTTTTCATGTTCATCGAATTCGAAATTTGGTAGATCCCAAGTATGAATTTCGAACATCAAAAAGTTCAGGTTCGTCACTTACGAGATCAAACTTTCTCAAGTTCATTGAGTAGATTCGAACTTCGTTAAGTTGGAACTTCGAGCAAATAAAAATAAGCTAAAAACGTGGAAATTGGTAGAAAATTTTATAAAAATTTTCTTTGAATTCGTGAATATTTGTAATAGAAATTTCTGATTTTAGTCGAAATCAGCTAAAAACATGTAAATAATTAAAAATTCAATAAAAATAATTGATAAAGCTTCATTTTTATCCAAAAAATGTCGAAATTTTTTACAAATTTAACAAAAAGTATCTTTAAATATCAAAATTGATAAAAATTTACTTTAATTATAAGTCAATTCCAACATTTTTAGGTTAAAAACGCTGAAAAATTTGTTGGTAATTTGGTAAAAAAAGCTTTAATTGAAAAAAAAAATCCTTAATTTCTTTAATTAAATTGGGAAATTCACCCAAAATCAACAGAAAATTCACTAAAAATTGAAGAATTCAACTCCATTCTTCAATGAAAAAAATGTGAATTCACTATAAATTCAGATAAATTAGCATAAATCATGGAATTTCTTCAAATTTGATATAAAAACTAACTTTAAATTAAATAAATAACAAATATGGGAAATCACAAAAAATTTACCCAAACTATTAAATCCTCAAGAAATTGTAGTTAAAATCATAGATTTTTTTTAAATAAAAAAAAAATTCTAAATTTTTATATTAAAAAACTTAAAAATTCATTGATAAATTATATTCAAAATATTATATTTTTTATGTTAAAATGAACAATTCACCCAAAACCAATTATAAATATTTTCCATATTTTCATGACAAAATTTGCAATTGTTTAATTTTTATTCCCCAAATTTGAAAAAAAACTTACTTAAAAATATAGAAAAAAAAAATATAAAAATTCTTTTAATTCAAATAAATTTTTCAGATTTTACAACAATAGATTTATTTAAATTTAATGATCTCCTGTTTATTATGAATAATAATATTATTTTTCTAAACATCATTTCAAAATCAATTAAAATTTAATTAAAAAAAAAAGAAAAACCGTTATGTTCAGGTCATAAATATATTTTAATTGATTTGTATATAAAGTCATAAAAATAAATTAATTACCTATAGTTTTATTAACTGTTATTTATTATTAGTATTTAATGTTTTAATTAAAAAATTTGCAAATATACTTCACAATTTATTATTTTTATACTAATTAGTTACACTAAAAAAAATTAAACTAAAAAATGGACTTTAACAAAAATTCAAGAAAATTCATGAGATAAAAATGTGGAAAATCACCAAAAAGTGGAAATCTCAATTAGTTAATGAAATCACCAAAAACTTATGACTTTCGTAAAAAAATTGTAAATATTTGTTACAAAACTTATGCAAATTAAAATAATTAAAGAAATGTGTTTTAAAAAATACAAATTATGTCGTAAAAATAATTTTAAAGGCCATAGAACTTGTATTTAAACAAGTAGGTACTTATTAATTTAACCTAATTATTTGGAGTTTGGAATCAAAATAATATACAAAAGTTTAAAAATAAATCAGCATAAAATTTTTAAGCAAATTTATGAATTTTTAAGTTACTAAAAAATTCATGTTTTTTTTTCAATTAGTTTTATCTAAATTGTAGTTAAACTAAAACAAATTTCGTAACAAATTATTTAAATTTCAAATATTTTATTTAAAATAAATAAATAATTTCAAAATCTTGCATTGCGAAAAATTATGAAATCAATGAATAATTTACAATTATTGTTTTAATTTGCCGTTATATTAATTGGTAAAATTAAAAACTATTCGCTACTCTACTCTCAAGGTTTTTATTGAAAAAAAAAACATTCGATTCATTAGTGCAAAACAATTATGACTCACTTAAGTTTAGAGTTGTGCAAATTAATAAGCAAAATTTGTGGCACAGGGTTAACCAGAACAACCAATTTTTGCTTGAAAATTGCTTAATTCTACAGTAATAGTTTTAAAATTTTAAACCTTGATTAATTACTTCCACGCATAAATTACACGCTTTGCAACAGGAAATACCATGAATTAATTACTAATTTTTGAACAATAAACCCGAATGCGGTGTTGCGTTTGAAATGGGTGTGGTCCAATGTGGGTCACATTTTTTTTTCTCTTTTTTCTCTTCATTCTCTTCAGTGATGTAAAAGTTGTAACGACTGGTTTTGAATTTTTATGACTGTATTGATTTGTTTTATTTTATTACCACGATAACTAGGACTTTCCGTGACTCTTGGGTGCTAAACTAAATAGCCAGGAGTGCCTCTCATTATAAATTAGTTTAAAATAAAAAATTATGTAACACCGGGTATAATAAAATGATTATTCTATTGCGAGACGAAATGGTGAAAGCAGAAACTAGGAAGCTTATCTTTAAGACCTGTACTATTGCAGCTATTGTAAAGGGGAGGGGCTATTCATTTTTTAATTACTAATAATTACTATCATTTCAAATATTATGAAAATATATGAGTATTTTTGTTTAAATAAAAGATAAACGCACCTCTTTTGGGTAGCTCTTGAAATTATTTTGTGAATAATTGCATAAACACGCCCCTTTTGGGTAGCTATTAAAAGTTATGTTGTGTGATATGATTTGGTATGATCTAAATATAATAAGTGTAGCTACTGAAAATGGGTGTGTTTAAACAAAAATCACTTGAGTGTATAAACACGCCCCTTTTGGGTAGCTATTGATGATTATATTAGTTTTGATGATGCAAGTAGGTGAAATTGGATTTGGTTGCGATTTATTAGTATGCAGTTGTTAAATTTTAGCAAGGGAAAGTGATTCTGAAAGGCAATAATTAACGCCATCCCAGACATCTGGTCCAAATGTATGCCAACACAGGTCGTGTGAAAGATACATTATGAGAGAAAGTTGCAACAAAAATAAAAAGTTTGCACTTGAAGAGCGTGCAAAATTCAAAACCAGCTCTGCGCCTTAATTTTTAGATGGGAGCAGAGAGTTCTGCACGTTACGAATTTAGGAGTGATTAAAATTAAAAGTCCAAAGGCGTCAGAGAATTAGGAAAGAAAGAAGATTTCGAGTCATCGTATAAAAGAGTTCAGTAATTAACTTACAACGTGAGGCTTTTAATAAATTAAAATCAAGTAATATTGATTTTTAACCAACCGCTTTTTTTTGGTCACCACGAAAAAATAATGACGTTATAAATATAACATCCCCTTAAATATTAAAATTGACACAAAAATACATTTTTAATTTTTAAATTTAAAAAAGTTGGCCTATCTATAATCTTGCCGGAATTTTATAAAAATCTAAATATGAAATATTATAAAAAAATCAATAATAATAAAAATGAACGGTTTAAAAAATATATTATGTCATAAAATATTATACAATAAACCTAAAAATATTTTTAATTTTAAAATTTGAGAAGGTTGGCCTATCTTTCATGTTGCAGGAAAAAAAAATTATTTTAACGCTTTATTTTTTTTTAATTAAAAAATCATTCAGCGAATGTTGTGTAATATCAAATACGATTATTTGTAAGAATTAAACCGTTAATCATTTTTTTTGTACTAATTGATGGTTAAAAAAACGGAAGAGTGAAGCGTTAAAATTTTTTTCTGGTAAGTTACGTAACGTACGAAGCTTGTCTGATGAATATTAATAAAGATGGATACGGTTAAGATGTGAAAAAAATAAAAAAAATAAAAACAAGTTGAGGCTGTCAGTGCCTCACCTACCTTCATGCCTTGCGTTCTAATTTATGCTCAAGACGCTAAATATAGGTTTTATTTAACCTGGAAGAATGATAAATTAAATAATTCATCAATTATTCTTGCAATACTTGAGTGAAATGTTGTTTTAGCAAATCACGTTCGCGTGCTTTAAATAATGCCAATTTATTTTAATTAACGCAAGAGTTTATTACGAGTGTCGCAGTTAGATCTTGTAAGATGATTAAGATTTAAGCCATGAATATGGAAATTTAAAACGTTTTATTAATGTTTCCACCTCATTTATTTTATCATCTACGAACTGCACGAGATTAAGTAATTAGATTAAAAAATCTGCTTTAATCTTACTTAATCTTACCGAATCATATATTACAAATTATTTAAAAAAATTCATTAAAATCCAAATTTATCAAAAATCTTACCCAATATTAATTAATACAAAAATTTTGACCTACAATCTTAATTAATCTAACTTATATTAAAATTAGATTATCGAGATGAATCTAAAATTAAGATAAATTGAATTGATTTAAACCCAAATTGTAGGTATAGTTAGATTGATTAAGATAATTTTTTAAATACTCCTTTATTTTAGTTACTGATAAAATTTTTTGGAAATAGTGTACTGACCTCTGAGTACATCTGCTGGGATGAGTCTTTTGTAGGTTTTGCTCTTCTCTTCGGCCTTTTCTTCGGCGAAAGCGAGGGCCAAAACAATGGCGAGCACTACGAATACTTTCATGTTGGATTTTTTAGATTTTTCGAAGTAATTACCCACTGGTCAACCTCTACCTTTCTGGTGGCAGTTCTTTTCGTCCGACTAAATTGGTGCATTGTTGGTCGAGGTTTTATAGCCTCGCCGGCCATGGAGGAGAGCTGAGAGGAGGGAGCACCTGCACGCACCATGGATTTCATCCTATCTCCTCACTAAAATCTCTTTCAGAAAATATTTACCAGCAAAATTACAAACATTACTCATGATTAATTAGAAAACAGAAGTATTCTAGAACTAGTAGCCTTTCATCTTCAAATCAAACATTTGAAAGACCTGTTTCGACCCAATGATCTCCTCATCAGGTTTAAGTAACTGCTGGATTTTTAGAAATGTGGATGTATAGGTTTCTCATGATAGAGCCAAAAATGCGAACTCACAAAAATTATCAGAAATAAAATTTTAAATTTGCTTCAGTAGAAAATTTGGAAGTGACCCATGGTTAGGCCTAAACACATCATTTTCCAAATTAATTTAAGACCTTCACATACTAACATTTTAGAGTTCAAAGCCATTAAAAAAATCATTAACAAAAGTTGTTCAGAATCTTCCAGTTTAAGAACAAATTTTGGTTCTGATGACATGTAAGCCTTAAAACTTTGTAATTTAGGGAAGACCCAAATTATTATGATAACCAATAGCAAAGGCGTGAAATAGTCTAAAAAATATCCATTTTTGAATTTTTCGTGTCTAATTTTGTAACGTAGGTGGCTTTACTTTTGAAATAATTTTTAAGTCCTCAAATATTTTTTTGTAGAAAACCCTAAGAATATTGCTTGCTTTCAGTTTGGTTGTATACAGTGTGTTCCTAAATTTTCGAAACGTTCGGGAATTTCGTCTACGTATACAGAGTGTTCTTAAAATTTACGGTGGATAGATTTTTTCTACTATTTTCCCAGTACTCAATAAAAGGTCCCCAACAACGTAATGGCATGGGCGCTATTTTAGGGACACCCTGTATATTTTGACATAATTTTTGTAACAAAATGGAGGTGGACGAGTAAAGGTTTGATTTTATAGCAGTTTGGTTGCTTCAATTTGTACAAAAAATATTTGCTCATACAAATCTTTAACAACATTAATGATTCTAAACAAAAATATAATATTACTCTATTATTAAAATTAAACTTTTCTTACTCCAATAAATTTAGGTGTTGTTCCAAAATATCTTTCAAAATTTTTTTGGATTCGTTAGATTAGGATTTTCATTGCATATATACAGGGTGTCCCGTTCGTGATTCATCAAACGTCAAGGTTAGAAAGTTGAGCAAATTTTATCAAGAAAAAACCAAAAAAGTAGGGGTCTATCTTTTATGGTTTGAAAGTTACAGGGGTTTGACTTTGGCATCCCCTGTTTTTGCCAGAAATCAGTAAATGATCAATAGTTGCTTAATAATCAATTTTTATACGCAAAAGATAAATTTTGATGGCTTTTTTATTATTAAATAATAAAAAAAAGGATGGCGCACCTCAATTTTAACTAACTATGCTAGAATCAATTCTCATAGGAGTAAGTTTCGAAGGCTCTAGTGAGTGCATAAAAAGAGTTAGGGTTTCAAAAATGTTTACAATTTCTAGAGAATTTAACGAATTTTTAGAAAATTAAAAAAAAAATACGCCCTTAATAGAAAATGGAGAAAATCTTCAAAAACTGCTAAAAAACAATTTTTTATGGATTTTTTTTCTTTTCGATTTTTTTTTAATACTTGATAAACCAATTGTGTTTTAGCACTGTTACCAATAGAAAGAGGATACTTTCAGCTTTATAATTATATTTTTTTAAAATCTTTTTACTTAGTTTTTAAGCAGCTATTGATCATTTACTGATTAATGGCATGCCAAATTCAAACTCCTGTAACTTTCAAACCATAAAAGATAGACCCCTACTTTTTTGGTTTATTCTTGATAAAATTTGCTCTACTTTTTAACCTTGAAGTTTGATGAACCACGAATGGGACACCCTGTATAAAGTTTATATAAATTATTTTAATACTCCACTACTAGCTTTATCAAATGACCACCAGTGGTCGTATCTCCGAAGTTGCGAATGAAGCGTTGCATAAATTCAGGTATAAACTGTATATTTAAGTAACTTGTTTACATAATTTATTACATCTTCGCCTTTGTAAGCTAAAAACTGCTTGTTGTTACACCTTTGTGCTTACTACTCGGAATTAACCACAAGGACAATCTACAAATAATATAATACCAATGCAAATATAACAATTCCTGGCATGCGATTATTATTTATGCATTATTTCTGCATGTAAACGGATTGAATAAATGCATGTCTTTTGATTTGACTACTAAAAACCATTATTCCAAGTAATCTTTGCAACTTAACATCCGATTCCACTTTCGTTGATGCGCACCAATTACTGAGTAACTCAGTTGGTAGAGACAAGTTGTAGAAATAGTGAAATAATAGTAAAACGGGACTTGCACGTATTCTCCATTACAAACCCACTAATTAGTTTATGATTTATTTAAACTCTCCTCTGTAATTAAAGATACGAAATGTAGTATTACATAGCATTAATGACATCTTAAATACCGAACTGTTATAAAAAGTATGCCAGAGTAAATCAGTGTGGAATTAAAAATTAAGAGTCGCTTTAAGTAATTATTGGTTTGAGTTTTAAGTAATAGCGGCGTTTTGCAGGAAGATAATTAAAAAATTTTAAGCCATAAAATATTAAATTACTAAAAAAAAACAGGGTGTTCCATACTTGGTTCACCAAATGTTAGGTTTAGAACTAGAGCAAATTTAATTGATCAAAAACTAAAAGTTTTTTAGTTTTGGTTCAATATTTTTTCTAAAAAATCAGTAAATCGCTAATAACATCTTTATCAATGTACTTAGAAATTTAATAAATAGAGAAATATTTGTTTACAAATAAAATATTTTTAATTTAATTTATATTAAGTTGCTAAATAGGCGGAGTAGAAATTGCATTTCTATTCCTTGGAAATACAAAGTAAACCCAATTGTACCCGATTGACGTCGGAAATGTACGAACGAGCCTCAACGAACAGAAAATTGATTTGTCAAGAGTCACGGAAGACTGTATTTTAATGACGTTTCATAAAATAGTATTCTTTTAACAGTTTTTGATAATTTTTTCCAAGATACGACCCATTCCGGTTGTGTTTTCTTAAGTTTTTTAAAACTTTTTAATTTTCCCAACAAACCAGGGAAAATTTTGAATACCTTTGATTTTATTTCTTCATTTATTACGAAAGCCTTATGAAGTTACTTCTAGTAGAAGCAACCCTGAGTATAGTTGTGTCAACAAAGCTGTGCTCAGAACACTAAGTACTCCTTTTTGGAAGAACTTCAGAAACCTCCAGTAAGAGAAATGTTTCTGTTTTGTTGAGAATATGAAGAAGTTTAAGAAAAATTATAAAAATAATACAATCTTAATAGCTGTAACTTTGAAGAAAAATTAAAAAAAATTAAAAAAACATATTTATTAATTTTTTTCTTTGCTATTTATGTATTACTGTTGCTACTAATTGTTACTCGTTTTTTGTGAACCATGAACGGAACATCCTGAATATTTTTAGAAGTGGACTCATCTTAACAATAATTGAATTTTCTTACTTTTTGTAGCCAGGGAAAATTAAAAAAAATAGAGTAGGATGAAAGCTTTAGAAATATAAAAAAATATGTGATGCTATAAAATCTTTAAAAAATCAGTGATGGAAAATTTAAAACGTTGGAGCTCCAAAACTAAAAATGAATGAATGAATGAATAATGAAGAAAACACCCTGTATATATTATGTTTTAAAATTTTGACTGATCTTATCAATAATTGTATTTTCTTTACTTTTTGTTGCTGTGGAAAATTAAAAGAAATAGTAAAATAAAGGCTATAGAAATATAAAAAATATGTGATACTATAAAATCTTTAAAAAATCAATGATGGAAAATTTAAAACATTGGAGTACAAAAACTAAAAAAAGGCAGACCCTTTTTTTTTTGTTTTTTGTCAATTCCAACTCTCATGTTTGGTGAATAATGAAGAAAACACCCTGTATATATTGGGTTTTAAATTTTGACTGATCTTATCAATAATTGTATTTTCTTTACTTTTTGTAGCTGTGGAAAATTAAAAAAAAAATAGTAAAATAAAGGCTTTTGAATCATAAAAAAAATATGTGATGCTATAAAATCTTTAAAAAATCAGTGATGAAAAGTTCAAAACGTTGGAGCTCCACAACTAAAAAAGGTAGACCCTTTTTTTAGTTTTTTGTCAATTCCAACTCTCATGTTTTGTGAATAATGAAGAAAACACCCTGTATATATTAGGTTTTTAAATTTTGATTGATCTTATCAATAATTGTATTTTCTTTACTTTTTGTAGCTGTGGAAAATTAAAAAAAATAGTAAAATAAAGGCCTTACAAATATAAAAAAAATATGTGATGCTATAAAATCTTTAAAAAATCAGTGATGGAAAATTTATAACGTTGGAGCTCCAAAACTAAAAAAGGTAGACCCTTTTTTTAGTTTTTTGTCAATTTCAACTCTCATGTATGTGAATGTGTGAATAATGAAGAAAACACCCTGTATATATTAGGTTTTAAAATTTTGACTAATCTTATCAATAATTGTTTTTTCTTTACTTTTTGTTGCTGTGGAAAATTAAAAAAAAATAGTAAAATAAAGGTTTTTGAAATATAAAAAAAAATTAGTGATGCTATAAAATCTTTAAAAAATTAGTGATGGAAAATTTGAAACCTTTGAGCTCCAAAACTAAAAAAGGCAGACCCTTTTTTTAGTTTTTTGTCAATTTCAACTCTCGTGTTTTGTGAATAATGAAAAAAACACCCTGTATATATTAGGTTTTTAAATTTTGACTGATCTTATCAATAATTGTATTTTCTTTACTTTTTGTAGCTGTGGAAAATTAAAAACAAATAGTAAAATAAAAGCTTTAGAAATATAAAAAAAAATATGTGATGCTATAAAATCTTTAAAAAATCAGTGATGGAAAATTTAAAACGTTGGAGCTCTAAAACTAAAAAAGACAGACCCTTTTTTTAGTTTTTTGTCAATTCCAACTCTCATTTTTTGTGAATAATGAAGAAAACACCCTGTATATATTAGGTTTTTAAATTTTGACTGATCTTATCAATAATTGTATTTTTTTTACTTTTTGTAGCTGTGGAAAATTAAAAAAAAAATAGTAAAATAAAGGCTTTAGAAATATAAAATAATATGTGATGCTATAAAATCTTTAAAAAATCAGTGATGGAAAATTTGAAACGTTTGAGCTCCAAAACTAAAAAAGGCAGACCCTTTTTTTAGTTTTTTGTCAATTTCAACTCTCATGTTTTGTGAATAATGAAGAAAACACCCTGTATATATTAGGGTTTTAAATTTTGACTGATCTTATCAATAATTGTATTTTCTTTACTTTTTGTAGCTGTGAAAAATTAAAAAAAATGGTAAAATAAAAGCTTTAGAAATATAAAAAAAATATGTGATGCTATAAAATCTATAAAAAATCAGTGATGGAAAATTTAAAACGTTGGAGCTTCAAAACTAAAAAAGACAGACCCTTTTTTTAGTTTTTTGTCAATTCCAACTCTCATGTTTGTGAATAATGAAGAAAACACCCTATAGATAATAGGTTTTTTAATTTTGACTGATCTTATCAATAATTGTATTTTTTTTACTTTTTGTAGCTGTGGAAAATTAAAAAAAATAGTAAAATAAAAGCTTTAGAAATATAAAAAAAATATGTGGTGCTATAAAATCTTTAAAAAATCAGTGATGAAAAATTTAAAACGTTGGAGCTCCAAAACTAAAAAAGGCAGACCCTTTTTTTAGTTTTTTGTCAATTTCAACTCTCATGTTTTGTGAATAATGAAGATAACACCCTGTATATATTAGGTTTTTAATTTTTGACTGATCTTATCAATAATTGTATTTTTTTTACTTTTTGTAGCTGTGGAAAATTAAAAATAAAAATAGTAAAATAAAGGCTTTAGAAATAAAAAAAATATGTGATGCTATAAAATCTATAAAAAATCAGTGATGGAAAATTTAAAACGTTGGAGCTCCAAAACTAAAAAAGGCAGACCCTTTTTTTAGTTTTTTGTCAATTTCAACTTTCATGTTTTGTGAATAATGAAGAAAACACCCTGTATATATTAGGTTTTTAATTTTTGACTGATCTTAACAATTATTTTTTTTTTTTTACTTTTTGTAGCTGTGGAAAATTAAAAACAAATAGTAAAATAAAAGCTTTAGAAATATAAAGAAAACATGTGATGCTATAAAATCTTTAAAAATCAGTGATGGAAAATTTAAAACGTTGGAGCTCCAAAACTAAAAAAGGCAGACCCTTTTTTTAGTTTTTTGTCAATTTCAACTCTCATGTTTTGTGAATAATGAAGAAAACACCCTGTATATATTAGGTTTTTAAATTTTGACTGTTCTTATCAAGAATTGTATTTTCTTTACTTTTTGTAGCTGTGGAAAATTAATAAAAATATAGTAAAATAAAGGCCTTAGAAATATAAAAAAAATATGTGATGCTATAAAATCTTTAAAAAACCAGTGATGGAAAATTTAAAACGTTGCAGCTCCAAAACTAAAAAAGGCAGACCCTTTTTTTTTGTTTTTTGACAATTCCAACTCTCATGTTTTGTGAATAATGAAGAAAACACCCTGTATATAATAGGTTTTTTAAATTTTGACTGATCTTATCAATAATTGTATTTTTTTTACTTTTTGTAGCTGTGGAAAATTAAAAAAAAAATAGTAAAATAAAGGCTTTAGAAATATAAAATAATATGTGATGCTATAAAATCTTTAAAAAATCAGTGATGGAAAATTTGAAACGTTTGAGCTCCAAAACGAAAAAAGGCAGACCCTTTTTTTAGTTTTTTGTCAATTTCAACTCTCATGTTTTGTGAATAATGCAGAAAACACCCTGTATATATTAGGGTTTTAAATTTTGACTGATCTTATCAATAATTGTATTTTTTTTTACTTTTTGTAGCTGTGGAAAATTAAAAACAAATAATAAAATAAAGGCTTTAGAAATATAAAAAAAATATGTGATGCTATAAAATCTTTAAAAAATCAATGATGGAAAATTTAAATCGTTGGAGCTCCAAAACTAAAAAAGGCAGACCCTTTTTTTAGTTTTTTGACAATTTCAACTCTCATGTTTTGTGAATAATGAAGACAACACCCTGTATATATTAGGTTTTTAAATTTTGACTTATCTTATCAATAATTGTATTTTCTTTACTTTTTGTAGCTGTGAAAAATTAAAAAAAATGGTAAAATAAAAGCTTTAGAAATATAAAAAAAAATATGTGATGCTATAAAATCTATAAAAAATCAGTGATGGAAAATTTAAAACGTTGGAGCTTCAAAACTAAAAAAGACAGACCCTTTTTTTAGTTTTTTGTCAATTTCAACTCTCATGTTTTGTGAATAATGAAGAAAACACCCTATAGATATTAGGTTTTTTAATTTTGACTGATCTTATCAATAATTGTATTTTTTTTACTTTTTGTAGCTGTGGAAAATTAAAAAAAATAGTAAAATAAAAGCTTTAGAAATATAAAAAAAAATATGTGGTGCTATAAAATCTTTAAAAAATCAGTGATGAAAAATTTAAAACGTTGGAGCTCTAAAACTAAAAAAAGGTAGACCCTTTTTTTAGTTTTTTGTCAATTCCAACTCTCATGTTTTGTGAATAATGAAGAAAACACCCTGTATATATTGGGTTTTAAATTTTGACTGATCTTATCAATAATTGTATTTTCTTTACTTTTTGTAGCTGTGGAAAATTAAAAAAAAAATAGTAAAATAAAGGCTTTTGAATCATAAAAAAAATATGTGATGCTATAAAATCTTTAAAAAATCAGTGATGAAAAGTTCAAAACGTTGGAGCTCCAAAACTAAAAAAGGTAGACCCTTTTTTTAGTTTTTTGTCAATTCCAACTCTCATGTTTTGTGAATAATGAAGAAAACACCCTGTATATATTAGGTTTTTAATTTTTGACTGATCTTAACAATTATTTTTTTTTTTTTACTTTTTGTAGCTGTGGAAAATTAAAAACAAATAGTAAAATAAAAGCTTTAGAAATATAAAAAAAATATGTGATGCTATAAAATCTTTAAAAAATCAGTGATGAAAAACATAAAACGTTGGAGCTCCAAAACTAAAAAAGGCAGACCCTTTTTTTAGTTTTTTGTCAATTTCAACTCTCATGTTTTGTGAATAATGAAGAAAACACCCTGTATATATTAGGTTTTTAATTTTTGACTGATCTTATCAATAATTATATTTTTTTTTACTTTTTGTAGCTGTGGAAAATTAATAAAAAAATAGTAAAATAAAGGCTTTAGAAATATAAAAAAAAAAAGTAATGCTATAAAATCTTTAAAAAATCAGTGATGGAAAATTTAAAACGTTGGAGCTCCAAAACTAAAAAAAGGTAGACCCTTTTTTTAGTTTTTTGTCAATTTCAACTCTCATGTTTTGTGAATAATGAAGAAAACACCCTATATATATTAGGTTTTTAAATTTTGACTGATCTTATCAAAAATTGTATTTTCTTTACTTTTTGTAGCTGTGGAAAATTAAAAAAAAAATAGTAAAATAAAGGCTTTAGAAATAAAAAAAAGTATGTGATGCTAGAAAATCTATAAAAAATCAGTGATGGAAAATTTTACACGTTTCAGCTCCAAAACTAAAAAAGGCAGACCCTATTTTTTTAGTTTTTTGTCAATTTCAACTCTCATGTTTTGTGAATAATGAAGAAAACACCCTGTATATATTAGGTTTTTAAATTTTGACTGATCTTATCAATAATTGTATTTTCTTTACTTTTTGTAGCTGTGGAAAATTAAAAAAAATAGTAAAATAAAAGCTTTAGAAATATAAAAAAAAATATGTGATGCTATAAAATCTATAAAAAATCAGTGATGGAAAATTTAAAACGTTGGAGCTTCAAAACTAAAAAAGACAGACCCTTTTTTTAGTTTTTTGTCAATTCCAACTCTCATGTTTGTGAATAATGAAGAAAACACCCTATAGATATTAGGTTTTTTAATTTTGACTGATCTTATCAATAATTGTATTTTTTTTACTTTTTGTAACTGTGGAAAATTAAAAAAAATAGTAAAATAAAAGCTTTAGAAATATAAAAAAAAATATGTGGTGCTATAAAATCTTTAAAAAATCAGTGATGGAAAATTTGAAACGTTTGAGCTCCAAAACTAAAAATGGCAGACCCTTTTTTTAGTTTTTTGTCAATTTCAACTCTCATGTTTTGTGAATAATGAAGAAAACACCCTGTATATATTAGGTTTTTAAATTTTGACTGATCTTATCAATAATTGTATTTTCTTTACTTTTTGTAGCTGTGGAAAATTAAAAACAAATAGTAAAATAAAGGCTTTAGAAATATAAAAAAAATATGTGATGCTATAAAATCTATAAAAAATCAGTGATGGAAAATTTAAAACGTTGGAGCTCCAAAACTAAAAAAGGCAGACCCTTTTTTTAGTTTTTTGTCAATTTCAACTCTCATGTTTTGTGAATAATGAAGAAAACACCCTGTATATATTAGGTTTTTAATTTTTGACTGATCTTATCAATAATTATATTTTTTTTTACTTTTTGTAGCTGTGGAAAATTAATAAAAAAATAGTAAAATAAAGGCTTTAGAAATATAAAAAAAAAAAAAGTAATGCTATAAAATCTTTATAAAATCAGTGATGGAAAATTTAAAACGTTGGAGCTCCAAAACTAAAAAAAGGCAGACCCTTTTTTTAGTTTTTTGTCAATTTCAACTCTCATGTTTTGTGAATAATGAAGAAAACACCCTATATATATTAGGTTTTTAAATTTTGACTGATCTTATCAATAATTGTATTTTCTTTACTTTTTGTAGCTGTGGAAAATTAAAAAAAAATAGTAAAATAAAGGCTTTAGAAATAAAAAAAATGTGATGCTATAAAATCTATAAAAAATCAGTGTTGGAAAATTTAAAACGTTGGAGCTCCAAAACTAAAAAAGGCAGAACCTGTTTTTTAGTTTTTTGTCAATTTCAACTCTCATGTTTTGTGAATAATGAAGAAAACACCCTGTATATATTAGGTTTTAAATTTTGACTTATCTTATCAATAATTGTATTTTTTTACTTTTTGTAGCTATGGAAAATTAAAAAAAATAGTAAAATAAAGGCTTTAGAAATATAAAAAATATATGATGCTATAAAATATTATAATCTTAATTTAAAAATATTTTTATTTTTAAAATTTTAAGAATTTGGCCTATCTTTAATCTTGCCAGAATTTTGAAAACTAATATTGTATCAACACCTGAGACTTCTTAAATAAATTATAATTAAAATATATTTTTTATTATGATTTCTTAGCTTCACAAATAATTGCTCTACGTTTTAATTTAATTTTCTAAGTTTGATGAAGTTATAATTCGACTAGTCATTAAAATCAGAGATGCAATAAATAATTCTTGTTATGACCCTCAATTTCTGCACAAAATTATAACTCGTTAAAGAAAGTAGTAGATTTGAAAGGCAAGAAACGAGATTTGATATTAGTTACAACTTTTTTTATGGATGTATAAAATTCCAGGGTCATGCTAATTTCTTATTTTATCTTCCATTATTTCCTTACTCATCATTTTTTATTTGTCATAAAATATCCTTTTGAAAAAAAAATATAAAAAAACTTAATTTTCTTAGAAGCAACATAAATAAATTTCTATTTTTTTTATAAAAATTCCAACAAAATGAGAATAAAAACATCCCAAAAAATTTAGAAAAAACTGATATTTATTTTTAAATTAGACATAGTACTAAAAAATTAGGTTCGTTTAACTTATTTAAATTAGATTAAAATGATTTGATCACTTTAAATATTTTTCGCACGCTTATGACCTTACAGTGGATAACGTCAGAATATTTACCGTTTGTTAGCTATTTATTAAAAATTGACTTTTTTGGAAAATATTTTTTCTTATTTCAATTTTGGTTTTATTGAAAGACCAACTTATTATAGAAGAGAACCACAGGGACCAAACGTTAACAAGAATAACCAAAAATATTTCTCAAAAGTTAAATAGTCAGATGTTGACATTTTTATTGGAGTCCTAAATAAAAAAGTTCTTTTAAAAAATTAAAACCTAGATTTTTTGATAAGTTTTTTAATGGCAGAGTTGAAGGTGTTATGAAATATAATTATAACCTCGATATTTTTCTTAAAATAATTTTTTTTAATATTTTTGTGTTACATGTAAAAGGCAAAAAAGTACCAAGAAATATTTTTAGGTCAAATATTAATTTTCGGATTAATAAAATTATTATTGTTCTCAAAACTGTAATAAATATGTTTTGAATTTTTAGAGTAATTGTTCTTGAAATAAGACTCGAAAATTTCATTCTGATTATTTTTATTTTTTGATAGGAGCAACCTGAAATTTTGGCCAAAAGAAAAAGTCTAAGATTATGAAGAATAAGGTTTTAAAAAATATTTCCTAAAAATTGTTCTTTTTTTCAGATTTTAAATTATAAATTCTGAGTAAAAAAATAAGAAAAAAACGTTTTTTTTTCGAAAAAATTTCGTTTTTTTGTAATAACTTCGGACTGAATCGATAGAGAAATTTTAAAACGGTCTTATTTATAAGATTTCATTTAAATACAATAAATAAAACAGGTTTCAAATTTTTGTATCGAGAAATAAAAAAGTTACAGCAGGTTTTGTGTTGCTTTTAAGAAAACACGTTTTTTTGTAATAAATTTAGAATGAATCGATAGAAAAATTTCGAATTGATCTTATTTATTAGATTTCATGAAATTGTAATACAACAAATAAAAAAGCTAGAGCACGTTTTGTGTTGTTTTTAAGAAAATGTTTTTTTTTTGTAAACGTAACGTTTCGTCGTCTCATTTAATATGCAATCGACAGAGAAGTTTTTGGTAAAAAAAATCGCAAAAATTCTTCAAAAAAACTGAATAAAAAAAGGGCGTTTATTATTTCCTGTTACTTTTACAATTGGGTGACCTTAAAATTCGCTTTGCGATTATAAAACAGGATTTTTGAGCCTCTTACACGTTTTGTCTTAATACTATTTCAAGGTAATCCGCAAAAACCACGTGTAGTTTATTTTTTTAATCAAATTTTGGCATAATTCCCTCGCTAATTAATATTCATTACTATATTTCCAAAAATATATAAAATATCCTAAGTAGGTTTATTATTTTTTTATGAACGTACAAAACTTACATTACTTAGAATTAATTTATTACTTTGAGCCAAAATTATAATCTATTTTGGCAATGAAAAACCCCATTACCTAAAACAATCAATCAATTTTACGTTAAATTACTAATAATTGACTTCATTTCCTATCCAAAATGTCCTTTGCAAAAAAAGCATATAATTACACATAATTTGCATGAATGTTTAAACAATAAATTCACACCTTAACTCCTATACTTATTTATTCAACAATTCCAAATAAGCTACGCTAATTTAAGCGTTAAATATTATTAATAAAAATTCGTCTTTAATTACATAACTTACAACACAATAACACGTTCTGGTCTTTCTTCGAAAAATATTTTTCGCAATTTTCTTAACGCATTTGAAGATAATTCGTTTAACCTTCCTCAAAATTAAAATCTTCCACGTTGTTTTTTTGAGAAGCCCTCGTTTTTTAATTAAAAATTAATTAATAAAAGTAAAAGCTTGTTTTATATCTCCTTGAGATCACTTGCTTTGTTTTTGTTTACCAATGCTTGATATTTTATTGTCATATTTTCACTCATATTTTATCATACAATAATTAATTAATTGATTTTTCTGTAGAAAATAAAATTTTTAAATAGCAAATAAACTTATTAAAATTTATGAATATAACTGTTTTAAATAACTAAAAAATTTGTGGTCAAAAATACATAATTAATATAAAATTAAATATATTTTCACTCAAGGCTATTAGTATTGAAACAAAAACGAAAAAAAATAAATTTATGTATCTGAACTGATAATTTAATTATCTTCATTTGAATTTTACGTTAAATGGAGACAATTATGGCGAAAAATATATAAAACTATTTTTGCTTCTGCAAAGCAAATATCAAAACGAAAAATTTAAAGAATAACGAACAATTCGAGCTTAAAAATATGCTAATGACATAATTATTATAATAGTGATTCAATATAATGGAGTATTTTGTTTATATTTTTAGCATTTTCTTCCTGAACGAATTAAAAGATGTTAATTCGTACGATTGTAAGTTAAAATAAAAAATAGTGTTAAAATATATTTAATACGTTATTTTTGGCAGATCAACCAAAATATTGTGATACATTTGGTACAAATTTTTACGAAAACATTAATTGCAAACCGATTTATAGTAACCTGTGGGATTATACAGCTTGCCCCTCATCTTTTGATTGTTCTAAGAACGTGTATCAGGAACAATCCTGCACGTATGAAAACAAAATTTATAAAAATGGAGACGTTATTAACGAAAAAAATGGACTTAACAGAAAATGCAAATGCATTATTACCAAGTAAGTCATCTAATTTAATCGAAAATTTTAGAAACCATTTTGAAAATTGTCAATTTTCAGTGGTAAAGCTAGGATTAATTGTGAAACCAAAAGCTTCGTAGATGTAGTAGAAAAAGAAATGAAAAGAGCTGATGAAATTTGTAGAAACAAGGAAAATACATTGATTGAAACCTTAAAACTCGACTGCATAAATCTAACGAGTAAGTTAAAAAAAATCTAAATAAAATACTAAAGTTTACAATTTTTAGAAGAAGCCACTACTTGCAGTGTCAACAATCAAATTCTAAATGAAGGAGATAAATTTTATCCCAAAAACTCATGTTTGGAGTGCATGTGTTTGAAAGGGTACATGAATGTTGATCTAACACCGTATTGTTTTGGAAAAACTTGTGATTCAATTTTAAACAAACATGATGAGATAGGAAGAAAATGCGCGCCAGTTTATCCTGATGAAAAGGCTTCTTTAAAAGCAAGTCTTCTAATATTTGAAGTTCCTGAAGAACCATTGTGTTGCCCAAGCAAATTCTTGTGTGGTAAGTCTTTTGAAAACATTATCACTTTAGGTAATCCTCGTTTTTATAGCGAAAGATGCATCAGATGTAACGTTGATGTCCTCGGTACTTACTAAAACAGGTAAGTCCGAAATATAAATTGGGTACTGAGTGTATGATAAAAATTTTGTAGAAACTAATGGATATTGTAGTTTTGGTGATAAAGCTTTTTTACTGGGTGAAGTTTATAAGGTGTCTTACGCTAACAGAAAAAAAGTAAATCGGGAAGTTATTTGTATTTGTAATATCCCTCCTTTTCCAACTTGTTTTGAACCACCAGGCCAAGATGATGATATTGAGGAACAAGATTATGATTTTAGTTATGATGATTATCGTGATGAAAACCATAATTCCGGTAATGTACCTAACCCGGATTACAATTACAATGAGTATTTTGATGATAATCAAACAAGTAATAACAACAATGGAAATCAAACCATTCCTGTAGTTCCGGTTAATCCAATTAACAATTCCACGAATGCTGGTTCTGGAGATACTAATCCCAGCAATCAAACTGGAACGGGTACTACAAATCCTATAAATCCTGGAGGTAATAATCAAACCGTTCCTATAGTTCCAGTTAATCCAATTAATAATTCAACGAACTCTGGAGGTAATAACCAAACTGTTCCTATAATTCCAGTTAATCCAATTAACAATTCCACGAACTCTGGTTCTGGAGACACAAAACCAAGTAATCAAACTGGTACGAATCCTATAAATCCCGGAGGAAACAATCAGACAAATTCTGGAAATACAGATCCTATAAATTCTGGAGGCAATAACCAAACGGGTACAATAGTTCCTGTTAATCCCAACAATAATTCTACTAACCCTGATGATGATGATTATTATGGCGATGATTACCATGAAAATTACGATTATGGCGACCCAAATAACGGAAATAATAATTCCACAAATCCTGGAGGTAATAATCAAACCGTTCCTATTAATCCAATTAACAATTCCACAAACTCTGGTTCTGGAGATACTAAACCAAGCAATCAAACTGGTACTGATACTACGAATCCTATAAATCCCGGAGGAAACAATCAAACTAATTCTGGAAATACAAATCCTGGTGGTAATAATCAAACTATTCCGATAAATCCCATTAGCAATTCCACCAACTCCAATGAAGATGATGAAGATGATGATGATTATGACTACGACTATTATGATGATCATTTAAACACTGGAAATAATAAAACTGATAATACAAGATCAGACGGAAATTCAACGACAACTAATCCAGTAGGGGGGAATAGTACTGATAACGGCAATAAAAATGGGGAAAATGATTTCGATAAATATGATGATTATAATGTTAAATATCGTAATGAGGATGAAGAGGGAGACTACACTGAAGATGATGATAAAACTAAAACCGGTAATACTTCTCCAAATAATGGAAACGCAAGTGGAGGTACCAGTTTAACTAACAACGTTGGGCCTAATTTAAATGCAAAAGTTCCTATCACAGTTCCAACAAACCAAATAGGTACTGGAGATAAACCTACAGCTTCTAATACAATACCACACAATTCAACAAATGCAGGAAATGTTCAACCAATTAATCCCGGTATTATTAGTAATCCGGATGATGAGAATAATGAGGATGAAGAGGGAGACTACACTGATGAAGATGATAAAACTAAAACCGGTAATACTTCTCCAAATAATGGAAACGCAAGTGGAGGTACCAGTTTAACTAACAACGTTGGGCCTAATTTAAATGCAAAAGTTCCTATCACAGTGCCAACAAACCAAATAGGTACTGGAGATAAACCTACAGCTTCTAATACAATATCAGACAATTCAACAAATGCAGGAAATGTTCAACCAATTAATCCCGGTACTATTAGTAATCCTGATGATGAGAATAATGAGGATGAAGAGGGAGACTACACTGATGAAGATGATAAAACTAAAACCGGTAATACTTCTCCAATTAATGGAAACGCAAGTGGAGGTACCAATTTAACTAACAACGTTGGGCCCAATTTAAATGCAAAAGTTCCTATCACGGTGCCAACAAACCAAATAGGTACTGGAGATAAACCTACAGCTTCTAATACAATACCACACAATTCAACAAATGCAGGAAATGTTCAACCAATTAATCCCGGTATTATTAGTAATCCGGATGATGAGAATAATGAGGATGAAGAGGGAGACTACACTAATGAAGATGATAAAACTAAAACCGGTAATATTTCTCCAATTAATGGAAACGCAAGTGGAGGTACCAGTTTAACTAACAACGTTGGGCCTAATTTAAATGCAAAAGTTCCTATCACAGTTCCAACAAACCAAATAGGTACTGGAGATAAACCTACAGCTTCTAATACAATACCACACAATTCAACAAATGCAGGAAATGTTCAACCAATTAATCCCGGTATTATTAGTAATCCGGATGATGAGAATAATGAGGATGAAGAGGGAGACTACACTAATGAAGATGATAAAACTAAAACCGGTAATATTTCTCCAATTAATGGAAACGCAAGTGGAGGTACCAGTTTAACTAACAACGTTGGGCCTAATTTAAATGCAAAAGTTCCTATCACAGTTCCAACAAACCAAATAGGTACTGGAGATAAACCTACAGCTTCTAATACAATACCACACAATTCAACAAATGCAGGAAATGTTCAACCAATTAATCCCGGTACTATTAGTAATCCTGATGATGAGAATAATGAGGATGAAGAGGGAGACTACACTGATGAAGATGATAAAACTAAAACCGGTAATAATTCTCCAATTAATGGAAACGCAAGTGGAGGTACCAGTTTAACTAACAACGTTGGGCCCAATTTAAATGCAAAAGTTCCTATCACAGTGCCAACAAACCAAATAGGTACTGGAGATAAACCTACAGCTTCTAATACAATACCACACAATTCAACAAATGCAGGAAATGTTCAACCAATTAATCCCGGTATTATTAGTAATCCGGATGATGAGAATAATGAGGATGAAGAGGGAGACTACACTAATGAAGATGATAAAACTAAAACCGGTAATATTTCTCCAATTAATGGAAACGCAAGTGGAGGTACCAGTTTAACTAACAACGTTGGGCCTAATTTAAATGCAAAAGTTCCTATCACAGTTCCAACAAACCAAATAGGTACTGGAGATAAACCTACAGCTTCTAATACAATACCACACAATTCAACAAATGCAGGAAATGTTCAACCAATTAATCCCGGTACTATTAGTAATCCTGATGATGAGAATAATGAGGATGAAGAGGGAGACTACACTGATGAAGATGATAAAACTAAAACCGGTAATACTTCTCCAATTAATGGAAACGCAAGTGGAGGTACCAATTTAACTAACAACGTTGGGCCCAATTTAAATGCAAAAGTTCCTATCACGGTGCCAACAAACCAAATAGGTACTGGAGATAAACCTACAGCTTCTAATACAATACCATACAATTCAACAAATGCAGGAAATGTTCAACCAATTAATCCCGGTACTATTAGTAATCCTGATGATGAGAATAATGAGGATGAAGAGGGAGACTACACTGATGAAGATGATAAAACTAAAACCGGTAATACTTCTCCAAATAATGGAAACGCAAGTGGAGGTACCAGTTTAACCAACAACGTTGGGACTAATTTAAATGCAACAGTTCCTATCACAGTGCCAACAAACCAAATAGGTACTGGAGATAAACCTACAGCTTCTAATACAATATCAGACAATTCAACAAATGCAGGAAATGTTCAACCAATTAATCCCGGTACTATTAGTAATCCTGATGATGAGAATAATGAGGATGAAGAGGGAGACTACACTGATGAAGATGATAAAACTAAAACCGGTAATATTTCTCCAATTAATGGAAACGCAAGTGGAGATACCAGTTTAACTAACAACGTTGGGCCTAATTTAAATGCAAAAGTTCCTATCACAGTTCCAACAAACCAAATAGGTACTGGAGATAAACCTACAGCTTCTAATACAATATCAGACAATTCAACAAATGCAGGAAATGTTCAACCAATTAATCCCGGTACTATTAGTAATCCTGATGATGAGAATAATGAGGATGAAGAGGGCGACTACACTGATGAAGATGATAAAACTAAAACCGGTAATATTTCTCCAATTAATGGAAACGCAAGTGGAGGTACCAGTTTAACTAACAACGTTGGGCCCAATTTAAATGCAAAAGTTCCTATCACAGTTCCAACAAACCAAATAGGTACTGGAGATAAACCTACAGCTTCTAATACAATACCACACAATTCAACAAATGCAGGAAATGTTCAACCAATTAATCCCGGTATTATTAGTAATCCGGATGATGAGAATAATGAGGATGAAGAGGGAGACTACACTGATGAAGATGATAAAACTAAAACCGGTAATACTTCTCCAAATAATGGAAACGCAAGTGGAGGTACCAGTTTAACCAACAACGTTGGGACTAATTTAAATGCAACAGTTCCTATCACAGTGCCAACAAACCAAATAGGTACTGGAGATAAACCTACAGCTTCTAATACAATACCACACAATTCAACAAATGCAGGAAATGTTCAACCAATTAATCCCGGTATTATTAGTAATCCGGATGATGAGAATAATGAGGATGAAGAGGGAGACTACACTGATGAAGATGATAAAACTAAAACCGGTAATACTTCTCCAAATAATGGAAACGCAAGTGGAGGTACCAGTTTAACCAACAACGTTGGGACTAATTTAAATGCAACAGTTCCTATCACAGTGCCAACAAACCAAATAGGTACTGGAGATAAACCTACAGCTTCTAATACAATACCACACAATTCAACAAATGCAGGAAATGTTCAACCAATTAATCCCGGTACTATTAGTAATCCGGATGATGAGAATAATGAGGATGAAGAGGGAGACTACACTGATGAAGATGATAAAACTAAAACCGGTAATACTTCTCCAAATAATGGAAACGCAAGTGGAGGTACCAGTTTAACCAACAACGTTGGGACTAATTTAAATGCAACAGCTCCGATTACAGGACCAACAAACCCAACAGGTACTGGAGATAAACCTACAACTTCCAATACAACACCAGGCAATTCAACCAATGCAGGAATTACTAAACCAATTAATCCTGGTACCATCATCAATCCTGATGAAAAAAATAAGACCAATACTGGTAATAGTACTCCAAATAATGGAAATGCAAATGCAGGTACTAGTGTAACCAGCAACGTTGGGACAAATTTGAATGGAACAGCTCCTATTAAAGTACCTACAAACCAAACAGGTACTGGAGATGCCAGTTTTTCAATTAAAGGTAATGACCCAAACCTAAACAAATCCCCCAATACTCCAAGTAACGGAACTGCGGCGCCTGCAAGTATTCCTGATGATGACAGTAATGAATTCCCAAATTATGAAAACAAAGATAATTACGATGATTTTATAAAACCTGAAGAACCTAAAGAGGAACCGAAGCGTGATAATGAGGTTGATGATGATGAAGATTATGTCGACACAGACGTTTTAGATGATCCTGTGAAAATTCAAAGGAAAAGAAATGATGTACAATCTAATATCCCAGGAAAGCTGCACGTATATGATGATTATGATAAGGATATATATATATAAAAATTTAATGAAAATTAAATATAAGTTTTATATTATTTCGTAGTTTTCTTTCCTTTTTTATTTATCAACCGATTTTGATGCGGTTTTTGAATTTTAATTAACCACTTAAAAAATAGTAGTTTTATTTAATTTAATTAATAAATCTCGATGTCATTTTTGTTTAAATGTTAATTTGAGTGATCTTAAGTTGAAGCTACTTAAGTATAAGTGCAGTAATCTGTTATAAGACATTAAAAACGGATTTTGGTGTTTACTTTAGTGAAGGCAATTATGTATTACAGTGCATTAATTAAAGTGAAATATATTTCCTGTCGACAGGAAAGCGAGGTGATATTACACAATGTGAAGTTACATACAAGCACATTATTACTAATTATTGCACACGGTGTATTATTTAATTAATGATGATCTTATAATTAAGAATTTCACGGAATTTAGGACCTAAAAACTTCGATTGGTAGGTCTTGAATATTACAAAAATGAGTCATTTGTCATTAATTCTAACGCAAAACATGAGCTTAAAGGACAATTTTATAATTAAAACTTTTGCGTAATTAGTATTTCTTGTAATGGTATGAAATCACAAAAACTAACAACAAAATAATTAACTCTTAGTAACCACTAAACGACGGTTATTTCACAATCGTTAATTTCTTAGACATTGGACGACAAAGCAAACCATGAAGCTTCGCAAACTCTGACGCAATTTTTTCACTTTCGTCTTGAAACTCGAAAAAGCTAAAAGTAGAAAGCGCACTTCCCAAAACTGATTGACAAGACACTAAATTAACAAGGAAGAAGCGGAGGAAAGCAAACATTAATTACCTCTACTACTTCACTTCTGACGACGTTTTGTTCATTATTATTTAAGTAATCGCTATTTTAGTACCTTATTTATTATTATGCATTGCATCCTCATCCACAATCCTTTCAAGCTTGAAATATTAACTTTACGTAACTAAAATTACTGCAGAAAGTAAAAGCACATAATTAAGAAAAAAATTCCAAATTTTTACAGTACTTGATTTGATTACAGAAATTATTTCTTTTATAACTAAAAAAAATAAGTTTTTATATGTTTAAAATTTTAGAAAAACAAAAATTTTAAATTCACTATGTAGGCAACATATATTTATTTAAGTAAGTTCAGTTGTATACGTTTTAAACAAAATTTGTATACTTGGTTGTCTAATTTAAATAACGCTTTAAAATATAGGCTATTTTTTATTTAAAGTATTGCAAAAAATTAAAATATAAGATTACATTTCCAAAAAAATAATTTTTAAAAAATTACTTACTGTAAAAGCCCCGCCTTTTTTGTAATGGCGTCGGAACTCTTCCGCTACGTCACATCACAATAAACTAAACATAAGATTTTCAAACTTATTTTTGATATTTAATTTAAATAAATCAACACCATACAATGAAAATACCATATTTTTAGCACTTATTGCTGAATAAATAAAAATATTTTTTAGAAAAGTTTAAATGCGTGCACAGAAACTCACCAAAGTAAACATTTATTTTAGATTTTTATTTTCGCACTTAAAAGTAAAACAAAAACAATTCCTTGAATCACCAATTATCTTTTTTTAAAAATTGAAATTTTTTTAAAAATTGAATAATATATTCTAACGACCATCGTTACTAACCACATGGTTTTTCAACGGATTACAGACAGGCGACATCTAGTGTTTATTTTTAAAATTTTTGCAGTAAGCTTGGTTGCTTCACCTTTTCATTATTTAATTTTCTTATAAACAAACAGGTTTCGATCATTGACGTATTTTTGTTGAATACGCAATAATCCTGTTAATCCTGGAAACAATTCCACTAATAACCCTGATGATGATGAAATAAAAATATGGGCCAATCGTGGTGGCCTAATTGCCCCTGTCTTTACACACGCTCGACCAAAGTCGAGATCCTGATGATGATGACGATTATGACGAAAATTACGACAATAATTATGGAGACCCAAATAACGGCAGTAATAATTTACCAAAGACAAATTAAACTAATTCTGTACGAACTCTGGTTCTGGAGATACTAAACCATATAATTAAACTGGAACTGGTACCATGATCTTATAAATCCTGGATGAAACACAACCTTAACCATCTGCAACTCTTGAGACATCTAGATCTGGCAAAATAAGAAATAGAAATAATCAATGGATTAATAAAGAAACAACCAATATAGGCATACCCCAAGGATCTGTTTTAGGTCCCTCTACTATACAACCTTTGTGTAGAAAATACAAAAAAAAATACACCGATACTTCACTCTTTAAAAAATCTATCCAGGATGATCTCAATTCCATAGAATTCCATAGAGCCAGTTATTCATATACAGGGTGGGCCAACGAAAACGAAACAGACGAGTTTTAAAATGGTTAATAAAAAATTTTGAAAAAACGCTCGGGCAGGTCAATTTTGGTTTCGAGGGGGACATATTTAGCAATAGAAGTGATTCAAAAATCCATTCACCCCTGCGCCCTATGGACACAACCCCTAAAATTTTAATAGGGATGGTGGGGTAAGTAATACCTTGTTAGAAAGATCTTTTTACTCAGAGTAACATACAAAAAAAAAAGTTAAATCGATCGATTCGCTTTAAAGATATTCAAAATTTAGCAAATAGAGATGTCATGTCTTTTAAAATTGTGCTATGAACACCACGCCTTCAATTTTATGTGTTTTGATAGGGTAAGTAATATCGTTTCGAGGGTGACATATTTTGCAATAGACCTGATTCAAAAATCCATTCATCCCTCGCCCTTTGGACACAACTCCTAAAAATTTAATAGGGATGATGGGGTAAGTAATACCTCGTTAGAAAGATCTTTTTACCCAGAGTAACATGCCAAAAAAAAAGTTAAATCCTTCGATTCGTTTTGAAGATATTCAAAATTTAACATGTAGAGTTTATATGCCGTTAAAATTGTACTATGTACACCACGGCTTCAATTGAATATTGAAAGGTCACAAATATCATCCTTATAAAATTTATTTAATTCATGAGTTAAATGAGGTGATGACGGAACGGATAATTGCTGATGAAAATTATCTTTATAATATCTGTTCTTCTGATGAGTGCACTTTTTTTCTCAAACTCAACCGTTAATCGTCATAATTGTCGATATTGGTCAGATGAGAATCCTAGGGTATTTCATGAAGTTCACACTCAAACTCCTCAAAAATTGAATGTGTGGGTTGGAATTTTTGGAGACCGTCTTATTGGTCCTTATTTTCTAGATGGCAATCTAACAGGGGATATGTACTTGGATCTACTTCAAAACTTTGTTCATCCATTTCTTGACGATATTATCGAAAATGACGATCGTTATTTAGAAGACCATCTGATTTTCCAACAAGACGGAGCCCCTGCTCATTACTCACAGCCTGTTAGGGAATTCTTGGATACGACGTTTCCTGGGCAATGGATTGGGTGTAGAGGACCTTTGGAGTGGCCGCCGCGATCTCCCGATCTTACTCCCCTTGATTTTTTCCTTTGGGGGCATTTAAAAAGTAAGATTTACGCAACGGAACTAGGATCTCTAGCAGAGTTACGACAGAGAATTATTAATGAATGCCGAGAAATTACTACTGAAATGTTACAAAATGTAAGAATTCGCTTTGAGCAAAATTTGTACGTTTGCATGGAGGTTGGTGGAACTCAATTCGAACATTTTTAATAAAATAATAAAAACATCCTTGAAAGTGTCGGGATCGATGGGATTCTTTAAAGTGTTAAGTATTCTTCAAAAAGATTAGTTAAGTTTAGTTTTGGTTAAATAAAAAATAATGTGCAATACTGTTTTATTTTGAATTCTTTAAAACAAACCAATCGATTGCACTTTTGTTTTTTTGTATGTTACTTGTGGTAAAAAGAACTTTCCAAGGAGGTATTACTTACCCTATCAAAAGACTTAAAATTGAAGGCGTGGTGTTCATAGCACAATTTTAAAAGGTATGAAAACTCTACTTGCTAAATTTTGAATATCTTTAAAACGAATCGATCGATTTAACTTTTTTTTTTGTATATTACTCTGGGTAAAAAGACCTTTCCAACGAGGTATTACTTACCCTACCATCCCTATTAAAATTTTAGGGGTTGTGACTAAAGGGCGAGGGATGAATGGATTTTCAATCAACTCTATTGCAAAGTATGTCCCTCTCGAAACGGTATTACTTACCTTATCAAAACACTTAAAATTGAAGGTGTGGTGTTCATGGCACAATTTTAAAAGGCATGAAATCTCTACTTGCTAAATTTCGAATATCTTTAAAACGAATCGATCGATTTAACTTTTTTTTTGTATGTTACTCTGGATAAAAAGATCTTTCCAACGAGGTATTACTTACCCCACCATCCCTTTTAAAATTTAAGGGGTTGTGTCCATAGAGCGCAGGGATGAATGGATTTTTGAATCAGCTCTATTGCAAAATATGTCCCCCTCGAAACTAAACTTGACCTGTCCGAGCATTTTTTCAAATTTTTTTATTAACTATTTCAAAACTCGTCTGTTTCGTTTTCGTTGGCCCACCCTGTATAACTGGCTCATCGGCCACAGATTATCTTTAAATACGAAAATATCAGTAATAATTTTATTTGAGTTTAAAAATTAGTTAGTTCCCAATACTACAATAAAAGTGGAGAAAGAAATTAAAAATCTAATGTTGATAGACCAAGGGTTAAACTGGGAGCCCCATATTACCAAAATAAAAAAAAAACAAATAAATTCTTTTTAGGGGTCTTATATAGAGCAATTTTTTGGATTAAGTTTCTTCAAAACTTCAAACGCTTAATATTCTTCACCACCTTTGCCTTCACCTTCTACAGAATCCATACCAACTTCTTCATAATCCTTCTCGAGGGCAGCCAAATCTTTACGAGCTTCTAAGAAGTCTCCTTCTTCCATACCTTCACCAACGTACCAATGTACGAAAGCTCGCTTGGCATACTTAAGATCAAATTTATGATCCCAATGAGCCCATGCTTACGCAATAGCTGTGGTGTTGGACCACATGCAAACGGTATGTTGTACTTTAGCCAAATCTCCACCTGGGACAACAGTTGGGGGTTAATAGTAGATACCAACTTTGAAAACAGTTGGACACCATTCAAGAAACTCAATTGGCCTCTTGGTTTTAATGCAGCAAGCCATATATTTTCGCATTTCACCATTTGGTTTGCAGCTTCAAAATAGGCATTGATAATTTCATCTACTGTAAGTTGTTAGTGGTTCATAGTTGGCTTTTTCAGCAGAAATAACTGGTGCAAGAGGGAAATTAATACGTGGGTCTGGTATTAAGTTTGTTTGAAATTCAGTAAGATCAAAATTCAAAGCAACATCGAAGGGAAGCAATAATAGATGAATTTGGCAAATAAGCTGTTCAAGTTGGTTGAGGCGCCCAGCCCAGTTCAATGTCCAAGTTGCGTCTGCAGATATCATCATAAATAGCTTCGATGTCAAGGGTCGTTTGGGTGGTTAAAATTGAGTTGTAAGGTTTAACCACAGCAGTTGATACTTGAGGAGCATGGTAGATTGCGAATTCTTATTTAGATTTTTTTGTCATAATCAACTGATAAACATTCCTTCAATAAAGAGGTGAATCCTGATCCCGAGATCCAGTACCTCCACCAAAAGAGTGGAAGATAAGGAATGCTTGTAAGCCAGTACATTGATCAGCTAATTTACGAATACGGTCGAGTACCAAATCAACATTTTTTTTTAATAGTGTAGTAATCACGAAAATAGTTGGTTGTAGCACCTTCCTTCCCAGTAGCCAATTGCTCTGGGTAGAACAATTACCTGTAAGTTCCTGTACGAACTTCATGAAAGACAGTGGGTTCCAGGTCAAAAAAATACAACTCTTGGGATATGCTTTCCAGTACCAGCTTCGCTGAAGAAGGTGTCGAAACTGTCATTTCCTCCTCCTAGAGTCTTATCACTTAAGATTTGACCATTGCGTTGTTATAGCCGGAATGATATTATGGATCGAACTGTAATCGAAGAAAAGAAGTGTAAAAAAACGGTATTATCGATAAAATGGATTGTCCACAAAAAGATATTGTCGAAGAAAAAGTTTGTCGATGTTGATGAAACGTCTGTGTTAATGTAAAAATAGAGCCGATTGTGAGTACCAGAAATTTTCCAGATTTATGATTCGTTTCCGTTTCAAGCCGATATATCAACCAATACAACGGATTTTTGTCGAAATTTCGCAAGGTTCCATTTTTTACCCCACAAAATTCTGCACCTAACGTATATAAGCTTTTCAAGCTAAGCGATCCCCCCTTGCGGACGAATGCGACACCAATGAGAAGACGTCAAAAGTAGTTTAGTTGCCATCACGTTCTATTTTAGATTTTGAAGAATAGTAAACGACTACAATCCATTCAGGAGAGGCTTAATTTTCGCACATTTGAATTCAAATTTACCCCTACAATGACACATTCCAAAACTGTCAACCACATATTAAAATACTCCTCAGAAACAGCTCAAAATCCGAAAAATAGCTATGCGTGGCGGAATAACTATATTTCATGATGATCCAAAAATTTGATTCCAAAACCAAAATGATTTTTTCAGCTATTTGCAAAATACTTTATTTGATTTTGAAGAAAAAAAAAAGGATGGAATTGATTTCGGAGGACATATTGTGACCGTACATTTACAGTATTATTTATTTAATTATAATTTATAAGTCTTTTATTTAACATTAGTAAAGAGGGTGGTGGTGTTCCCACGATGAAACTTTTTTCCCGATGAGAATTTTCGATGAAAAGGTCTTGTCGATCAAACTAGTGTGAAAAATTGCACATTTTTGAAATAATTACTAATTAGCAATGAATTTAAACGATTCTCTTTTACTTAAATTCCTTCTAAAATATGCGAATATATTGGGGATGAATCCCAAGAATAGAACAAGATTTACTAATTTTGTAGCTGCGTTTAATTGCATGGTTTTGATCATTAATTTAATTGCTAATATTACTGAAGTGGTTTTGAGTGTTAATAAGGGTGATGTTGTAGAAAAGGTAACTTTCACATCATGCCTGATTGTTGTAAGTAAAATAATGTATAATTAATACAAAAATTAATTAAATTTTTTAGACCATATATAAATTAATATGGTGGAAATATAAAGGCAAGACGATTAATAAAGCGTTGGCTTTGATTGATAAAATGTGGCCATTTGAAAAATTTGGGATTGATGAACAAGCAGTTAATATAAAACGCACTAATTTTACACTTAGATTAATTAAGATTTACGCGCTTGATTTCTATGTCGCCACTTTTGCTCTCATGATTTTCTACTACCTTGATGACACTTTATTCGTTCCCGGTTACTACGGTTGTGATTTAAAGGATAAGACTTGCTTTAATTCTATATTTTTCGTTCAATTGCCTGCTGCATTGTACGTTGGTCAATCTGCAGAAATTTGTTTCGATTGTTTCTTTTTAGTAATCATCGCGTTTGTTTACATAGCAGCAGATCAGATTAAAAAATCGTTTCTAAGGTGGAATTCAATAAGTGATTTTAACGAATCTAGTAATTTTTTAAAAGAAATTGTGGTACAACACCAACATTTATTGGAGTAAGAGTAAGGAGTTTAAAACTACTCACTGAGTAATCTTATATTTTTATTTAGATTCACTGATGTTGTTAAAGACTTGTATGAGCAAATATTTTTTGTGCAACTTGGTGCAACTATTTTCAACTTGACTTTTGTGCTGTATTTAATAACTTATCAAGGGTGAGTAGATTTAAGTCATCAAGAATTACCTTCGTCAACGAAATCACGATTGAGAATAACAGTGATTGGATGGAATTATAGCGGGGATAACCCCCGCTTCTCGTTCTTCAACCAATCACAGAGCAATCGGAGAAAAAATGTACTTTTGCTACAGAAAGACTGCGTACTTATTTATTAATAATTGTAATATATAACTTTTTAGGTTTCCTCCATCTTTAGAAACCTTGCTTGTATTTTCGCTTTTGTATTTTGACTTCGGTGTACAAGTTTTAATACCTTGTTTAGGAGGAACAATACTCAGTGATCAGGTATTGAGCTCTCTAAATTATGGAGGATCCTATATTTTGTATTTCTTTTAGATGGAATCTATAGCTATCGAAGTTTATAATACTGAATGGTACAATAAACCGATTGTACAGGCAAAATCGTTGATGATGATCATCATGAAGGCTCAATTATCGCCTCCATTGAATGCAGGGGCGCTAGTACCACTAAATTTGGATACTTTTACCAATGTAAGGTTCTATAAAGTTTTTCGTTATAAAATTTAATCTTTTTAGGTGGTTATGGTTTCTTTCAAAGTTTGTGCTGTTATTAAAACCGTTACTGGGCTTAAATAAAAAATGATCACAAACAAAATCAGTTAATTCACAATTTCACAAAATGTTATTAATATTGTTTTGTTATATTTACATCTCTAATTTAATTATAAACAAATAAAATATTTTAGTACCGGATGCGCGCAGAATCAAGGTTTCGTGTGGATATACCATCCGATTTAGTCAACTCAACTGATCAACCTACTATTCGACCAAATCGGATCGCATGTCAGCCCTTTTATGATTGGACAATATTTAAATTTTGTGTAAAGGTTCTTGAGGAGTTATAACTTACATGTCCTTTCTATAGTTTGATCTGATTTGCTCGAATGGTCGGTTGGACTGACTAAATCGGATCAAATCGGATGCTATATTCACACTGTTTGACTATAACCACCCACCTGACCGTTGATTCTTTGTACATCATGCTCTAAAATATTCAATCCTTGCACTTTTTCTTCTTGCACTAAAAGAACAGTAGCAAATTGGAGCAACAATTGTATTATCTATAGCTACGAAAAAGAAAAGAAGAAAAAAAAACCGAGCAAAAATGCTTCTAGACTATTTTGTTTATAATTAATTTCGATTAATAAATATAAAAGAGTACGAACTTCACACACAAAATTTTCGAGCACTTGGTAGTAAAAACTGCATAAATAGTGGCATGATCGGATTGATCGGAATCCGCGTCAACATTGTCCAATTTGGTTAAAAATTATACCACAGAGTCAGAATATAGTCTTAAAATATACTAGATTATTCTGTGATAATATTGTATAAAGTTATATAATCATTGCGTGTATCTACTGTCTTTTATTTAAACTGTAAAACTGCTTTTTTTAAAGAAAAGTATTAAAAAATTAAGGAAATCTGACATAGGTGTTACGGTCATTTCTAGTGTAAATTTGTCTTGGGATATCATTATTATTAATAATATAAATTATAATTAAATTTCTTCTCGAATTATAATGCCATTTGCTAGTTTGTTCTCACGAGAAATTGTAATTTTCAGGTTAAGTTGAGAGATGAGACCTGACAAGCTCTACTTTAAACATTAAAGTAGTTCTTAAATTTTAAGTCGTTTCGGTGAGATCGGGCATAGTCACCAAATATGATATTAAAGCTAGTTCAGTTTTATTAAAACCAATAAAAACTCCAAGCACAACAAAGCTTTTATTCACCTTCCTCCATTTCTTTACAAAACTTATGTCAAAATTGCGCCATCTATACGTAGTCGAAATTCCCAATTAATCTTCCTGAACTATTTTCTTGGAAATTGTTGCTTTTAATCACCTTAAGTTTGGTTTTCCCTTTGATAATAACTATCGAATCAAAGATCATGGAAAAATCCTTTCAGCTACTTTGTTGCGATTTTTTCATGACTTTGATTCTCTATTGGGAATTTTACCAACCTGTAGGGGGCGCTGTTTTTGATGAAAACAGCTGATCGAAAGGAGTAAAAAAGTATTAATATAGGAATGTCACTGACAGATATCAAATTAAATTCAAATACTTCAGTTCATTTCTCAAACATTAGCTGTACGTAAAATTTGAATCTGTCCTCCTAGTTTTTAAACAGAGTATAGTTATTACCGGAACAACCAAATTCTTGTAGAAGAAATTGTCCGATGATGAGAAGGTGGTGACGATTAAATTTATCTTTAGATTAGAATTGGGAAATATCGTTATTGTCTTGGACAATCTGGATAATATATTTACTTAGCCCTTTTTGGACGATTCTAAACAACTTTCGTTATTGAAATTTTATGTTATAAAATGCCAGCCCTAATTTTTGAACTTTTGGATCTTAAGTGGCTTTGCATTTGAAAATGATAAACGATTTAAAAGCTTTCGAATTGTGTTCTTACACCAACAAACTAAACAGTAACTGGAGATAAACCTATACCAACTTAGAATACAGTACCGAGCAAATCAACCAATTATTCCTGGTACCATCACTAATACTGATGATGAGAACAAAGATGACAAAGAACAGGTGATGTCCATAAAACTGTAATCAAAAAATGGATGAAACCATATGATAATATCGTTCAAAAGGTTTGTTGATAAATTGATAGTATTTACGAAACGTCCTTATCAAAAAAAAATGTAGTGTAGCTGAAAAGTTATTATCGATAGAACTTTAATCGAAGAAGAGAAGTGTCGAAAAAATGGTATTATCGATGAAATAGTTTGTCCATAAAAAGATATTTTTGAAGAAAAGGTTTTTCGATAAAATGGTTGTCTGCGTTGATGAAAAAATCGAGTACCAGAAATGTCCAGGCTTATGATTGGTTGCTCTGTTGTCCCAGTCGAGCTCCCAATTGGGTAATAAAGAGTTTCTTTTTTTAGATTTTCCGACATACCGACCTCTTTAATTTAGAATGGAATCCATTCCGAAGAAAGTTTTTAATCGAACGCTATCATTTTAAGTATAAATTATTTAAATATAATTTATATGTTTATCTTTTCATTTAACATTAATAGAGAGGGTGTCGGTTTTCCCACATGGAAATTATTTTGTCGATGAAAAATTCTCTCTATGAAAAGCTCTTGTCTATCAAATCATAGTGAAAAATTGCACATTTTTTATATAATTGCAAATTAGCAATGAATTTAAAAGATTCTAATTTACTTAAATTCCTTCTAAAATATGCGAATCTATTGGGGATGAATCCCGAGAATAGAACAAGATTTACTAACTTTGTAGCTGCGTTTAAGAGTCATTTTCTAATAGGCAAAAATAGCAGTTTACGCGCAACACTAAATATGCTACTGCAAACAATATTTTTGTATACTTTTTTTTATTTTAGATTCTAGAGTCATTCAACTAAATATGGACAGAAGGAAAAAAAATTGGAGAATCTAAAAAAAAAAAAATATAATTACCCAAAAGTACCTTAATCTTGCTCGCTTATAATTAATTTTGGATAAAATTGCAACAAAAAAGCAGTTGTCCAGTTTTAGTTTAATTAATTTAGTTTACAAATCAGAAAAAAATTTAAAAATCTGTCAATAGAAACTAGAGATATGCTGTTGCCAGTAATGTTCGATTTCATGATTTTTCACAATTTTTTAAACGCAGTAACAAAATAATATGTACAATATTGAGGATTATATATTTTAAATTTCTTTTAGATGGAATCTATAGCTATTGCAGCTTATAATACTGAATGGTATAATAAACCGATTGTGCAGTTAAAATCTCTGAGGATGATCATGTTGAAGGCTAAATTATCGACTCCGTTGAACGCAGGGGCGTTAGTACCATTAAATTTGGATACTTTTACCAATTTAGGGTTATATACAGTTTTTCCTTATAAAATACAATCTTCTTTTTTTAGGTGGTTACAGTTTCATTCAAACTCTGCGCTGTTGTTAGAACCATTACTGGGCTTAAATAAAAAATGATCACAAGTTATGTCAATTTATTCACAATTCTCACAAAATGTTATTAATATTATACTCATCTATTTACTAATAAACGTTTACACGTTTTTAAAGTAATTTCAAGCACTGAATCGTTTAAGCTTAAATAAATTTTGTTAATCTTTGAAAAAAAAAATTCAGAAATATTAAAATTAAAAATAAAATAATTTATATTACCAATAAATTTGTGTCCTCAGTATTAGCGACCTTGGCTGTAACTGATAGATAGCTTAAAAAGTATGTTTCGAAAAGTTAATTTTGTAGAAATCATAGGAAGAAACAATTTTACGTGGGGGTTTTCCACAAATTACCGTCACTAATCCTGATGATGAAAACATTGATGTGTGAGACGATGACTACGTTGATTTGACGATGATGATAATAACACTAATACTGCAGTTATATTGCAAAAAAAATGCCCCTCTTTAAACAAAACTTGATCTTCCTGTGCTTTTTCAAAATTCTGTGTTTAGTAAATTAAAATTTACCCTTTTCATTTTCGGTGAGACATCTTGTATAAGACTATAAAGGTAGAAGATAGAAGGAGTATTAGTTATTTTAATGACAAAGTGCATCCCTCAAACGAAAATCATGGATACGCCACTAAAATCCTCATCAAAAAATCCCAAGCACATGTCAATGTAAACAAACCCTCACAGTTATTCTAAAATAGTGCAATTTTAGTTTCTTTCTTTATTTTTCCATTGAGACATATTCAGGGTGTTTCTGATCTGAACAAGTGTGTGAATGGATTTTTGGACCAATTTTAAGACAAAAACTAAGAATACATTTTTTCCGCTAAGAAATGCAGGATTCATTTTCTCACTTTTAAAATTTTGTAACATAAAATCTACAATTTTCAGAAGAGCTAGAGTGAAGTTTTTCGAGTTTTTTTAGCGGAAAAAAATATTCTTACTTTTTGTATTAAAATTAATCCAAAAATCATTTCCCAGATGACCTAGATTATCCGATACTTGTACAGAAGCACCCTGCATAACCTTCTTACCAAATGGGACATACATCGGTTGGGCCAACGAAAACGAAACAGACCAGTTTTAAAATAGTTAATAAAAAATTTTGAAAAAACGCTCGGACAGGTCAACTTTGGTTTCGAGGGGGACATATTTTGCAATAGAAGTGATTCAAAAATCCATTCACCCCGGTGCCCTATGGACACAACCCCTAAAATTTTAATAGGGATGGTGGGGTAAGTAATACCTTGTAAGAAAGATCTTTTTACTCAGAGTAACATACAAAAAAAAAATTAAATCGATTGATTCGTTTTAAAGATATTCAAAATTTAGCAAGTAGAGATTTCATGTCTTTTAAAATTGTGCTATGAACACCACGCCTTCAAATTTAAGTGTTTTGATAGGGTAAGGAATATCGCTTCGAGGGGGACATATTTTGCAATAGACCTGATTCAAAAATCCATTCATCCCTCGCCCTTTGGACACAACCCCTAAAAATTTAATAGGGATGGTTGGGTTAGTAATACCTCGTTAGAAAGATCTTTTTACCCAGAGTAACATGCCAAAAAAAAGTTAAATCCTTCGATTTGTTTTGAAGATATTCAAAATTTAACATGTAGAGTTTTCATGCCTTTAAAATTGTGCTATGAACACCACGGCTTCAATTTTAAGTGTTTTGATAGGGTAAGTAATACCTCCTGGGAAAGATCTTTTAACCCAAAGTAACATACAAAAACATGTAAAACCCAATTTATTTTCATTTTCTACAAAAGAGAGATTTTAAAAAACAAATTTAAATTTATTCGAGGAATTGTTTAAAATTTTGTAACATCTGGAACAAAACAATGTAAAACATAAAACGATTTATAACCACATTGAGATTCTTTTTATCAGTTGTATTTTGTATTAGTGGTGATTTTCATCGTGTTAAAACTGTTTATGACTAATTATTAGAAATCAACATTTAAAATTTTGTGAACTTCTGTAAAAGCTTCTGCTGGCAATGGTTTATACAATTCCAGAAAGGGTCGAATTAATCACTCTTTATTTAAAAACGATGAGAATGCTCATCGTGCAGCTAATTTATTTAATAAACAACATCCAAACAAACATTGTAACCGAAAATACGTTCTGGAGTTGGTTGCAAAATTTAAAAATACTGGTTCTGTTGGTAATAAGAAACGCGATCCTGGTAATGTTCGTCCAATACGAAATGAGGTCGTTGAAATAGGTGTTTTGGGACAAGTTGCTGCAGATCCAACTTTAAGCACAAGAAAACTGGAGACTGTGACTAACATCAACAGAACAACCATTCGGCGAATATTGAAAGGTCACAAATATCATCCCTATAAAATTCATTTAATTCATGAGTTAAATGAAGATGATTTTGATAGGCGACTGCAATTTTGTGAGGTGATGACGGAACGGATAATTGCTGATGAAAATTATCTTTATAATATCTGTTTTTCTGATGATTGCACTTTTTTCTTAAACTCAACCGTTAATCGTCATAATTGTCGATATTGGTCAGATGAGAATCCTAGGGTATTTCATGAAGTTCACACTCAAACTCCTCAAAAATTGAATGTGTGGGTTGGAATTTTTGGAGACCGTCTTATTGGTCCTTATTTTTTAGATGGCAATCTAAAAGGGGATATGTACTTGGATCTACTTCAAAACTTTGTTCATCCATTTCTTGACGATATTATCGAAAATGACGATCGTTATTTAGAAGACCATCTGATTTTCCGACAAGACGGAGTCCTTCCTCATTACACACGGCCTGTTAGGGAATTCTTGGATACGACGTTTCCAGGGCAATGGATTGGGCGTAGAGGACCTTTGGAGTGGCCGCCGCGATCTCCCGATCTTACTCCCCTTGATTTTTTCCTTTGGGGGCATCTAAAAAGTAAGATTTACGCAACGGAACCAGGATCTCTAGCAGAGTTACGACAGAGAATTATTAATGAATGCCGAGAAATTACTACTGAAATGTTACAAAATGTAAGAATTCGCTTTGAGCAAAATTTGTACGTTTGCATGGAGGTTGGTGGAACTCAATTCGAACATTTAATAAAATAATAAAAACATCCTTGAAAGTGTCGGGATCGATGGGATTCTTTAAAGTGTTAAGTTTTCTTCAAAAAGATTAGTTAAGTTTAGTTTGGTTAAATAAAAAATAATGTGCAATACTGTTTTATTTTGAATTCTTTAAAACAAACCAATCGATTTCACTTTTGTTTTTTTGTATGTTACTTGTGGTAAAAAGAACTTTCCAAGGAGGTATTACTTACCCTATCAAAAGACTTAAAATTGAAGGCGTGGTGTTCATAGCACAATTTTAAAAGGCATGAAATCTCTACTTGCTAAATTTTGAATATCTTTAAAACGAATCGATCGATTTAACTTCTTTTTTTGTATGTTACTCTGGATAAAAAGATCTTTCCAACGAGGTATTACTTACCCCACCATCCCTATTAAAATTTAAGGGGTTGTGTCCATAGGGCGCAGGGATGAATGAATTTTTGAATCAGCTCTATTGCAAAATATGTCCCCCTCGAAACTAAAGATGACCTGTCCGAGCATTTTTTCAAATTTTTTTATTAACTATTTCAAAACTCGTCTGTTTCGTTTTCGTTGGCCCACCCTCCTTCCTTAGGGAGTTTAGAGTTTAGACTCCACTTCTAGGTAATAATTTTCTATGCAATATAATTTTAACATTATTTTCATAGAGACTAATCTTTTCACTACTTATTTATATTGATAATATTTAGTTAATATCTTTATAATATCTTTCGTTTTCCTGTTTTCGTATAAAATTAAATAAAATTAATAAATTGAAACATTTTTCTTTTCCAAATTGGAACCCCAAATTTTTTCAAAAAGTAAATTAAAGTATTTATATGCTTTTGATAACTATAATAAGCAATTTAATAAAAAAATAATTTAGGGCAAAAAGTGTAAAATGTGTAGAATTATTTTTTTTAATTGCCACGCGTTGCCATTTAATGAATAAATAATTGACTTATAAGCGCAGCTTAAGCATGAAATAATTACAACGTTTCAAGTTGAAATAAAAATTATGTGTTATACATTTTATAATAAATTTAAATGTTTTTTATTGAGAAAAAATGCACATTTTCGAATTAGCCATGAACTTAAACGATACTGTTTTAATAAAATTCCTTCTAAAATACGTGGATGTAATGGGGATGAATCCCAAGAATAGAACAAAATTTACTAATATTTTAGCTGGGTTTAATTACATGCTTATGATTACTTTATACGTTGCTAATATAATTGAAGCGGTTATGAGTATTCACGAAGATGATATTATAGAAAAATTAACTTTTACATCTGTCATGACTGTTGTAAGTATAGTATATTGTAAGGAGTAAAAGAAGTACTTTTGTGGCCAGCATGTAGGTTTGCGGGACGAGCTTTGCAAGTTCTTTTACTCCGAATAAAACATGCTATTTTTTCTTCAAACGTCTAAACTTTTAAAATAGTAATATAATAAATAATTTTAAAATTTTACATTTAATTTATATACAACACACCATACAATGTTAGTGTATATTGGGTTGCCTAAAATTCATTTCTACGCCGCCCTTTTATTCCTTGTCAGTGCAAAGTAGTAATTTCTACTCCTAGGCAGTACAAAGTGACCATAGAATCGACGAACATAAAAAGTGACATTTTAGAGCCTGTCAATCATCACAGAAGTACAGTCTTGACGTTTGAAGAAAAAATAAATTTATTAATTTTTTTTAGACGTTGTATAAATTAATATGGTGGAACTATAAAGGCAAGAAGATTAATAAAGCGTTGGGTTTGATTGATAAAATGTGGGCTTTTGATAAACTTGGGGTTGATGAAGAAAAACTTAACATAAAACGCGCCAATTTTACATATACATTAATTAAGATTTATGCTGCTGATTTTTATGGTACAACTTTGGCTCTGATGTTTTTCTACTACATTTATGACACTTTAGTTATTCCCGGTTACTACGGTTGCGATTTAAAGGATAAGACTTGCTATAATACCATATTTTTTGTGCAAATACCTGTTTTATCGTACCTTGTTGTCGCTGCAGAAATTAGTTTCGATTGTTTCTTCTTCGCAATCATCGCTTTTGTTTACATAGCCGCAGATCAGATTAAGAAATCATTCCGAAAGTGGAACACGATAAGTGATTCTAACGAATCCAAAAAATTTTTGAAAGAAATTTTGGAACAACACCTAAATTTATTGGAGTAAGATAAGTTTAAATTTAATATTAGAGTGATAGTATATTTTTCTTTAGATTCATTGATGTCGTTAAAGACTTATATGAGCAAATATTTTTTGTACAATTTGGAGCAACTATTTTTAACATGACTTTCGTGCTATATATAGTGACTTATCAAGGGTGAGTAAACACTTTTCTATCTTCAACCAAACACAGAGCTGAAAATCATCAAAAAATTTTACTTTTTGTATAGAAAATATTAAATTAAACAGGGTGTTCCGTACGTGGTTCACCAAACGTCAGGGTTAGAAACTAGAGTAAATTAAATCAACAAAAAACCAAAAAAACAAAAAAGTAGTAGCTATCTTTTTTTAGTTATGAATTATGCATTTTGAATTTTAGGTCACCAATTTTTGCAAAAATCACAAAATCACTAATTACTTTTTAACTAATATACATAGAATTAAAAGAAAATTATTACTAGAAAGCTGAAACTATCCTCTTTCAATTGGTAATAAAAGTAACACAGAAGTGGTTGATATAAAGATGAATAAAAAAATTGCAAAAAAAGAAGAAAAAAAATATTTTTTTTTCAGTTAAGGTTGTAGTTTTTTTTAAGTTTTCTGAAAGTTCTTCATACTTACAACCAATCAAGGTAAAATTTGAAACCACAGCTCTTTTTCTTCTCTTACTACAGTCTTCTGAAAAGAAAATATTCTGAGCACAGTCTGTTACCATGGATTGACGTGCAACTGTTATAAAATATTTGGTATTCCATCTGGCATCCCTTATAGCATAATTGACAAACTATGCACCCCTCATGATATACGGTATACAGTTTATTTGACAAACTATGCTCAGAATTACTTCCAACTTTTCTGATGTTAGAAGTAACTTCAGAAGGCTTTACTAAGTGAAGAGCAATGATTTCAAAATTTTCCCTGGTGTGTTGAGAATATGAGGAAGTTTAAGAAAATTACAAAACCACAACCGTAATGGGTCTTTTTAAAAAAATTAAAAAATAGTAAGGTTTTTTTTAATTTTTTCCACTTTTTGATTTTTTTTTCAACATTTTAAAAACTTTTTTGTCGACTGTTATTACCTATTGAAATAGGATGGTTTTAGCTTTTTATTGATAATATTTTTTGATCCCTACACACTTTGGTTAAGATGTAATTAGCGATTTTGTGATAAAAATCGGTGACTTAAAATTCAAAACCATAGCTCTAAAACTAAAAAAGCTATACCCCCACTTTTTTTTGTCGATTAAATTTGGTCTAGTTTATAACCCCGATGTTTGCTGAACCATGAACGGAACACCCTGTATATCGCTTCGATTGAAATGACTAATAATTATGTTTGAAGATTAATGTAATAATCTTGCGATTAATACGATTGATAGCTATATACTAGTTATGTTATGTTTTTTTTTAGGTTTCCCCCATCTTTAGAAGTCTTGCTGTTATTTTCGTTTCTGTATCTTTGCTACGCTTTGCAAGTTGGAAATCTTTGTTTAGGAGGAACAATACTCAGTGAACAGGTATTGGGCTCTCTAAATTATGGAGGATTCTTCATTTTATATTTCTTTTAGATGGAATCTATAGCTACTGAAGCTTATAATACTGAATGGTACAATAAACCGATTGGGGAGTCAAAATCTTTGATGATGATCATCATGAAGGCTCAATTATCAGCTCCGGTATACGCAGGGGCTTTAGTACCACTAAATTTGGATACTTTTACCAATGTAAGGTTTCATAAAGTCTTTGATTATAAAACTAAATCAACTATTTTTAGGTGATTACAGTTTCTTTCAAAGTTTGTGCTGCTATCAAAACCGTTACTGGGCTCAAATAAAAAATTAACACGAACACCAACAAAATAATTCACAATTTTCACAAATATTTTTCTCACGTTTTCACTAAAATTTATTGTTTTTTAACAAAATTATTGATATCAAGATCACATTATTCACAATTTATGCATTTTATATGTATTTATAAATCTAAAATAAATATGTAGAAACAAATAAAGTGGCTGAAGCATTACTATTTTTAGAGTTTTACAAAACACATTTTTTTAATATTTTTGACCAAGTACCTAGTTTAAATTTCCAATACAAAAAGTTTGGCAACAACCATTTACTATCAATATTTTTTTGTAAATAAATAATTAATTGAATTATTAACCTAATAATTTATTATTTAAAAAGCATAATTTGAAACTTTGTAAAAAGTTTTAAACCTCAACTTTTTCCAAAGTTTTTTACAAGTTGAGGTTTAAAACTTTTTACAAAGTTTGAAATTATGCTTTTTAAATAATAATTTTTTTATTGAGAAAAAATGCACATTTTTGTATCAATTGTTAATTAACCATGAATCTAAACGATTCCGCTTTACTTAAATTCCTTCTAGAATATGCGAATCTATTGGGGATGAATCCCAAGAATAGAACAAAATTTACTAATTTTGTAGCTGGGTTTAATTACACGGTTATGATCATTCTATTCATTACTAATTTAACCGAAGTTATTTTGAATGTTGATGGGGGTGATGTTATTGAAAAATTAACTTTTACATCAGTCTTGATTGTTGTAAGTAAAATAATTAATAATAATAATAAAAGTTAATTAAATAATTTTAGGCGTTGTGTAAATTAATTTGGTGGAACTATAATCGAAAAAAAATTATTAACGCGTTCGATATGATTGATAAAATGTGGTCTTTTGAAAAATTTGGGGATGATGACCAAGAAATTAATATAAAGCGCGCTAATTTTACATTAACAGTAATTAAGATTTACGCGGTTATTTTTTATTGTTGCACTTTATCTATCATAATTTACTACTATTTTCTGAACATTTTAGTCATTCCTGGTTACTATGGTTGTGATATAAAGGATAAGACTTGCTATAATGCTATATTTTTCGTGCAAATGCCTATTTTGTTATATCTTTTTATCGCTGCAGAAATCAGTTTCGATTGTTTCTTCTACGCTTTCGTCATTTTTGTTTATATAATTGCAGACCAGATTAAAAAATCGTTTCGAATATGGAACACTATGAGTGATTATAACGAATCTAAAGATTATTTGAAAGAAACTTTGGAACAACACTTAAAATTATTGGAGTAAGAGCGAATTAAAATTATTAATAGAGTAACATTATATTTTTGTTTAGATTCTTTGATACTGTTAAAGACTTGTATGAACAAATATTTTTTATTCAACTTGCTGCAACTATTTTCAACATGACTTTTGTGCTTTACTTAATGACTTATAAAGGGTAAGTTTAAGTCGTTAATATCCTTCCTCAACGAAATCACGATTAAGAATAATAGTGATTGGATGGAATTATAGAGGGGGTAATCCCCACGTTTCTTTTTTCAACCAATCACAGAGCAATTGCAGAAAAATAGGAATATTTTTATTAATTAGCATAGAAATACTAGATGATTTAAGGTTAATTTTTAAGGTTTCCTCCATCTTTAGAAGAGTTGCTTTTATATTCGGTTTTGTATTTAACCTACATTATGCAAGATGGAAATCTTTGTGTCGGAGGAACAATACTAAGTGATCAGGTATTGGACTCTCTAAATTGCGGAGGATTCTATATTTTATATTTCTTTAAGATGGAATCTATAGCTATGGAAGCTTATAATACTGAATGGTACAATAAGCCGATTGTGCAGTCAAAATCTTTGATGATGATCATGATGAAGGCTCAATTATCGCCACCGTTGAATGCAGGAGCGTTAGTACCATTAAATTTGGATACCTTTACCAATGTAGGCTATATCATAAAGTTTTTGTTTGTAAAATATAATCTTCTGGTTTTAGGTTGTTACAGTTTCATTCAAATTTTGCGCTGCCATTAAGACTGTTCTTGAGCTTAAATAAAAAATATACCAAACAGGATAACATAATTCACAATTTTCACAAAATATTACTAATATTGATGTTCTCATCTCCTTTTTAATAAATATTTGCACTGGCTTCAATTTATTAACAAATTTTGATACTCTATCATTTATTCTTATAACTAATTTTTTGACAAATTTGGTAATAACTATTAACTATACATTTTTACCTGTGAAATTTGTTTAGACCCAAGAGTGTGTTGTTTATGGGGAATTTTAAACGAATGTAAACGTAAGGGTGTGCGCATAGTTGAGAGTCGAGAATAATAGAGTTGGGTATAGGTTTTTTAAGCTAAGTCATTTCTCTCCTACGTCTAAAATCGGGGCTAATGGGATGACGTCAAAAATAGGTTGGTTGCCGTCACTTTGTCATATGGTTACCATATACGTAACTTTCAGTTATTACCGAACAATAATAATTACGCCAATAAATAGCTGAAACATTCCTTTAAATGAAATAATTTTGAAATTTTCAAATATCTTAATTTTTAAGCCTTCTAGGACCTAAAATGTGATGAACTACAAAAATCACTATTCAGCACAAGAATTTTGATCGGTTGTTGTGATTTATGTCAGTATTAATAATGATAAATAAATAAAAATCTCTCCATATATTCCTGAAGTATAATTTTAAATGAAATTATTTTGAAATTTTCCCACGATGAAACTTTTTTCTCGATGAGAAAGTCTTGTAAATCAAACTACTGTGGAAAATTGCATATTTTTGAATTAATTGTGATATAGTCATGAATTTAAACGATTCTTCTCTACTTAAATTCATTTTAAAATTCGTGGATTTAATAGGGATGAATCCCAAGAATAGAACAAAATTTACTAATATTTTAGCTGGGTTTAATTACATGCTTATTGTGTTCATATTGAAAAAAAATCATGATAAAATCTTAAGAAATAATAATTTTACGAGGGGGTTTTCCACATGCCAACTATTTTCTTTTGTTTTTTATAGGAAGCATCGCATTTCAAATAACAATGAAAGCCTCTGGGAATATCCAAAATTTTGTAAAACTCCTTTTTAATTGTTTACTAAAATTGGGTTTATACTGAAAAGAAAATCTTGATCAAATCTTAAGAAACACAATTTTGCACATTTCAACTGTTTTATTTTTTATTTTTATAGGTAGCTTCGCATTTAAAGTAACATAGCACGACGTTGGGATAGCCAAAAATTTTAGAAATCACTTTTCTAATTCATTACTGGAATTGGGTTTCTACTGAAAAAATACCAAAAAAATAATACTGAAAAAATCTTAAGAAATACTACTATTTTTTCCTGTTGAGTTTTTCTTCCAAACAATCATACGGCTCTTTACAAAAAATGTTTGTTTAGCGCCGTTTTGCAAAATTCTAAAGAACTTGTTGAAATAATATTTTTTTCCAATGCTAGCAAGTTAAGTTATAAACGAAGAGTGTGTAGTTTTCAAACTTTTTACAGCGCTCCCAAAATTAGGCAAAATTTTAAGAAATTTTTGGAGCGCTGCTTTATATATTAAAAAAATTTAAAAAAATATTTGATCAAAATCAGGGTTTTAGTTTTTCTGAACAAATTTAAATTGATTCCGAGAAAATCTGGACCTGATGACTCACTACAGTAATAAATTTTGGAAATATTTTTCTCATAAAAATTACAGTAGTCTATAAGTTTCTTAGTATTTGAAGATAATTTTGGGTTAAAAGCTTCATAAATGTATTAAACTACCTTTTGCGTTCACTCCTACTTCTGTAGTAAGTCTAGCCTTTTGACCAATTCAATCAGGAAATTTCTCCTAAAAAGTTCTTGGAGTCGTTAAAACTTCCCTCATGTTGTCCAATTTCATCCCAAACCCCAAATGATTTTTTAATCTGATCAGCAGCTATATAAAAATTAGTGAGGATGATAAGAAAAAAACCATCAAACCCAACTTCTGCAGAAATGTAACCAAATAACGTAATACACCACTGAATTATGGTAACAGGAATGAAGCATGAGTAATTTGAAATATCACAACCGTAATATCCAGAAATTAACAAAACGCAATTTTTAAAATATATTGATAAAGTAGTGTCGGTTATATAGAAAATTGCAGCGTAAATCTTGTAAAATTTCAGGGTTACATCCAGTCTTTTCAAGATTAACTTCTTTTCTTCAACACCAAATTTATCAATAGGCCACATCACGTCCATCATTTGCAAAGCTTGATTTATTTCTTCACGTTTTAGCGTCCACCAGAAACATTTTCCCAAAGTCCAAATACAAAAATAGTACGAGCTTCAAATATTTGTTCTTAAAAATAGTTAGAACCGTTCGAAAATTTAGGAAAAATTCGAGTTTAAAACATGTTTAAGTTCGAAAGAAGTCCAAATACTGGTCAAAAACAAGTTCGAACTCTTTTGAAGTCTTACGGAATAGTTGGAACTTCATTGAGTTCAAATTTTAGTAGGTTTGAACTTTACAGAGTTCTAATTTTACCAAATTCGAAGTTATCCAACATCAAAAAGTTTGGGTTCGGTGAAGAGAATTAAAAAGTATAATAGTATAAATAAAAATTTTTAAAAATTCTTACAATGCATAAAAACATGATGTATAAGTAAGTTTTTCGAAAGCACCAGCTGGTCCATCGTAGAAAAATATAACTTCAAAAATATTTGCAAATATTGGAATAACTATGATGGTATAAAAAATAGAAAGCCATGCTAGATTCCTCCTGGACCTATTTTTTGAGTTCAAACCAAGGGTGTTCAAAATTGTTTCGAAGACAAAATTAATTAACACAGACTCGATTAACTTCAATTTATTGTTTGAACAGAAAAATTAATATAAATATTTCTTAAAAACTTCTGTATTTTAAAATTGATTAAAAGGTATTCTTGCTAAATCTAAAATTAAGTTGTTATCGTGATTGGTGCTATTACTACTAAAATGATGACCATTAAATTTTAAGATTATCATCATCATTATTTGTTGATATGTGCAACAGTTTTGATCAAAGCACAAATTTTAAACGAGTTTGTAATAATCTAAAAAAAATATGACATTATTTCCAGTATTTATTGTTGTAAATTTTGGTTAACCTTTTGAAAAGTAATCAAATTAATGTCGATAATTTGAGCAGCTCGAAGCTTTTCAGAAATTTGAGCTCTCATCACCATCATACTAACCGAGGTTTGGATTTTTTGGGTTTGATCATACCATTCGGTACTATAAGCTTCATCAGCTATACTTGCCATCTGAAATTACAACAATTAAATAAAACCCAAATAATCGTTTTAGTCAAAATACTTGGCTACTGATTATATCACCTCCAATGCAGGTTAAACCAATTTGTAAGGAGTAACCTAAATACAAGCTGAAGCACATTATAATATCAGTGATACTAGGAACGCTAAAACAATATAGGAAAATTAATTTGGATATGGAGAAAAGTAAATTTTCCATACGTACTCATAAGTAAGAATGTAGAGTACAAAAACCAAATTATAAAGAGAAGCCATGAGGGTGAATAAATAAATTTCGAGGTATAATTTCTTCAAAATTCCAACTAACCTTAAAAAATATACTAAAAATATAACAACCAACTTATGTAAATCATGACTAACTTCAAAATAACATCATGTTGATCAATAATCTCTTTTAGAAGATTCAAAACTGCAGTTTTATCCTTGGAATTTCTACAAGAATCGGTCCAAACTCTTAAACCAGTCTTTATTTGCTCCACACCAATGTAAATTATAGTAACTAAACTTATATAAAAAATATCGAATCCAAATTCTGTAGGTATCAAAGAAGCAGCGACTGACGCAGATTGGAAACAAATAATTGGGTAAAGGCAAGATGTTTGATTTAAATCACATCCATAATAACCAGCGACTAATAATTCTTTAGAAACAAAACCAGAAATCGTATCAAGCAATAAAATCAAATAAAAGAAACCGACATAAATTTTGGCAATTTTAAAAACTATGTTATGTGCTTTTAATAATTTCCTCGCTTCGATTTGTCCAAATCTATACAAAGACCATATTTTATCAATAAGTGTGAAAATAACTCGCAAATCCTTGATTTTAATGTACCACCAGATATACTTGCAATGAGTCTAAAAAATAAAAAAGAAAATGACATGTTAGAAATATTAGAAACTTACAATAAAAAAATAGGCCAATAAGATGATCTTTTCTAAAGTGACTTCAATTCCATTCACAAGGAACACGACATCATAAAGATTCGAGAAGAAAATGATGTACATGACAGATAAATTAATGCAAGAAATAATAATAGTTTTGAAGTTCCTTTTAAAAGGATTTAAACCTAAAAAAGTGATGATTTTTAATATTAAATTTAGCATAGGCAACTCTAAAATTTCCATAGTGAAAACTTCTTTAGACAACCGTTTGTGTTTAAATAAAAACAAATTTGTGCATTATTATAAAATTATTTATTCAATTTAAAGATGCTAATACAAGCTTTAATTAACACTTTTGATGCACTAAATAGAGGCGTGTTAACACTTGGAAAATACAAACAATATTATTTATTTAAACATGCATATTCTTATTAATTATATAAGTGGTGGTCTATAAAATTATTCTGAATATAAGTGATATAATTGCATATTTATTTTGTAATTCCTGTAACGGTTTTAATTAAAGCACATATTTTGAAGGAGTTAGTGATGACCTAAAAACAAAATTGATTAATTTGTGGTAACATTTTTTATTAAATCGTACTCTTTGAAATAGGACCAAATCTATCTCGATTAAACCCGCAGCACGTAATTTTTTGGTCACTTGAGCTTTCATTGTAATCATTGATAAGGATGTGGATATTTTTTTGGGATGATTGTACCAGTTGGTTTCATATGCTGCTTCTCCAACAATTTCCATCTAAAATTTGGCCACATTAATTTTTGAATTTCTAGTACTCAATGAAGTTCGCACTTGAGATAGTTTCAAGGTAACGAACTTCAAAGGTGACGAAGTTTGAAAGTGATGAAGTTCCGAGGTGACGAACTTTCCACTTGAGGAAGGTAAGATCTTAGAGAACCTTTGGGAACTACGAACTAAATGGCTATTTTGAGGGGTGTTCCTATATTTTCTCGATGAACTTAGAACTTAACGAAGTTAGAACTTGAAGAAAATTTAACTAAAGATAAAGTTTAAGGTGTGGGAAGTAAATAGCTATTTTGAGGTTTCGTAAGACTTCATAAAAGTTCGAACTTTCCTTGAACTCCATTTTTGAACTTCTTTGGAACTCTAACTTCCTTCGAACCTAAACATCTTTCAAACTTGAATTTTTCTTCAATTTTCGAACGGTTCTACAGTCCGGTCAATTTAGTCCTAAAAATAGTACCTAGTAAAGGTGCAAAAATTAGCGTGGAGCTAAAAATTGGTATGAATATTTGGAACACTATTATAAATGAATTCTGAAAAATCCCCATCGATCTCGTACCTGGAAAAAATCTTATTCAAAGTCAAATGTCTTAACAAATGGGTTTTTCGCGTTTTTCAGCAAAACGGTAAGTTTTATCATAAAATAATGTTAGACAAAAATTGTAGATCATATAATTATCTATAAAAACGGATTCAATACTTTTTCTCCTAAGAGCCACCGTTTCTGATATATAACGATTATAAAAGTTGGAAAAGTTGTAATCTTCATAATATGCTTAAGTACGCCACGTATACACATCACTGAAGCTGTAATACAAGTAAAAATATGTTTCTATCGGTCAATGTAAGCCATAAATCGTTCTAATCGGCCAACTAGTTCGGTCAAAAATAATTTCCGATTAATCAAAAATTTCATAGCAATTTCTTCGTCCAAAAGTGAAATTTTCAAATTTTCAACGGTTATTCGGTCATAACTTCTAAATGAAGAAAGATATCAAAACGAATCTTTTTTTGTGTGAAAGGCTACGCAAAAAGCTTTAAGATAAGCCTTCACTCGTTAAAATCAATGAAGGGGCAGGGGGGTAAAAAAAATTGTCAAAATCGCATTTTTTTACAAAGTTTTTTGCGCGATTAAAATTTTGAGTTTTTTTTTCGAAATTGAAAAAAGTCAATACGTCGCGTAGTAGTACTAGAAAATCTCATTCCAACGCATATTTGCTTAGACTATAGAATGTGTCGTTACCTTACAGCGATTATTTTGGTCGTTGGGGGTTGAAAAACACACAATTTTGACTTTAATAGGTCGGTGTGAGGTGAAATGAAAAGATATAGATTTCAAAACTTCAAACCGATCTTTTTCGATCAATCCTCTTGCAGGTCACGTGTAACGATTTTTCAGTTTTGGTCCCGTTTTGGCACTATTTCGTCTACCAATTTTGTCTACGCGCCTTTTTTATCGATATTTTTCTACGCTTTTGGAAAAAAAAATCCTGACGCCTCTGGACGCGCCGGATAAAACCGATTATTTTTCTGGGTATTAACGGTACTTTTAACCACAATATAAGCCACGTTTAGTTACAATCGGCCCAGTTGTTTGGTAGGTACGATATTTTTAAATTTCGTTAAAAAATGTCCCAAATTGTACCCCGATTTTCAAACGTCAGAATATGAGATACAAAGAAAAATTTCGAAAAAGTGCTCCACTACGGGTACGTAGGTCTGTTTCGTCTTTACGAAAATGCCATTCGCGATTTTTTTCCTTCGGCTACAGTTAAAAGCCAAACAATATTACCTTTTTGTTTTTTTCGCTAAAAAACGCGACGTTTTGACGTTTTCAAAGAAAAATTCGCCCTCGCCATAGGATTAACCTAGGAGGGTCGGAACTTTTGAATATAGTAAATGAGGATGTGAGAAAAAAAGGGGCCCGATTTGGTCGCTTCGATTCCAAACCCGGCGGAGCTACGATTTTTCAAAGTCGGACGCTCGAAAAAAACCGCGAATAAATTGACTTTTTCGGGAGCGCTTTTAAAAGCTTTCCCGTCGCTTAAAAAAAATCCATTTCGATGGGATTATAAAACAAACATTTCCCTTTAATTCTAGACCGGGTTTGAAATTTGGTTAAAAAATATACCCGTTATCGTGAATTTTAGGCGATTATGAATCTGACGAATAATGTGCATATTACGAAGATTACAACTTTTATAATCGTTATATCTCAGAAATGGTGGCTCTTAGGAAAAAAAGTATTAAGATATTTTTTATAGGTATTTATATGATCTACAATTTTTGACTGGTCTAATTTTATGATAAAACTTACCGTTTTGCTGAAAAACGCGAAAAACCTATTTTTAAGACCTTTGAACTTGAATAAAAAATTTTCCAGGTATGGGATCGATGGGGACTTGTCAGCATTCGTTTATAATGGTGTTCCGAACATACCAAATCTCAACTCTACGCTAATTTTTGCACCCTTGCTACTATTTTTAGGGTCAAATTGACCGGACTATATTGAGTATGGTATTTTATTAGGATCAGTTAGCTTTTTAGTTGATTGAATTTCGTTTTCAGAATTCCTAATTGCAATAAGCAATTCTTTTCAATTTTTTTGTAGTTAATTTTGATCCCCTGTGAGTGTTTTAAGCATTAAAATCTCCTCCAGTAATCTTGTAATTATAGCACCTACATATATTTTTTATATGTGTATAGGGTGGGCCAACGATAACGAAACAGACGAGTTTTGAAATAGTTAATAAAAAAATTTGAAAGAATGCTCGGACAGGTCAACTTTAGTTTCGAGGGGGACATATTTTGCAATAGAGCTGATTCAAAAATCCATTCATCCCTGCGCCCTATGGACACAACCCCTTAAATTTTAATAGGGATGGTGGGGTAAGTAATACCTCATTAGAAAGATCTTTTTACCCAGAGTAACATACAAAAAAAAAGTTAAATCGATCGATTCGTTTTAAAGATATTCAAAATTTAGCAAGTAGAGATTTCATGCCTTTTAAAATTGTACCATGAACACCACACCTTCAATTTTAAGTGTTTTGATAAGGTAAGTAATACCGTTTCGAGAGGGACATACATTGCAAGAGAGTTGATTCAAAAATCCATTCATCCCTCGCCCTTTGGACACAACCGCCAAAATTTTAATAGGGATGGTAGGGTAAGTAATACCTCCTTGGAAAGTTCTTTTTACCACAAGTAACATACAAAAAAACAAAAGTGAAATCGATTGGTTTGTTTTAAAGAATTCAAAATAAAACAGTATTGCACATTATTTTTTATTTAACCAAAACTAAACTTAACTAATCTTTTTGAAGAATACTTAACACTTTAAAGAATCCCATCGATCCCGACACTTTCAAGGATGTTTATATTATTTTATTAAATGTTCGAATTGAGTTCCACCAACCTCCATGCAAACGTACAAATTTTGCTCAAAGCGAATTCTTACATTTTGTAACATTTCAGCAGTAATTTCTCGGCATTCATTAATAATTCTCTGTAGTAACTCTGCTAGAGATCCTGGTTCCGTTGCGTAAATCTTACTTTTTAAATGCCCCCAAAGGAAAAAATCAAGGGGAGTAAGATCGGGAGATCGCGGCGGCCACTCCAAAGGTCCTCTACGCCCAATCCATTGCCCAGGAAACGTCGTATCCAAGAATTCCCTAACAGGCCGTGTGTAATGAGGAAGGGCTCCGTCTTGTCGGAAAATCAGATTGTCTTCTAAATAACTATCGTCGCATTTTCGATAATATCGTCAAGAAATGGATGAACAAAGTTTTGAAGTAGATCCAAGTACATATCCCCTGTTAGATTGCCATCTAGAAAATAAGGACCAATAAGACGGTCTCCAAAAATTCCAACCCACACATTCAATTTTTGAGGAGTTTGAGTGTGAACTTCATGAAATATCCTAGGATTCTCATCTGACCAATATCGACAATTATGACGATTAACGGTTGAGTTTAAGATAAAAGTGCACTCATCAGAAAAACAGATATTATAAAGATAATTTTCCTCAGCAATTATCCGTTCCGTCATCACCTCACAAAATTGCAGTCGCCTATCAAAATCATCTTCATTTAACTCATGAATTAAATGAATTTTATAGGGATGATATTTGTGACCTTTCAATATTCGGCGAATGGTTGTTCTGCTGATGTTAGTCACAGTCTCCAGTTTTCTTGTGCTTAAAGTTGGATCTGCAGCAACTTGTCCCAAAACACCTATTTCAACGACCTCATTTCTTATTGGACGAACATTACCAGGATCGCGTTTCTTATTACCAACAGAACCAGTATTTTTAAATTTTGCAACCAACTCCAGAACGTATTTTCAGTTACAATGTTTGTTTGGATGTTGTTCATTAAATAAATTAGCTGCACGATGAGCATTCTCATCGTTTTTATTAAAATAAAAAGTGATTAATTCAACCCTTTCTGGAATTGTATAAACCATTGCTAGCAGAAGCTTTTACAGAAGTTCACAAAATTTGAAATGTTGATTTCTAATAATTAGTCATAAACAGTTTTAACACGATGAAAATCACCACTAATACAAAATACAACTGATAAAAAGAATCTCAATGTGATTATAAATCGTTTTATGTTTTGTATTGTTTTGTTCCAGATGTTACCAAATTTTAAACAATTCCTCGAATAAATTTAAATTTGTTTTTTTAAAATCTCTCTTTTGTAGAAAATGAAAATAAATTGCGTTTTACATGTTTTTGTATGTTACTTTGGGTTAAAAGATCTTACCCAGGAGGTATTACTTACCCTATCAAAACACTTAAAATTGAAGCCGTGGTGTTCATAGCACAATTTTAAACGCATGAAAACTCTACATGTTAAATTTTGAATATCTTCAAAACGAATCGAAGGATTTAACTTTTTTTTTTGGCTGTTACTCTGGGTAAAAAGATCTTTCTAACGAGGTATTACTTACCCCACCATCCCTATTAAATTTAATTTTTAGGGGTTGTGTCCAAAGGGCTAGGGATGAGTGGATTTTTGAATCAGGTCTATTGCAAAATATGTCCCCCTCGAAACGATATTACTTACCCTATCAAAACACTTAAAATTGAAGGCGTGGTGTTCATAGCACAATTTTAAAAGACATGAAATCTCTACTTGCTAAATTTTGAATATCTTTAAAACGAATCGATCGATTTTACTTTTTTTTTGTATGTTACTCTGAGTAAAGAGATCTTTCTATATTACTTACCCCACCATCCCTATTAACATTTTAGGGGTTGTGTCCATAGGGCACAGGGGTGAATGGATTTTTGAATCACTTCTATTGCAAAATATGCCCCCCTTGAAACCAAAGTTGACCTGTCCGAGCGTTTTTTCAAAATTTTTTATTAACTATTTTAAAACTCGTCTGTTTCGTTTTCGTTGGCCCACCCTGTATATCACTGGCCCTAGTACAGTATCATGCTTATTATAAATCTATTTTATAGTGTTATGATTGGATTGAAAAAAGTGTTTAAAAATCGTAACATATAGATTTTCTTATATGAAAAGTGAGACTGAATACAAAATTTAGATTTTAATACTTACTTGAGAGCTTAAGATTTCACCTACTGTACAAATAAAAGCAATTTGTGTACAGTAACAAAAATACAACAAGGAATTAGCAAAAATATCCGTAATCGAAGGGATCCTTAAATATATTGACAAATAAAACAAACCACTTATATTGTTATTAATTAATTACCCATCATATGAAAAAATGTATAAAACGAAGACCAAGTTATAAGTAGCTGCAATGATTTGAACCAAAAAAATTTCTGCATAAAGTTCTTGCATCATTTCCACCAAACTAAAATTGATCAAAATAAGATTTTAACCAATTAAATGAGGTATTTATTTACCTTAATAAATTGCAATGTTCTTCAATAATTTCTTGTAGAAATCCTTTAATTTTTGAGTTATCAGAAAAATCATTCCAGTTTCTCAAAGCATCTTTAATTTGCTCAGCTGAAATACTAGTAAAAATCACCAATGCGAGGTAAAACGCATCAAAGCCAAGTTCAGGAATTAAAAGCGAATAACAAATAATAAAAAATTGAAAAAAGCTTAAATAATAGAAGCATGAGTTGTTTCGCAAATCACAACCATAATAACCAGGAATAACCAATTGGTTTTCACCAAAAGCTATGATGATAAAACAAAGAGATGTACAATAAAATAAAACCACGTAAAATTTCACAAATAAAAATGCATAGTTGTAAGTTTTTATTCTTTTCTCAAAAGCTTCTTGCCCAAATTTATCTAAAGACCACATTTTCTCAACGATCTCCAGAACTTTTAAAACCTTCTCGCGGTTTAAAATCCACCAAAGACATTTTAAATTGGTCTAAAAATTATGATTAATGAGTGGTAATTTTATTTTTAGTAAATTTACGATCAATACGTAGCCCACTAAAGTAATTTTTTCCAAAATTTCAGGCCCTGCAGAAAATACTATTACGTCGTAAATATTTGCCACCAAAACCATGCAAACAACCAAATAAATAGCTCCACCCAAAAATTTGGTAAAAACATTTTTATTCAAGGGGTTTAAACCCACAATATGAGTACATTTAAAAACGAATTTTAGGTAAGGCGTATTTAAGTACTTCATTGTTGTTGTTTTATTAAACAATGGATAACTTTAGTTCAATTTAATGCAAATTTATTATTTAGCATAATTTTGCACAAATTAATAATTTACGATAATTAATTTAATATTCAGTTTAGTTTTATATTAGTGGAGTTGAAGTAGTTTCGGGTAAGTGAATTTAAGCATCTGTTTCATATTTTAAGAAGTTTAATTTATAATTACTAGGAATTATTTAATACCTTTCAAGTTAATTATTAGTTGTGTTTTTAGTAATTGAATTATTTTAGTTTTAGTTTAGACATCACATTTATCTCTGCATTTTTACACATATGAACATTTAATTTCGTCGTTACTTCAAAAAAAACCTGAAGGTAAGGTTAGGATAGGTTACCACTTTTATAAGTAATGGAATTTTTCTGTAAAATTATGACAGAATGGTTTTTTTAAATTTTTCAGTTTTGGTCATACATTTTTTCAAGTAGAGATTTTCTAAAAATTTTTTGGTTTATACAAAATAGTCATGTGGCTATCAATTTCTTAATTTTTTTTTAACTTAAACCTACTATCATACTTTTTTACTTTTGATTTTTAGAGCGCTGCAAAAAATTCATTTAATAAAAACCCATTTTGTGTTTTAATACAGGGTGCCCTAAAATGGCTCTCCGCTACGTTGTTGGAAAAAAATAGAAGAAAAAAAGTTATATTTCACTATTTGATAATATGAGAAATTTAAGCTCAAAGTTAAAATTTTGAAATTTCCCAAACAATGCAATTTTAAAGCAGTATGATTAAGGAATTGTGCAACTTAAACTATCATTAATTAAAATAAATACAGTCGAACTTGGTTAAAACGGATATAACAAGTTCACGGATATAACGAGTAAATCCGTGTATTTCAATTAAAAATTTCATGGTTATAACGAACCTTTTCACGGATATACCGAGTAAATATTTTTTGGAAAATTTTCTTTATTGTTTTAATAAGATTTTCCATTTATAAAAATAATATTACCACCCGTGGGTTCGAAAATATTAATTATCTTACCTGCGTCAATTGTCTCGTTTTTAGATTATTAAGGGCCGATTGTACCAGTTTCAATTAAAATTTAAAATGCAAACGACCCCAAGGAAATAAGTTATCCTATTTTCCAATATAAAAGCAAGAAATAGTGAATTTTATTAAGGATAATTGGGTTGATGAAGACGGTGAATGTCCCCGAAACCCAAAAAAACTTCATCTTGAAATTTATAATTTTATCTAAAAATTACTGTCAAGCTTTGGTCAAAATTTGAGCAAAATATCAATAAAAATGTAGATATTATGTTAAAAAATGAGTAATCTTTAACATCATGTATTTCAAGAATTGATTTTTTACAAAAAAATGTATTGATATTTTTTCTGTTGAAATTGCTCACAAAATCAATTCCCAAAGTTACTTACATTTGGTTAGAAACACCCTGTATATTAATATTTTGAATAATAGCTGCTAAAAATACTGTTTCATGGCTATAACGAGCAAAATTCGCTGTCTCTCGATGCTCGTTATAACCGAGTTCGACTGTAGTAAAATGTTCCAATTTATTAAGTTAAATATTTTTTTTTCCTTTTTGAAGAACAATGTAGTAAAAATAAATCTGGTAAGTAACAATGTTACTTTATCTGAATTTTAATTTTAAAAATCCAATAACTATTGACATTTTTATTTAGAATAGTTAAGTGTTTTAAATTATTTTTGTTTATAATAATTTACAACGTTTTTTGGTCTTTGAATTTCCTTTTTTTAATGTCAACACTCTGCTCGAGGTTAATGATGGTTACAAAGTGCGCGCAAAACTAATAATCTACGGTGGATAGATTTTTTTAATTTTTTAGTACTCAATTAAAAATCACCACTTTAGGGACACCCTGTATAAATAATTAGAAAAACAGAATTATAACTACTTTTATTTATTTATCAATTCAAAGATACAAATGAAACATAGGTTGGGTGTTAAACACGTCACAGCAAACACAGTTATATGTATAAATTCTATATAGCGTGTACATCAAGTTTTATATGTCAAATTTATGTAGCATATAGGGAGTAATTTCAGCTAACTAGAATTTAGAAGTGATATAAAATGTATATTACATTTTAATGTAGAAACTATGTAACATTACTATGTACTTATTACATAAACGTGTTATATATAATACTTATTATACAGTGCGGACATAAAGAAAATCCCCCCTGCTAACTTTTAAACGGTTATGTTTTCGATTCTTAAAATGTGTCCACTAAAGTATTTAATTACGAACTTTCTAATAAAGGTATTTTTGATTTTGTAGAACTTCCGGTTATACCGGAAGTGGATGACAACTTTCTTATTTTAAAGGGAACACCCAGTATATTTTTGCATTTTCCTGTTCTCCATAAAAATACCATTAAATTGACCTAGCGTAGTGTACTCTACTATTAATACTTTCGGAATTACGCCCATTTGAAAATCACATTTTTATGCAACTTTTTTTACACCGGAAGTTGGAGCCAACTGCCCCAACTTCCTTATTTTAAATTATTTTCTTTTACAATTAAGTTAATAATATTAAATTTAAACAAAATTATGTTTAACCTTAAGTTCGTTAATTTTCACCTTCCGATGTAAATGAAGTTGCATAAAAAAGCGATTTTCAAATGGGCGTAATTCCGAAAGTATTAATCCTAGACCACACTATGCTAGGTCTATTTAATAGTATTTTTATGGAGAACACGAAAATGCAAAAATATACTGGGTGTTCCATTTAAAATAAGAAAGTTGCCATCCAGTTTCGGTATAACCGGAAGTTCCACAAAATCAAAAATACCTTTATTAGCAAGTTCGCAATTAGATTCCTCAGTAGACAAATTTTCAGAATTAGAAACATAACCGTTCAAAAGTTAGCGGGGGGGGGGGGGTGATTTACTTTATGACCGCACTGTATTTATATAATAAATACATAAATAGTACGTAACCTATTGGCGTATGAGTTACATATTTAGAATTATATAAACTGTACCTAACTTTTGTTACATGTTTTCATAAGACATAATTATGATATATTCTCTATCTAAAATAATATATATCTTATCTAATTGTTACATGTTTGTTTACTGGGATCCATCAAAAACTATCCAAAATATAATTGATATAAATATAGTTTAAAATTATTTAATTTATTTTGTAATTCCAGCTACGGTCATAATCATAGCACATATTTTGAAGGAATTTGTGATGACCTAAAATTTAAAGTGATTAATGTATTCCAATATTAATAATAAAAATCTTACCCTTTGGAAAAGAGCCAAATCTACCTCAATCAAACCTACAGCGCGTAATTTTTTAGTTACTTGAGCTTTCATTATAATCATTGACAAGGATTTGGATATTTCTTTGGGGTAATTATACCAGTTGGTTTCATAAGCTGCTTCTCCAACAGTTTTCATCTAAAATTTATAATATTAAACAATATTTTATTAAGTTCCGGTTAGGTTAGGTTAGGTTATCGATGAAACGGTTATCAACGAAAAGGTAATGTCAATGAAACTTCTGTGTCGATGAAAAAGTAGTGTCGATGAAAACCTCTGCGTCGATGAAAAGGTATTCTCGACGAAATGGTTGTCGATGAACGGATAATGTCCATGAATTGGGTATGTCGATGAAACGTCTATGTCGATGAAATGGACTGTCGATGAAATTCCATTCGATGAAAGTGTATTATCGATGAAACGGTATACAATCAGTTTTAGAACACACCCTATATAAAAATAATTTTAGCGCACCGTTACCTTTTGAAGCTAAACAATCTCCCTTTTTCAGCCGAATGCGGAACAATGCGGAACTAATAGGATTACGTCAAAAGTAGGTTAGTTGCCATGAGATGTCATGCTTGCCACATAACTTTCAGTCATCACCGACGTTACGGCACTCTGTACCGACCTACTTCTGACGTCACTTTTAGCAAAGAAAATTAATTTGAATCTTCAATACTACATTTTTATATGAAAATTGAGTTTTGGTAAAAAAATGTAAGCTTACTTTAGAACTTAAGATTTCACCCCCTGTACAAATAAATGCAATTTGTATGCAGTAAGTTAAATACAGCAAGGTATTAGAAAATATATCCCTAATTGAAGGAATTCTAAAACAAATTAATGAATAAATTACAAATCACTCGCATTGTTCTTAATTAATCACCCATCATATGAAAAAATATATGTAACGAAAACCAAGTTATAAGTAGCTGCAATGATTTGAATCAAAAAAATTTCTGCATAAAGTTCTTGCATTATTTGTACCACACTAAAAATTACAGAAATAAAATTCTAACCCAATTAAATTAAAAATTTAATTACTGTAATAAATGGCAATGTTCTTCAATAATTTCTTGTAGAAACTCTTTTATTTCCGCATTATCACCACTCGAGTTATCAGAAATATCATTCCACTTTTTCAGGGCATCTTTAATTTGCTCAGCTGAAATACTAGTAAAAATCACCAATGACAGGTAGAATATATCAAAACCAAGTTCAGGAATTAATAGCGAATAAAAAATAACAAAAATCTGAAAACAACTCAAGGGATAGTAACAAGAATTGTTTCGTAAATCGCAACCATAATAACCAGGAAAAAGCAACTGGTTTTCAATAAAACTTATGATAATAAAGCAAAGAGCTGTTAAATAAAATAAAATTCCGTAAGATTTCGCAAATAAAAATGCAAAATTATGAGGCTTCATACGCTTCTTAAAAGCTTCTTCACCAAATTTATCTAAAGACCACATTTTTTCAATGATTTTCAGGACTTTCAAAATCTTCTTGCGCTTTATAAACCACCAAATACACTTTAAATTCGTCTAAAATATTAATAAATAAAATTCTCGCGTCCACAAAATAATTAGTATAGGTACGTTTTTAGCAATTAGGACCAAAAAACCATAGTGACCAACTAGAAAAACGTACCTACTTAAATATGCTATAGTTTAAACTTACGACAATCATGTAGCCCACTAAAGTAATTTTTTCCAAAATTTCAGGGCCACTAGAAAATGCGATGACGTCGTAAATATTTGCAACTAAAACCGTGCAAACGATGAGATAATTAGCTCCACCCAAAAATTTGGTGTAAACATTTTCATTTAAAGGGTTTAAACCCAAAAAATTAATAAATTTAAAGATGAATTTTAAGTAAGGTGTGTTTAAGTACTTCATTTTCGTTTTTATTTTTTTTAAGAATACAAAACTTTTATTATTTATCATAATTTTGCACAAATTATAAGTGAATTTAAGCATCTGCTTTCAAGTTTTATTTATAATTAACCGTTAGATATCATGATATATAATTTAATAAGCATTTAACTTAAGGTACATAATTATTTGTGTTTGTAGTAATTGAAATATACGACGACTTTAATTTGTAGCAATAGTTTTTACCAACCCTGTATACTAAATAATTTATGTTAACCTCTATGGTTAAACTGTAGAGCTAGTTGTACGGTCTGCGGTTCTCTTGTCAATTGTTCTGTGATATAACCTAAAATTTTAAAGTTTTTTTAAAATTTAAAATTATGGCTGGTTACGATTTTAAATCTGAAGAAGAAGTTTCCGATTTTTTAAAGAATTTAGGTATAGAATACCGCTTTGGTTGTTACAGCGAAAAAAAACCTGAAGGTAAAAAATCTTGTTACATAACCTCAAACTTTATAAAAATTACAGAATTAATGATAATAAATTAAGATAACAAATATATTAGTTCCTTAAATCTTTTTTAAGTAAATTATGTTTAGAATTGTAAAATATAATTTTTTGTTAGTTTGTCATCTTCTTGGGGATTATTTGGAAGCGGTGTTAAAAGATTTTAATAAAGCGGCGAAGGTTTACCGAACGAACTGTGATGATTATTCGTTTGGTAAGAGTTGCTTGAAGTACGGAACTTATTGTTTGCTTGGAAAAGGTGGTGAAAAATCTGATTTTCCGAAAGGTTTAAAGTACATGGATAATGGATGTAAAGTCGATGATCCCGACGCTTGTTTTAATCAAGGCGCTTTACTCGTCACCAACAATGAAGAGAGAGGATTGACAATGGATATAGCCAAAGTGATTATTAAAATTTTGTTTCGAGATTATTTTTACTTATTTTAAATTTTAGGGAATAGAGTTATTGGAAAAATCGTGTAACGCTAAAAATCCCAAGGGTTGTTATTTCCTTTCGGGAATGTATATTTCTGGTGTAAAAAAACCTAGAAGCAGTAAAGAACCTACATCGGATTCACCTGAATATGTATTGAAATCGGATATGAAATTAGCTCATAAATACGCACTTGAAGGATGTAATTTAGGAAATATTTATAGCTGCGCTAATGTTAGTCGAATGTACGCAAAAGGCGATGGTAATTTTTTTTTTTAAAGTAAAATTATTTTAGGTGGAAAATTTTTAAAACTGAATTTTTTAGGTGTTGAGAAAAATACAGAACTTGCTGAAAAGTATAAGAAAATTGTAACGGACTTACAGGAGCAAATGCAGTCAAATAAAACACTCGCATTTCAGGAAGGACTTAATTAGTGCATTTAAATATTTATAAGTTTAAAAATGAACAATGTATGTATGTATAGATGTTATTAGAAAAGTAAATCATTTTGTTGTTTAAATTTGGTTGATTTTTTAATAATTCAATGTTTCAAACGCAGTACAGTGAATTCAAAATTCCAATTCCAATAAAACAAACTAGGGTTAATTTTAATATTTTTTATTTGTATAATTTTATTTTTATTTCATTTAATTTTTTAATTTACTTTTGGTGAAAGTGATAGATCAGATTTAAATTTGAATGATAATTAACAGGTTCACCAACTTGGCAAGTCTAAAATCACTACAGAGTATGTTTGGTTGCATAGTTGCAGTGGCAGTTTTTTTGAATTCACTGTATAATCCAAGAATTCCTGCTAAACTAAGTTCAGATTTCTACTACAAGAAGGCGAGTGGTGCTCAAAAATTGAGAAATAAATGAAAAAGTAATTTAACTAAAAAATGGTTGTAAATCATGTTAATATGTTTTTCCTAGGAAATAATGTTGAAAGTGTAAATTACTTTATAATATTTTTTTAATAATAATTTGAATTAATCTGGTGCAGAATCATGTTTTCTCTTTTTGCTAATAAGTAGCTATTAAAACAGTTTTGTAGCCTATTGTACGACTAATTCAGTTTTAATGTTTTAATAACCATAAGCAAAAGTAATTATTTCTTTAAATAAAATAAACATTTTTTAAAAAATAATTTTAAAAACACTCGTGCTTCGATAAAACTAACAAAAAATTATTACGCCTTGAGTTTAAAATGATAAAAATTTATGGATTATTTTTGTTGATAATAAGCATTCATACGGTAATTAGTTGTATTTTATTTATTTACAGTTTATAAAATAATTAGTTTTTTTATAATACATATTTTAGGATAATTTTTTCCATCAAAATGATTACAAGTTCGTGCATGATCATATGACTGCTGATTATTATAATAAAAAGTGGCTGGGAAAATTCAAAATTCTTAACACCAAATTTAATCGAACTACCAAAACTTTTGGAGTTGATGCCACTGTAGTCAAACAACTTAATAAAATACAAGTATGTAATTTTTAAAATCATTAAAAAAATCAGTAAGTTTTCATAGTTTTTCCGGCAAAAATTTTACCAATATTGTAGAATTGTATCCTACATAATTGTGTAGAAATTCATAATAATATTTGATATAAAAAAAAAGTTATTAACAATTTTCTAACGCGAGATACTAAAAACATGGAATAATTCGAAGAGATTACGAATTTTCCGAGGTTTCCGTGTGAATATTTTTACAAAAATTTTACCACTGATGTATAATAGAATCATAAATAGACCAACAAATTTTTGTTTAAATATTTGTAACAAAACCAGAGTTATTAACAACTTTCTAAGTGAAGTCACAAAAATTATACCAAAAATACGAAGTTTTTCAAAAAAACTCGGATTTTCTCAAGTTTTCATGGAATTTTTCCAGCAAAAATTTTACCAGTATTGTAGAATTGTATCCTGAATAAATGTGTAGAATTTTATAATAATAGTTAATATAATAAAAAAGTTATTAACAATTTTTTAACGCGAGATACTAAAAACATGCAATAATTTGAAAAGATTGCGAATTTTCCGAGGTTTCCGTGTGAATATTTTTACAAAAATTTTACCACTGATGTATGATAGAATCATAAATACACTTTCAAAGTTTTATGAAAGTATTTATAACAATATAAAAGTTATTAACAATTTTTTAAATTTAGACATTAAAAATCTGCAATAATTCGAAAAGATTCCGAATTTTCCGATGTTTCCGTATGAATATTTTTACAAAAATTTTACCACTAATGTGTGATAGAATTATAAACAGACCTACATAATTTTGTGTAAATATTTTTAACAAAACCAGAGTTATTAACAACTTTCTAAGTGAAGTCACAAACATTATTCATAAAATACGAATTTAACGCGAACTACTAAAAAAACACGCAATAATTCAGAATTTTCCGAAGATACTATCTAAATATTTTCACAAAAAATGTATGATAGATACATAAATAGACCTAGAAAATTTTGTTTAAATATTTGTAACAAAACCAGAGTTATTAACAATTTTCTAAGTGAAGTTACCAAATCATTTATACCTAAAGAGCGAAATTATTCAGAAAAACACGGTTTTTCTCAAGTTTTCATGGATTTTTTCCGGGAAAAATTTTACCACTATTATAGAATTGTATCCTAAATAAATATGTAGAATTTCATAAAAATATTGGATAGAATAAAAAAAGTTATTAACAATTTTCATACTTGAGATTCTGAAAACATGCAATAATTCGAAAAATTTGCGAGTTTTCCGAAGATTGCATGCAAATATTTTTACAAAAAATGTACCATTGGTGTATGATAGAATCGTAAGTAGACCTACAAAGTATTTATAACAGTATAAAAGTTATTAATAATTTTTTAAATCTAGACACTAAAAACCTGCAATAATTCGAAAAGATTGCGAATTTTCCGAGGTTTCCGTGTAAATATTTTTACAAAAATTTTACCACTGATGTATGATAGAAACATAAATAGACCTACAAAATTTTGTTTAAATATTTGTAACTAATCCAGAGTTATTAACAATTTTCTAAGTGAAGTTACAAACATTATACCCAAAGGGCGAAATTATTCAGAAAAACACGGTTTTTCTCAAGTTTTCATGGATTTTTGCCGGATAAAATTTTACTAGTATTGCAGAATTATATACTTAATAAATATGTAGAATTTCATAATAATATTTGATATAATAAAAAAAGTTATTAACAATTTTCTGACGCAAAATACTAAAAACGTGCAATAATTCGAAAATATTGCAAATTTTCCGAGGTTTCCGTGTGAATATTTTTACAAAAAAATTACCACACCGATGTATGATAAAATCATAAATAGACCTATAAATTTTTGTGAAAGTATCTATAACAATATAAAAGTTATTAACAATTTTTTAAATCTAGACACTAAAAACCTGCAAAAATTCGAGAAGGTTGCGAATTTCTCGAGGTTTCCGTGTGAATATTTTTACAAAATCATTACCAGTATTGCAGAATTGTATCTTAAATAAATCCCTAGAATTTCATAATAATATTAGATATAAGAAAAAAGTTATTAACTATTTTCTAACGTAAGATACTAAAAACATGCAATAATTCGAAAATATTGCGAATAGTGTGAATATTTTTACAAAAATTTTACCACTGTTGTATGCTAGAATCGTAAATAGACCTACAAAGTTTTGTGAAAGTATTTATAACAATATAAAAGCTATTAACAATTTTTTAAATCTAGACACTAAAAACCTGCAATTCGAATAAATGCGAATTTCCCAAGGTTTTCGTGTGAATATATTTACAAAAAATTTACCACTGATGTACGATATAATCATAAATAGACCTACAAAATTTTGTTTAAATATTTGTAGCAAAATCAGAGTTATTATTAGTTCTAATAAGTGAAGTCACAAAAATTATACACCTAACATACGAAATTATTAAAAAAAACATGGATCTTCTGAAGTTTTCATGGATTTTTCCTGGCAAAAATTTTACCAGTATTGTAGAATTGTATCCTAAATAAATATGTAGAATTTTATAATAATATTTGATTTAATAAAAAAGTTAACAATTTTCTAACGCTGGATACTAAAAACATGCAATCATTCGAAAAGATTACGAGTTTTCCGAAGTTTTCATGCGAATATTTTCACAGAAAATGTACTATTGGTGTGTATGATCAAATCGAAAATAAACCTACAAAATTCACTAAAAGTAGTTGTAACAATATAATAGTTATTAACAATTTTGTAGTTTAATATAACAAATTTACAAAATCAACGATATTTTCGAAGATTTTTTTAAAACTATTTAAAAAAAATTACTATAGGTAGTTGATAATACTACTAACAAGTTTACAAAATTTTGTAAAAATATTTATAATAATAAAAAAGTTATTCAAAATTTTCGAACGCGAGATATTAAAAACATGCAATAATTCGACTTCTTTTCGCTGCATTTTCAAGAATTTTTAAGTTTGAAGCGTTGTAACAGCCAAACCAAAAATACCAAAAATATATTTCTTTTCTCATTTTGTTTATTAGTTATAATTGTAAGGATTTTACTAAAAAAATTGAAGTTTGTATGTTTTTTTAATTTTTTATGATTTTTTTTTTGGAATTTTTCGTTGCATTTTCAAGAATTATTAAGTTTGAACCGTTGTACCATCCAAACAAAAAATACCAAAAATACATGTTTTAGCTCATTTTGTTCATTAGTTATATTTATAAGGATTTTATATAAAAAAATAAAAGTTTTGTTTTTTATTCAATTTTTATGATTTTTTTTCCGCATCTTTTCGATGCATTTTCAAGAATTTTTAAGTTTGAAGCGTTGTAACAGCCAAACCAAAAATACCAAAAATATATTTATTTTCTCATTTTGTTTATTAGTTATAATTGTAAGGATTTTACTAAAAAAATTGAAGTTTGTATGTTTTTTTAATTTTTTATGTTTTTTCTTTGGCATTTTTCGTTGCATTTTCAAGAATTATTAAGTTTGAACCGTGTTGTAACATCCAAACAAAAAATACCAAAAATTTGTTCATTAGTTATATTTATAAGGATTTTATATAAAAAAAATAAAGTTTCTATTTTTTATTCAATTTTTATGATTTTTTTTCCGCATCTTTTCGCTGCATTTTCAAGAATTTTTAAGTTTGAAGCGTTGTATCGTTGTAACAACCAAACCAAAAATACTAAAAATATATTTCTTTGCACATTTTATTTATTAGTTATAATAGTAAAGATTTTACATAAAAAATTGAAGTTTGTATGTTTTTTTCATTTTTAATGATTTTTTTTTCGCATTTTTCGCTGCATTTTCAAGAATTATTATGTTTGAACCGTTGTATCGCCCAAACAAAATATACCAAAAATACATTTCTTAGCTCATTTTGTCATTAGTTATGATTGTAAGGATTTTACATAAAAAAAATGAAGTTTCTATTTTTAAACATTTTTTCCTCATCTTTTCGCTGCATTTTCAAAAATTTTTAAATTTGAAGCATTCTAACAGCCAAACCAAAAATACCAAAAATATATTTATTATCTCATTTTGTTTATCAGTTATAATTGTAAGGATTTTACTAAAAAAATTGAAGTTTGTATGTTTTTTTAATTTTTTATGATTTTTTTTTGGCATTTTTCGCTGCCTTTTTAAGAATTATTAAGTTTGAACCCTTGTAACATCCAAACAAAAAATACCAAAAATTCATGTCGTAGCTCATTTTGTTCATTAGTTATATTTATAAGGATTTTATATAAAAAAATAAAAGTTTTGTTTTTTATTCAATTTTTATGATTTTTTTCCGCATCTTTTCGATGCATTTTCAAGAATTTTTATGTTTGAAGCGTTGTAACAGCCAAACCAAAAATACCAAAAATATATTTATTTTCTCATTTTGTTTATTAGTTATAATTGTAAGGATTTTACTAAAAAAATTGAAGTTTGTATGTTTTTTTAATTTTTTATGATTTTTTTTTGCATTTTTCGCTGCCTTTTTAAGAATTATTAAGTTTGAACCGTTGTAACATCCAAACAAAAAATAACAAAAATTCATGTCGTATCTCATTTTGTTCATTAGTTATATTTATAAGGATTTTATATAAAAAAATAAAATTTTTGTTTTTTATTCAATTTTTATGATTTTTTTTCCGCATCTTTTCGATACATTTTCAAGAATTTTTAAGTTTGAAGCGTTGTAACACCCAAACCAAAAATACCAAAAACATATTTCTTTGCACATTTTGTTTATTAGTTATAATTATAAGGATTTTACGTAAAAAAAATTATTTAAACATTTTTTATTAATTTTTTATGATTTTTTTTTTCGCATTTTTCGCTTCCTTTTCAAGAATTATAGGTAGTTGATAATACTACTAACAAGTTTACAAAATTTTGTAAAAATATTTATAATAATAAAAAAATTATTAAAAATTTTCTTATGCGAGATATTAAAAACATGCAATAATTCGACAAATTTGCGAATTTTCCGAGGTTTCCATGCGAATATTTTTACATGAATTTTTATCATTGATATATGATAAAATGTTAATATTCCTGCAAAATGTTGTAAAACTAGTTGCAACAATAAAAAAGTTATTAACATTTTTCCACTTGAAAAACCCTAAAAACATGTAATAATTATTCGAAAAATTGCGATTTTCTCATAGTTTTCACAGAATTTTTATAAAATTTTTATCATTGATGTATTATATCATAAATAATTGGATAAACCTGCATTTTCATAAAAAACCTTAAAAAATGATTATTAATTTTAGATTTCTTTCAAAACTTATCGAATGACGAACAATCAATATTTGAGTTTAGCTGCAATGGATTATAAAATTGATGCTTGTTTGGTCTTAAAAAAGAACTACATGGGTGTTGGTGACTTGACGACATTAGGAAACATTACTCAATGTCCCATAAAAGTAGTAAGATACTTATTTTTGTATAAAATATAAACTTTTTAGATTTCATTAAAGCAAGAAAATAAAAAAAAACTTCTATGCGTTTTATGTGGAGTTGAGATGATAAAAAAACCTTTGAAAAATTATTCAAAAAAAGATTGTTAATTAATATTTTTTAGGGAACATATTATTCTCGTAATTGGAAACCTTCTGATGATAAATGTCCACCTCTGGTGCCCTTAGGAAATTACAAGGTTACAGTCCACTTACTTACAATAAATGATGAAAAACTTTTAACATTTACCTGGTATGGATCCATTGAAAAAAAACATATATTTTGAAATTCTACAAAAAAATCTTGTATTTTAATTTTATAAACTTAATAATTTGTGAAATCTTATATTTTGCAAATGTAGCAATTTTCTGTTTGATCAAAATATTTTTGGTGTTTTGATCTTGGATTAGCCATTTGACTGGAGAATATTTTTAAATAATTATGTTAAAAATTTGTAATGTACTTATTAATTATTTTAATTAATTAATTAGTTACACAATATCACTAAATTATCTTCCCCAGACAAGAAATTCACCAAAAATAACCTAAATAATATTCCAATTATCTCAATGTTTATTTAATTAAGATATAAATGCAATTATTAGGTCGAATCATATGTCACCTAGAGACACAAAAATTCAATTATATATTATGTAATTTTAATATTTGATTTATTTTATTTTAGTTGTTGCAATTAAATACTGCACTTTTTATAATTTATAAAAAATCACTCAATAAAAATCGCAATTTTCGCCTTGATTTTTATCTTTTTAACTATTCTAGACTAAATAACCGTGATAATAAATTTATTTTGATTACTAATTAATTATTTAACTTTAACTATATTAATACACTATCTATAAATATTGTTTATAAAAATATAAACGTGCTGTTTGTTTGCGCACGTTTATTTTCAAAAAATATTAAAAAATATGTTTATTTATTATTATTATAATTATTAATTGCAGGAAATACACCAAAACATTGGTTTTACATCAATTAAACTTATGTGTACGCAAAATTGGTTTTTATTAAAATTTTAAGCAATTAATCAAAAAGATTAATTTACACACATTGAGTGTGATAAATGCTAATTTAATGATGTATGAAAATAATAACGTAATTATAATAAATTACTATTGGAATTTGTTCTACACTCCAAAATATTTTTGGGAATTTCCATGAAATTATTTAATACATTTTTTATAACATAAATTTATAAAAAAAATCAATTTTTGGAGCTTTTTCGTGATTTTAAAAGAAATCATCTTTTTTAAAATTTTTTTAGAAATTATCTTGATTTTTTGTAGATTTTTCGCAAAATTTTGTAAAAAATTAGATTTGTATAAAATATGATTTTTGTTGTTATTCAAAAATATTATTGAAATTTAGTTAAAAAACAATCGTTTGAGTTCAAGAATAATAAAAACAATTGCGCCATAACGGTAACCTAACGAACGTCTTACGATTAAATTCGAATCAAAAAAAAATTAAAGAATCACCATCGTCTGATCCAGTGTTTATACTAAATAAGTCTGATAAAAAAACAAGCAAGATAAGACGGGAATAAATCTTATACATTCCCGATAAACCCATCATTTAATTGAGAAGTCTTTTAACGGAAAGTTAATCTAAATTTGTGCCAAAATTTTCACGAGTGTTTCCAAAATGTTCCGCTCTTTTTCGGACATTGAAAGTGGAAGAATACGAATGTCACCACAGAGAAGTAATTTGGAAAGCAATTGCAACCAGATTTTCACTAGGACTCCCACGGTCACCAAGGAAATGCTGCAAAAATTGCAGAACGCTGAATTGGGGCCCAAACATGCAGTCGTGTGTGGTTATGAGTTACACATGAGGCAGGTCTCAGGTAAAAAATAATTTCATTCAACAGGTTACTTCATATTTATTTATTTACTTTTATATTTGATATAAGATTACAAATACTTGGAATATAAAGTCACCTTATTTATGTTATTTTTCTAAAGTTTTTTAATACCAAAAAATTGGTTTAAACTACTGAAAAATTGATAATTTTTGTAGGAATTAAAATTTTAATGTGACTGAATTTTTTGTATGTTATGTACTATTTAATACGCATTCATTTGGCCCAAGTGCCATTTCATAAATTTTAAAACTTACCAGGGCTTGTGACCCTTTTTTTTTTTCAAAAATCGACCAAAATCTAGTTTATATTATTTTCATTTTCTATGATATTATTTCGCAATGCATTTTCAAGAATTATAAATTTTGGATCGTTGTAACGCCCAAACAAAAAATACCAAAAATACATTTTTTTAGCTCATTTTGTTCACTAGTTATATTTATAAGAATTTTATATAAAAAAATGAAGTTTCTATTTTTTAATCATTTTTTATAATTTTTTTTCCGCATCTTTTCGCTGCATTTTCAAGAATTTTTAAGTTTGAACCGTTGTAACATCCAAACAAAAAATACCAAAAATTCACGTTTTAGCTCATTTTGTTCATTAGTTATATTTATAAGGATTTTATATAAAAAAAATAAAGTTTCTATTTTTTATTCAATTTTTATGATTTTTTTTTCCGCATCTTTTCGCTGCATTTTCAAGAATTTTTAAGTTTGAAGCGTTTTAACAGCTACACCAAAAATACCAAAAATACATTTCTTTGCACATTTTGTTTATTAGTTATAATAATAAGGATTTTACATAAAAAATTGAATGTTGTATGTTTTTTTCATTTTTTATGATTTTTTTTTACATTTTTCGTTGCCTTTTCAAGAATTATTAAGTTTGAACCGTTGTAACATCCAAACAAAAACTAACAAAAATTCATGTCTTAGCTCATTTTGTTCATTAGTTATATTTATAAGGATTTTTTATAAAAAAATGAAGTTTCTATTTTTTAATCATTTTTTATAATTTTTTTTCCGCACCTTTTCGCTGCATTTTCAAGAATTTTTAAGTTTGAAGCGTTGTAACAGCCACACCAAAAATACCAAAAATACATTTCTTTGCACATTTTGTTTATTAGTTATAATAGTAAGGATTTTACATAAAACATTGAAGTTTGTATCTTTTTATAATTTTTTATGATTTTTTTTTCGCATTTTTCGCTTCCTTTTTAAGAATTGTGAAGTTTGAACCGTTGTAATATCCAAACAAAAACTAACAAAACTTCATGTCTTAGCTCATTTTGTTTATTAGTTATATTTATAAGGATTTTATATAAAAAAATGAAGTTTCTATTTTTTAATCATTTTTTATAATTTTTTTTCCGCACCTTTTCGCTGCATTTTCAAGAATTTTTAAGTTTGAAGCGTTGTAACAGCCACACCAAAAATACCAAAAATACATTTCTTTGCACATTTTGTTTATTAGTTATAATAGTAAGGATTTTACATAAAACATTGAAGTTTGTATGTTTTTATCATTTTTTATGATTTTTTTTTCGCATTTTTCGCTTCCTTTTTAAGAATTGTGAAGTTTGAACCGTTGTAATATCCAAACAAAAACTAACAAAACTTCATGTCTTAGCTCATTTTGTTTATTAGTTATATTTATAAGGATTTTATATAAAAAAATTAAGTTTCTATTTTTTAATCATTTTTTATAATTTTTTTTCCGCATCTTTTCGTTGCATTTTCAAGAATTTTTAAGTTTGAAGCGTTGTAACAGCCACACCAAAAATACCAAAAATACATTTCTTTGCACATTTTGTTTATTAGTTATAATAGTAAGGATTTTACATAAAACATTGAAGTTTGTATGTTTTTATCATTTTTTATGATTTTTTTTTCGCATTTTTCGCTTCCTTTTTAAGAATTGTGAAGTTTGAACCGTTGTAATATACAAACAAAAACTAACAAAACTTCATATCTTAGCTCATTTTGTTTATTAGTTATATTTATAAGGATTTTATATAAAAAAATGAAGTTTCTATTTTTTAATCATTTTTTATAATTTTTTTTTCCGCATCTTTTCGCTGCATTTTCAAGAATTTTTAAGTTTGAAGCGTTGTAACAGCCACACCAAAAATACCAAAAATACATTTCTTTGCACATTTTGTATATTAGTTATAATAGTAAGGATTTTAAATAAAACATTGAAGTTTGTATGTTTTTATCATTTTTTATGATTTTTTTTTTCGCATTTTTCGCTGCCTTTTTAAGAATTGTGAAGTTTGAACCGTTGTAACATCCAAACAAAAACTAACAAAACTTCATGTCTTAGCTCATTTTGTTTATTAGTTATATTTATAAGGATTTTATATATAAAAATGAAGTTTCTATTTTTAAACATTTTTTATGATTTTATTCCTCATCTTTTCGCTGCATTTTCAAGAATTTTTAAGTTTGAAGCGTTGTAACAGCCAAACCAAAAATACCAAAAATATATTTCTTTTTTCATTTTGTTTATTAGTTATAATTGTAAGGATTTTACTAAAAAAATTGAAGTTTGTATGTTTTTTTAATTTTTTATGATTTTTTTTGGCATTTTTCGTTGCATTTTCAAGAATTATAAATTTTGGACCATTGTAACGCCCAAACAAAAAATACCAAAAATACATTTTTTAGCTCATTTTGTTCATTAGTTATATTTATAAGGATTTTATATAAAAAAATAAAACTTCTATTCTTTATTCAATTTTTATGATTTTTTTCCCGCATCTTTTCGATGCATTTTCAAGAATTTTTAAGTTTGAAGCGTTGTAACAGCCAAACCAAAAATACCAAAAATACACTTCTTTGCAAATTTTGCTCATTAGTTATAATTGTAAGGATTTGATATAAAAAAATGAAGTTTCTATTTTTCATTCATTTTTTATGATTTTTTTTCCGCATCTTTTCACTGCATTTTCGAGAATTTTTAAGTTTGAACCGTTGTATCGTTCAAACAAAAAATACCAAAAATACATATCTTGGCTTATTTTAGTCATTAGTTATATTTATAATGATTTTATATAAAAAAATTAAGTTTCCATTTTTTAATAATTTTTTATGATTTTTTTCCGCATCTTTTCGCTGCGTTTTCAAGAATTTTTAAGTTTGAACCGCTGTAACAGCCAAACAAAAAATACCAAAAATACATTTCTTAGCTCATTTTGTTCAGTTGTTATAATTTTAATGATTTTACGTAAAAAATTTTATTTATATATTTTTTATTAATTTTTTTGATTTTTTTTTGCATAATTTGCTTTATTTTCAAGATTTCTACAATTTATAATTAATTTTTTTTTAATTTTTAAAACTCGATAAACGAGTTAAATATCAACAAAATACTGGTTAAAAACATAATTTGAAGCTTTTTGAAAATAATTTGTGATCGGAAGTGAGATAAGAAAGTACCGGCGTAAACTAGGAGATGTAATTATAATTTATTAACGTAATTATCGTAATTTGTGGTTGTTATCAGTTGACCCAACTTGTTGTTAAGCCAAGATTTTCGTGGTTCATTGATGAATATAAATATCCGATTAACAAAAGTGGTGTGATCTGCATTTGTTAATACTTTATCACTCTCCTAGATTAATTTTATTGCGTAGATTTAATTGATGCAATAAAATTTTTACGCTTCATTTCTAATATTTTTGTACACAAATTTTGTTTATTTATAGTTTTGTTTACATCCTACTTACAATATATTTACTTAAAAATATCAGCAGACATATTTTAACAGTATTTTTTTTTTAATTTTGGTGTAATCATGATTTGTTTTGTAATTGTCCATTTTTTTTATTAAATTTTACGAAATCACCTTGTGATTGTGGTTTTAATCATTAAAATTGGGTCAATTATCTTGGTAGAAATTACAAGGAGCGCCGAATTAATTGCAATAAAAAGTAAATAATAATATCTTGGATTTATCTAATGCAAACATAGATTAGTTGGTAATGTTTTGATCAATGAACAGAAGCGCCAAGTTTTTTTGTGATTGCAGCTACTCCTTTTGATTGGACGAGAAAAATCTTACCACTCTCTAATCAGTTTTTATTTATTATTTGCACAACAGTTTAGCAAAAATGATAAACTATTTTACTTTATTTTATTTTATCTTCAGATTATTTATTCCTAATTTATATAATAATACATTGTTATTAACCAATTTTTCATATTTTTAAATTCAAACTAAAAAGAATTTTACTTTTACAAAATTTTGGTATAAATAATCCGACTCTAAAAATTTGTTTTTGACGAAAGGACCAACTTGAGTCAACGAGGAAAATTTTAAGGACTTAAACATCTCAGTACAGTCAGCAGTTTTAAAGATAATAATTATTTTGTAAAAAAATTGCTTTAAAAATTAATTTTGCTGCATTTTCGTTTTTTAATTTAATTTTTAAAAACCTCAGGTGCCATGAAAAACTGTAAACTTTGGCCTAATATTTTAAGTACGAATTACTCTTCCATAAGAAATTTAAATTTTGAAAATCCGTCAAAAAGTAGACCATTGCCATGAAAATCCACGAGGAGTACCCTAACCATCAAAATTTTAAAATGTGTAAAAAAATAATTGGGGCCGATTGAAAAAAATTTAAATAGTGCCAAGCTTATAAAAATTTCAATTAGCTTAAAAAAAGAAGCGTATATTTTTTATAATTTTTTATGCATTTTCAAGAATGTTTTAGTTTGAACCGTTATAACGGACAAACAAAAAATACCAAAAATATATTTCTTTGCTCGGTTTATTTATTAATAATAACTTCAAGGATTTTACATCAAAAAAATGAGTTTGTACATTTTTTTCAATTTTTTTATAATTTTTTGCATTTATTTCCTGCATATTTAAGAATTTTTAAGTTTGAAGCTTTGTAACGGCTAAACAAAATATATCAAAAATATCTACCTTTTCTTATTTTGTTTATTGGATATAATTGTAATAATTTTACATAATAAATTGTTCTTATATATTTTTTTTTCATTTTTTGCTGCATTTTCAAGATTTTTTGAGTTTGAAGCGTTATAACAGCCAAACAAAAAATACCAAAAATATATTTCTTTGCTCGGTTTTTTTATTAGTAATATATTTAAGGATTTCACTTCAAAAAAATGAAGTTTATATATTTTTTCAATTTTTTTATAATTTTTTTGCATCTATTTCCTGCATTTTTAAGTTTGAAGCTTTGTAACGGCTAAACAAAAAATACCAAAAATATCTATCTTTTCTTATTTTGTTAATTAGATGTCATTGTACTAATTTCACATCAAAAATTATTCTTATATATATTTTTTTCATTTGTTTAGAATTTTTTCTCATCATTTTGCTGCATTTTTAAGATTTTTGGAGTTTGAAGCGTTATCACGGCCTAACAAAAAATACCAAAAATATTATTTTTTGCTCATTTTGTTTATTAGTTATAATTGTAAGGATTTAACATAAAAATGAAGTATGTAAACTCGCCATAACTATTTTATATAAATTTTCTTAATTTCGGTGATTTTTTTTTCTGTTTTTGGTTTATTATTGTATTTTTTGTTAACATAATTTTGAAGAAATAAAAGATTGGTGAAATGAAGAACAAGGTCATTTTATGATGATAACCCTTTTGATTTTACGTCTAGACTGACGCTATCTATTTTAAATACGTCTTTAATACCGTGCATTGCGCTTTCTTTAATTATTATTGTAATTGCGTCCGGTACTTTGAAATTTTTCTTATCAATGGATATTTCTTAATGATACAAACCGTTAATCTTTTAAGTAGCTAATAAAATTAACAATATAATCCCACTACTTTATTACTTAAATAATTTAAAACTTTATACAGCTTGTCCCAGAATTTATGCAACTGTTTGACCAATCCGCTTTTTCTACCGCTTACTGCAGCAAGCAAATTATGTGACACACTGTATATCAAAAATTTTAGATAAAATTCTAGGCCACTTCCCCTAAAAATTCAAAAATCACTTTAAAAATGATTATTTTCTTTATTTATTTTAATTTTTTTTTCAGTGTTAATCGCCTTATTTCTTCTATTTCTTCTAAGTGTAGGAGGAACAACAATATTTTGGGCAACGAGTGCTTATTCACAATATATTTTATCTGTAAGTAAATTCACCAAATAAATATTTCAATTTTTCCAAAAAAAAAAAATTTTTAACCAAGATTTTTTAACATACTATAAGTTTGTCCAAAATATTATCTTTTTTTCGAAAATATGAAACCTTTTTTATTTTTAGAAAATGGTTATATCAAATGATTCAAACTACTTCGAAAATTGGTTAAAGCCAGTCCCAGCTCAAGTCAAAATTTACATCTTTAATTACACCAACGTGGATGATGTCGCAGCTGGTTATGACAAAAAATTTAATCTTCAAGAACTGGGACCATACACCTACAGGTAACCCCAAAATATTTTCGCAAAAACTTCATAAAAATATTGTAATTTTTTAGAGATACAATGGAGCGAACTAATGTACAATTCAGTGATGATGGTACTTCAGTGTCATTCCAAGAAAAACACACTTACGCTTTCTTATCAGAATTATCACCAGGACGAAGACAGAACGATCGTGTGATCGTCCCAAATATTCCAATGCTTGGAGCTGCAGCGATGAGCAAAAAATCATTCCTTCTTACAAGAATTGCAATGTCTGGTTTATTCAGAAGCCTCAACGCAAATCCTTTCCTAAAAGTACCTGCTGATAGATTCATTTTTGGGTACGATGATGACCTTTACAATTTGGCTAAAGGAGTCCTTGCTTTAACTAAACCATTACCTTTTGATAAATTTGGATTATTAGCTACGGTAAGACCATAAAATTGCTCAAAAAAGAGTTATTAAATTTTGCTTTTCTGGTTATAGAGGAATGGTTTATCTAATGACGTCATGGAAATTCATACAGGAAAAGGTGATATCGATAAAGTTGGAACTGTTTTATCAGTCAACAAGAAGGATTCATACGATCATTGGCTTAATGATGAATGCAATAGGTAATATTTTATACTTTCATTAGTTATTTTTTTTACCTAAGCTAACTATGTATTAATTGTTTTTAGGATTGGTGGTTCTGATGGTTATTTATACTCTCAAAAAACCATTGAAGCTAAAAAGCCTGTAACTGTGTTCTTCAAGGATCTTTGTAGGAAGGTGCAGTTAAATTTCGAGAAGGAAGAGAAAATATTGAACAACACTATACCAAGCCATAGATACGTGTTGCCTGATAACGTGTTTGGTCATCCAGATATAGATAATCCTGAAAATCAATGTTACTGCGACATCGATGGTGATTGCCCACAACATGGGCTTTTCAATGCAACCAAGTGCGCGTATGGTTCACCATTTTTCATATCACTTCCTCATTTTTATAAAGGCGATCCTTCTCTACGATCATCTTTTAATGGTTTAAAACCTGATAAGAAAAAACATGAGACTTACATTGATCTACACTCAACCATGGGCTTCGCCACTCAAGGATGGACCAGAATTCAATCCAACATTCAAGTCCAAAAATCTCCTGGGTTGATGCAATTATCGCTTTTTGATGATGATGTCGTTTTACCCATCGCTTGGATTGAATTTGTAAGTTGAAAAATTAGGGTTAGAAAAATTGAATCAAATATTTTTTTCTGAATTAGGGTTTGGATACCAAGGATAGTCCTGATGAAGTCAAGCAATTACTGTATGATATAACTTTCCTGGTGGCTGGGGTAGAAATGGCGTTCCAGTATGGTTCAATCCTAATGGCTTTAGTAACTTTCGTGTCAATGTTGATCGTAATTCGTGGAAAGCATTGCAGAAGTGTTGATCAAAGTGAATCTGAAAGCAACAGTGCGGTTAGATTAATAAGCTAACACAAAAATCAGATCTTAAAAGACCAAAGATTTATTTAGATTTAATAAACTGATAATACTCATTAAATAAATAATTTTTAAAGAGACTTGATGAATTTATTTTGGTCTTAAAAGCGGAACCATTAAAAATTGGCTTGAAGACCTGAAAAATTGTAAGACTGATTTGTTAATAATACTCATTAATTTAAGCTTAATTTATATTATGTGTTTGTTAAAGTTATATTTTTGTTAAATTGTTGATTTGTTGGTTAATAAATAACCTTGTTTGTTTTTATTATTTAAACAACAATTATTTATTTATTTAAATATTACAAGGAAGTCAGCCAAAATAATAATAATTTATAAAAAATTAAGGACATGTGTGACTTAATTATAGCAAAAAATTGGTAAGGAATTTTAAACCTAATTAAACAAAAAACAATAGTCATAACTTGATTATTTTATTCAAGGTAACGAGGAAATTAGTTTATACATTCAACAATAATTAATCAAATTGTTGCTTCTTTAGACTTTCAGGTTAAAATTCAAAAATTACCGAAACAAACACTTTTTTCGTTTTTTTTTTTTCAAATAATTGATGTAATCATAATAAATACGTGGTTGGTTTAATTATTTTTTTGCGATTACATGCAAGTTTTTTTTGAAATAATTATGACGTATCATCAGCACTGATGATTCTTTTTGTAATTAAAACAAGTAATTATAAATCGATCGTTAATAATTATCAACCAGTTAACAAAAGTGCACTAGGCAAGTACTTAATTTTCATGATTTTTATATTTTTGCAAAGGCCACATTTAAATATAATAAAATCTAAAAAAAAATGAGAAATTTTTTACCGGCGAGATGTTAGCAAAAAAACTTCCAGTGTTGTGGTCTTCAAGATAAAACAGACGTAATTTTACTAAATTACTTTATTTAACAAAAACTAGTGTTGGATGTTAGCTTTAAAAGATTTCAATTACAATCAAGTTGTTCTCAATGTGGATTAAGGCGTACTGACCCTTGGTTCTTAAGATCTAGACACTTTTTGGGGCTTTTGCTAAGTCCGCACTTTTAGCTACACCATGGGAACGGATGTGGACGCAGCACTATTCAACACGCACAGACTCTTTTGAAGAAAAATATGATAGTGACAAAGTAACAATCTTATAACACTTACATAATATAATATCTTATACTTGGGTGGTCTACAACACCAGCAATAGAAATTTTACATGTATTTCTCCATAAGAGGTTTTTCTTAAATAACTTACATTCTATTTAAACTAGAACAAAACAATGTTATCTATCTTTGGATATAATTAACTTTTTTATGCAAAAATTTAAACATAAATTTTAATGAAAAAATGCCATAAAAAGTAAGTTTTTTGTGGATTTTTGATTAAATCGAAACGAACAAGCAAAACCACTCACTCCATGTTAATCTACAGGAAAAATGCTTTCTTTTGAGTGGTCAAACTTTTTTATGGAATAATCGAATCTGAAAATACAATTGATTGTTATTATTCTAAATTTCTTGAAACTTGCGGCGTAGAGTTTTATTGCTGGTTCGATTGCTAATTAAATCCTAATGAACAAGCAAAGTGTTATGTACACCTGGATTCAGAATTAAATTATCTATCTTTGGGTATAATTAACTTTTTTATGCAACGTTTGCAGAAGATTCTATTCACGTTTAAACATAAATTTTTATGAAAAAAATGCCATATAAAATAAGTTTTTTAAGGTTTTTTGATTAAATCGAAACGAACAAGTAAAACCACACACACCATGTTAATCTACAGGAAAAATGCTTTCTTTTGAGTTGTCAAACTTTTTTATGGGATAATCGAATCTGAAATGCAATTGATTGTTTTTATTCGAAATTTTTTGAAACTAGCGGCCAAGAGTTTTATTGCTGGTTCGATTGCTAATTAAATCCTAACGAACAAGCAAAGTGGCATCTACACCTAGATTCAAAATTAAATTATCTATCTTTGGGTTTAATTAACTTTTTTATGCAACGTTTGCAGAAGATTCTATTCTCGTTTAGACATGAATTTTTATGAAAAAAAATGCCATAAAAAGTAAGTTATTTGTGGTTTTTTTATTAAATCGAAACGAACAAGCAAAACCATCCACACCATGTTAATCTACAGGAAAAATGCTTTCTTTTGAGTGGTCAAACTTTTTTTAGGGGATAATCGAATTTGAAAATACAATTGATTGTTATTATTCGAAATTTCTTGAAACTTGCGGCGTAGAGTTTTATGCTGGTTCGATAGCTAATTAAATCCTAATGAACAAGCAAAGTGGCATATACACCTGGATTTAGAATTAAATTATCTATCTTTGGGTATAATCACCTTTTTTATGCAACATTTGCAGAAGATTCTATTCACGTTTAAACATACATTTTTATGAAAAAATGCCATAAAAAGTAAGTTTTATGTGGTTTCTTGATTAAATCGAAACGAACAAACAAAACCACCTACACCATGTTAATCTACAGGAAAAATGCTTTCTTTCGAATCGTCAAACTTTTTTTATGGGATAATCGAATCTGGAAATACAATTAATTGTTATTATTCGAAATTTCTTGAAACTTGTGGCGTAGAGTTTTATTGCTGGTTCGATAGCTAATTAAATCCTAACGAACAAGCAAAGTGACATAAACCACTGAATTCAGAATTAAATTATCTATCTTTGAGTATAATTAACTATTTTATGCAACGTTTGCAGAAGATTCTATTCTCGTTTAAACATAAATTTTTATGAAAAAATGCCATATAAAGTAAGTTTTTTGTATTTTTTTGATTAAATCGAAACGAAAAAGCAAAACCACCTACACCATGTTAATCTACAGGAAAAATACTTTCTTTTGAGTGGTCAAACTTTTTTGTGGGCTAATCGAATCTGAAATACAATTGATTGTTTTTATTCGAAATTTCTTGAAACTTGCGGCGTAGAGTTTTATTGCTGGTTTGATTGCTAATTAAATCCTAACGAACAAGCAAAGTGGCATATACACATGGATTTAGAATTAAATTATCTATCTATGGGTGCAATTAACTTTTTTATACAACGCGTGCAGAAGATTCTATTTACGTTTAAACATAAATTTTTATGAAAAAATGCCCTAAAAAGTAAGTTTTTTGTGGTTTTTTTGATTAAATCGAAACGAACAAGCAAAACCACCTACAACACGTTAATTTACCGGAAAAATGCTTTATTTTGAGTGGTCAAACTTTTTTAGTTGATAATCGAATCTTAAAATACAATTGATTGTTATTATTCGAATTTTCTTGAAACTTGCGGCGTAGAGTTTTATTGCTGGTTCGAATGCTAGTTAAATCCTAACGAACAAGCAAAGTGGCATATACACCTAGATTCAAAATTAAATTATCTATCTTTGGGTGTAATTAACTTTTTTATGCAACGTTTGCAGAAGATTCTATTTACGTTTAAACATAAATTTTTATGAAAAAATGCCATAAAAAGTAAGTTTTTTGTGGATTTTTGATTAAATCGAAACGAACAAACAAAACCACTCACACCATGTTAATTTACAGGAAAAATGCTTTCTTTTGAGTGGTCAAACCTTTTTTATGGGATAATCGAATCTGAAAATACAATTGATTGTTATTATTCGAAATTTTTTGAAACTAGCGGCGTAGAGTTTTATTGCTGGTTCGATTGCTAATTAAATCCTAACGAACAAGCAAAACCACCCACACCATGTTACTCTACAGGTAAAATGCTTTCTTTTGAGTGGTCAAACTTTTTTTAGGGGATAATCGAATTTGAAAATACAATTGATTGTTATTATTCGAAATTTCTTGAAACTTGCGGCGTAGAGTTTTATTGCTGGTTCGATTGCTAATTAAATCCTAATGAACAAGCTAAGTGACATATACACCTGGATTTAGAATTAAATTATCTATCTTTGGGTGTAATTAACTTTTTTATACAACGCGTGCAGAAGATTCTATTTACGTTTAAACATAAATTTTTATGAAAAAATGCCCTAAAAAGTAAGTTTTTAAGTATTTTGACTTAATTTTTATTTTCAATGAATTTTTCGGTAGGGTTTTTGTTTTTACCCTGATTATCAGGTAAATCGGAATGAACAAGCAAAGCCAATTATACCTGTACAACCCTCTTGAATGTAGCTTTCAAATGATGTACATTGTTTTGTTGTAGTTTAATTAGATTGTAAGTTATTTAAGAAAAACCTCTTATGGAGAAATACATGTAAAATTTCTATTGCTGGTAAATTTTTTTGGGGTTAAATTTTTGGAGAAAATTTAAATAGTTTGGTGGTGATTTTAAAAGAATAATTATGAAGCTATTAAAGTGATTAGGTCACATTATTGCCATGTAATGAGAGGGGGAGTCTTTGGACTTAAGTCACTTGAAGACTTGAAGGTAAGATCCCCTCCATTGCTTAAACGTCAGAAGAAGACTCAAGTCAAGTGGGGATTGCGGTCGTTCGTTCAAACCTCGATCGTTCAGGTGGCTCAGGTGTAAACTTAACTGTTTTTTAGTTTAGTCAACTGCAACTTCTTGCGTTTTACACCTGTGTGCACTGTGCAGTAGAACGCGGGGACTATTTTTGGTACTTTTTGGGTACCCACTGCCACAAAATCGGCGTAAGTGTGTTATTTTATGTGAGTGTACTGTGCTTTTTGTGAAAAATCCAGAAAACATCTAAAAATTACAATTATAATATGCAAATATTGGTATAACATGAATTTTTCATTTTTTGGTAGGTCAACAATGTTTAATCGCGGTTTTAAGAAGTTTATTGCTTATAGATATACTTCCTACTCATTTCGCAACTTCTGCTAATAATTATAACCTAGTCAGCGTTGGAGCAATGTGCCAGGAAGAACTTTCTATTCGCAGACATAATCAATCCTTTAAAATTTAAAACAACAAACTTTATTTACCTACCTATATCTTAATTAATCCTTACATAAAGTACAAACAAAAAATACTTAAGTAACTATAGGCTACCTCTAAGTACACCCCCAGAGTGAAGAATGGTTTTTTTTGAGATCCTTCAAGAACAAAAATGCAACTTTTATATTATTTTTTGGTTTAAAACTTAATTAATGATAGTTTTCACACTTTAAGGCCCATATCACCGTTTCCACATTGCATACAATGGAAAATAAGTTATATTAAAAACTTTAAGCCGGTTGCGCATGTTCTACTTAAGACCAATCCTCCCCTCGTGACGTCATAAGAATCGCAAATAGCGAAAACTGATTATTTGCTCTCAAATTTCAATATTTTGATAGTATGAGTTTGGGCCTGTATTGGACACTAAGGCACACCCCCACTCTCTGTGCTTAAAGCTTCCAGGCTTAAGCAAAATTTACCTTCAAAAAGTCCCCTGTAAATTTGTTAATAATAAACAAAAAAAATTGAAATTTTGCACATAGAAAGCTGAATATATATGCTCCTTCGATAGGACAGACTCGTTTTTTGATATTTTGATTTATAGTCTCTTAATTCACTCTTTAATTGTGTGTAAAATTAACACTTTTTGATGGAACATATCTAACATAATTTTAACTTTCTTAAAAATTGAGTCTGTCCGTTCGAAAGGTTGATGAATGTACTTTACTATAAAAAAAAGAAAATGAAAAAATGTTAAGAAACAACGTGTCCAGGGGTCCCCAAAGAAACGTCTAAAAATGCACCGAGATGATTGGTCTTAAACTTTAAGTAGAACCTGCGCAATGAAGCCTTAAGGGTTTTAAGAGTAATTTCAGCAGGAAATGGCGATTTTCGAAAATTTAAAAAAATGTAACTAAACAAGAAATTGGTAACTAAAGGTCGATTCTAATAATAAGCCCTTTCTAATGACAAATAAATTAACAAATTAATGAAATGAAAAAAAGTATTGAAGAAAGTGATAATCGTTTGGGAATGTATTACCACCATTGGTTACACGACGTTACATAAACAAATTACATTATCGATGTAAGCGCCTAAAGGAAAAATTTCTAGAACACCAATTTGGGACATAAAAATAATACATAATAATTCCATAGATCTATCGACAAACTAGCACTATAAGCACTAATTAAATAATGATTTTGTTACTTACGGAAGTTGACGTAACTTAAAATAAAATCCAGCATGCGTGTTACATCTGAAATTGTCTTTAAATTATCTCATTAAAATTGTCTAAAGTTGTCATTGGCCTTCTTAAAAATTATGAGAAACTCTGGAAATTATTTAAACAAATCAATTTTCTCAGGAGGTAATTATTTTTATTTTGTTTACTTAGAAGCAAATAAAACGCTTCGTTAATTTTGATGATTAAAAATATTTATTAAAAACTTTACAATATTTCTACGTATTCAATTAATTAATTACAGTAAATTAATCACAAAATTAGGCTTATAAAAATTTTAAAATTTAAACTTTAAAGTAAAATTGCTTACAATACAAGTAATAATTAGTTTTAAAAATAGCACTTTTATTTTCTTGTTATTGTGGTTATTTAAAAATAAATACACTTTTTATTTACTGGTGACAATAAACGTTACTGGTAGCAATAAATTTTACGTACCGATAATTATTTTTTTCTACATTTTTTTTACAAACTAATGCGCCTGTTTTAATAGTCATGCAAGGTGAAATTTTTTTTGCAATTCACTACATTTAAACCATCGCAGAATTAATAATAAATCATTCAAAAAAGCACTTAATTATTATTTTTTATAAATGTTTAACTAATTTTTTCTATAAATCAACGAAGTGTTGTAGCGGTTACAAAATATTAATGCTAAAAAATGCATTTTTCCAAAAATTAAATTAAAAACAATTTAACCAAAATAGCCGGTAAAATATTTTTTTTCAAATAGTGGCTAAAAAATTTTGCTGTAAAGAAATAAGGTATAATATTTTTTATTATTAATAAAATTAGAAACAATTTAACCAAAACAGGTCGTAAATTATTTTTTTTTTCAACATTCAACGATTTTTTTTCACAATTCGCAACGTTTTAGTGTTTTTTTTTTCAAGTTTAAAGTACTGTAGTGGCTACAAAATATTGTTGTATAATATTATTATTATTAATAAAATTAGAAACAATTTAACCAAAACCGCTGATAAATTATTTTTTTCAAAAGTTCAACGATTTTTTTTTTCAAAACTTTTGGTGGTATTTTCTTCAAGTTTCAAGTACTGTAGTAGATAAAATACAGGGTGTCCCGTTCGTGGTTCACCAAACGTCAAGGTTAGAAAGTAGAGCAAATTTTATCAAAAAAAAAACCAAAAAAGTAGGGGTCTATCTTTTATGGTTTGAAAGTTACAGGGGTTTGAATTTGGCATGCGAGAAATCAGTAAATGATCAATAGCTGCTTAAAAACTTAGTAGAAAGATTTAAAAAAAATATAATTTTAAAGCCGAAAGTATCCTCTTTCCATTGGTAACAATGATAAAACACAATTCGTTTATCAAGTATTAAAAAAAAATCGAAAAGAAAAAAAATCCATAAAAAATTGTTTTTTTAGCAGTTTTTGAAGATTTTCTCCAAGATATGACCGATTAAGGGCATGTTTTTTTTTCATTTTCTAAAAATTCGTTAAATTCTCTAGAAATTATGAAAAATTTTGAAACCCTAACTTTTTTTATGCACTCACTAGAGCCTTCTAAACTTACTCCTATGAGAATTGATTCTAAGCATAGTTACAATTGAGGTGCGCCTTCATTTTTGTTATTATTTAATAATACAACTGCTTTAAAAGCCATCAAAATTTAACTTTTGCTTATAAAAATTGATTATTGAGCAACTATTGATCATTTACTGATTTTTGGCAAAAACGGGCGATGCCAAATTCAAACCCCTGTAACTTTCAAACCATAAAATATAGACCCCTACTTTTTTGGTTTTTTCTTGATAAAATTTGCTCAACTTTCTAACGTTAACGTTTGGTGAACCACGAACGGGACACCCTGTATATTGTTGTAAAGAAATACAACATAATACCTTTTATTATTAATAAAATTTGAAGTACTTTAATCAAAACAACTTGCAAATATTTTTTTTTCAACGTACAAAGGTTTTTTTTTCAATTCGCCCCGTTTTAGTGTTTTTTTTTCAAGTTTAAACTACTGTAGTGGCCATAAAATATTCTTGTAAAGAAATACGGTATAATATATTTTATTATTATTAAAATTACAAACAATTTAACCAAAAGAGCTGGTAAATTTTTTTTTCCAACGTTCAACGATTTTTTTTCAAACTTTTAGTAGTTTTTTCTTGTAGTTTCAAGTACTGTAACAGATAAAATATATTGTTGTAAATAAATACGGTACAATATATTTTATTATTAATAAAATTAGTAACAATTTAACCAAAACAGCCTGTAAATTATTTTTTTTCAACGTTCAACGATTTTTTTTTAATTCGCGCTGTTTTAGTGTTTTTTTTTTCAAGTTTAAAGTTCTGTAGTGGCTACAAAATATTGTTGTAAAAAAATACGGTATCATATATTTTATTATTAATTATATTAGAAACAATTTATTCAAAACAGCTGGTAAATTATTTTTTCCCAAGGTTCAACGATTTTTTTTTTTTAACTTTTAGTGGTTTTTTCTTCAAGTTTCAAGTACTGTAGCAGGTAAAATATATTTTTTTTCAAGTTTAAACTACTGTAGTGGCCATAAAATATTCTTGTAAAGAACAACGGGATAATATATTTTATTTTTATTAAAATTACAAACAATTTAACCAAAAGAGCTGGTAAATTATTTTTTTTTCCAACGTTCAACAATTTTTTTTTCAAACTTTTAGTCGTTTTTTCTTCAAGTTTCAAGTACTGTAACAGATAAAATATATTGTTGTAAAAAAATACAGTACAATATATTTTATTATTAATAAAATTAGTAACAATTTAACCAAAACAGCCGGTAAATTATTTTTTTTCAACGTTCAACGATTTTTTTTTCACAATTCGCGACGTTTTAGTGTTTTTTTTTCAAATTTAAAGTACTGGTAGTGGCTACAAAATATTGTTGTAAAGAAATACGGAATAATATATTTTATTATTAATAAAATTTGAAATAATTTAGTCAAAACAGCCGGCAAATTATTTTTTTTTCCAACATTCAACGATTTTTTTTTCACAATTCGCGACGTTTTAGTATTTTTATTTTTCAAGTTTAAAGTAATGTAGTGGCTACAAAATATTGTTGTATAATATTATTATTATTAATAAAATTAGAAACAATTTAATCAAAACCGCTGATAAATTATTTTTTTCAAACGTTCAACGATTTTTTTTCAAAATTTTTAGTGTTTTTTTATTCTTTAAGTAGTGTAGCCAGTGGCGTTGCCAGGGTGAGCACAGGGGGCCTGAAACCTTTCCTACAAAATTTATTTTTAAGACTAAATGATAATATTTTGTTTTACATTTATAAAATATTTATACAAATCGTAAAAAAAATTTACGGTGACATCTAGATGGCCCTAGTATAAACTTTTTGGTACCATTTTAAAACAGTCTTAATAAGGTATTGTTTTATGGTATAAAAACCATATCAATCCATTTAAAACAAATTTGATGGCGTTGTAGTAACGTTATGTCAACCGAGAATTTTTTTTTGTAGAGTTCAAAATAAAGTTTTTCAAAAACAATGCGACTTTTACCGTTTTTTAAAATTCCAAAAAATAAGGTAGTTATGAATTTTATGCGTTACTTTAAACTATCCTTTAGAGTGAAGTTTAATAATTTTTTTAATGACATCTAGAAGGCACTAGTATAAACTTTTTGGTACCATTGTATTATGATATAAAAATCAATTCATTTAAAAAAAATTGATGACGTCATCGTGACTTGACGTCAATAGAAAGTTTTTTTGTTGAGTTCAAAATACAGTTTTTTAAAAACAAACCGACACCTGTTTTACTGTTTTTGAAAATTCCGAAAAATAAGGTAATTATGATTTTTATGCGTTACTTTAAATTCACCCTGTATATTAATATTACATATTACTTATTAATTTTAATTTCGTACAGGGTAAGCTAAAATGATTGTGGTTTGATAACTAGGCAACAAAATACACAGGTTGGTACAACTACAAATTTAAAAACAAAACACCCTAGTAATCCAATGGCGTAGCAAATATTTTTTTCAGAATAAACATAATAATTATAACAAATCAAGATTTCTATCCAAATATACAAATTCAAGTTATTTATTAAGTTTTTGTGTTTTTGAAAATTAAAAACATATAATCATTAATATTATGATAATTTTTAATATTTTTATTTTTTTAATTATTTTTTATTTCTTTTTTAATTATTTTTTATTTATATTTTATTTATTTTTTATTTCATTTTTAATTATTTTTTATTAATATTTTATTTATTTTTTATTTATTTTTTATTTTTTTTTATTTTTTTTTTATTTATTTTTTATTTTTTTTTTATTTTTTTGTCATTTAACGCCATTGATAATGTCAACATTGGTTGACGAAAACGTTCTGGCTAATTAAATATCTTTTAAATAGAGTAAGTTTTTTATTTTAATATTAAATATTAATTAATTAATTTTTAGATTAATTTTACAACAAATGTTGAAAATGATGACTTTCATTTTCGAGGCAGATGCTAAACCAAAACAATGATTTACCCAAAATAGTCTTGCGAAATACTGACGTTTATGAAACAGAAGTCAAAATAACTAAATACAAAAATCCGAAGTATTGACACAACGGTAAAAATTCGAACTAAGCCTCTGATTTTGTGTAGTCTAGCTATTTTTTTTATAATTTTGACATGATTTTGTGTTACTATGAACTTGAAGCGAAAAAATTCCCCAGATTTTTAGGCGGGAAATTTGAATTGACCACAATCATTTTAACTCACCCTGTATAAGAATTTTAGTTATAAATAGTAGGTATATTTATTTTTAATAAAATTTTTTTTGCCAATTTGTGCAGCCGGTAAATTATTTTTTTTTCAACGTTCAACGATTTGTTTTTCAAAACGCGCGCTTTTTTGTTTTTTTTTCAAGTTTCAAGTACTGTAGCGGCTTAGAAATATTGTTGTAGACAAATACGGTATAATAGGTTATATTATTATTGAAATTTAACTTATTGCAAGTTTAAATGTTTTTCTACTTTCTGCATGAATTTTTAAAAGTTGTAACGGATACAAAAATAAAAAATTCAAGCATTTACTTTATATTACAGCGTTTTAATAATAAAATTTGTATTATTTCAATTCTACAAGTTTTAAAATTATTTTATTTTTCAACGATTCAGTGGCGGATCTAGAGTTAAATTTTTAAATTTTTTTTGGGGGGGGGGCGATGAGCAATTATACAGGGTGTTCCACACTTGTTTAAAATAGTAAATGTCATTAAAAAAATGCTTATTTTATTTTAATTACCAAAAAATTTTTGAAAAAAAAATGTTTTTTTTTAATAATTTTTTCTGTAAAACTTAATTATGAAAAGTGGGTAGCAAATAAGGTTTTTTAATGAATCATGATAAATTATTTAAAATGATTTTTTTGATAAAAACATTACAGCACTTTGAACCTCCAAAAATGGCGTTTCTACTGAAGTTAGATTTATAAAGTTAGTTTCATTAACAAATTTAGAAAAATTTCTATAAAATAGACTCATTTAAGTAATATTTTTCGCATAGGAACTTTTTTGAAAATTGATTATAAAAATACTCATTTTTGGTGTATAAAAAAATTCTAAGAACTTGATAAAAAAACTGTTAGTTTCGATAAAACTATAATAATATTTTTGAGTTTAAATTAAAGATATAATCTATAATTCGAAAGTCTAAAATCAATCATGGGCCAAAAAATAAATTTAATGTAACCAATTGAAGTTAAAGCTATTTTTTGGAGAAAACGAAACCCCTGGTATTTTTCTTGGTATTAATTTTTTTGTTCCCATGTTTCCACTTGAAAAACAAAAGCTCATCCAAAAAGTCTTTGGGTTCTTGAAAATTTTACTGAAAGCTTGATGAATTTTTTAATCTGATTATTAGAGCTTTTTTTAAATAAATCATAAAAACCAGAAATATTAGCAAAAACGTAAAAATTTTGACAAAAAGTTTGTAAACCTCATAAAAATTTTCAACAGAAGAAAAATTGCCCCCTCTCTGTATCCGCCACTGCAACGATTTTAAAGGTAGTAACGATAAAAAAAATGCTTACATCTTATGACACCTAACTCCTAATTAATAAAAAAAATATTGATATTTACACAAAACCAGAACTTACATTAAAATCGTTTTTTAGTGATTATTTTTATAATTTGGGAAAAATTGATATTTACACAAAACCAGAACTTTCATTAAAATCGTTTTTTAGTGATTATTTTTATGATTTGGGAAAAATTAAAATTTAAGAAGTTATTTTAAAATTTCCTGGCGAATTTGTTGATTTACATAATGCGGTCAGTCAGTTGTCGAAGGTGTGTTGATTTCAGTTTCTGGTCTGATAAATTTTTGTGTCTACCTAATTTACCCACGGTTTTATTAATCAAAACAGACTCTATTTATTTTATTATAGAGCGTATACATATCACGACTTATTATCTTATTATCACTCAAATAAATAATTTTTTTCAACACGAATCAAAATTAAAGCACCCGTTTTTTAAAATTAATTATTGAAAGTATAAGGCGTTACTACAAAATTTGTTGGAAGGTAATTATTTTAACCTCCAAATCATCCCCGTATGTATTTTCCCTAATAATTTATTTAAAACCAACTTTTTGGGATGTAATAATTTAATGGTTCGTTGAAGTATAATGGTGGTATAAACATGAAGAAAAAGAAAAAAATACTAAAAATTATTTAACCAAATTAGTAGTTTAATGATTTACAAATAAAAAAGGTTTAAATCATTTGTTTAATGTAAATATTTTGCACTAATATAGATTTTAAACATACATGTAAGTACAAACATCATTTTAACCTTATATTATTGATCCTTGATCCTGTTTAATTAAATGATTCACACGTTTATAAATGTGCAAATACGTTAATTTGAAAAATAAAAAATTCAAAAAAGTTTTGGTTTGCTCAATTATTATATGGGAAAATCGTGTAAAAAAAGAGAAAATAATAAAAATGTGGTAATATTTTTTACCCAATTTGCTTAATATAAAAGCACATGAAGTCCGAAATTATATAACTTGCATAATAAAACCATTAGATCCTCATATTTCGAGTGAAAGCGCGCAATTTTTCATAAAATATTTTGTCGTCTTTGAAATTACCTATTATGAAAATTGGTCAAGCTATTTTTAGTTTTACTCACAAGTAATTAAACAATCACTTAAAAACAATTATAGTCAAATAATTTAGGAAATTTCAACACTGATTGATTTTTTATATGATAATTTGTTAATTTTTTTTTACTAACAAGAGTTTTTATCATCATTCGCACGTTTCTTGTCTTCTTGTGTAATTAAAAGAATTTCAAAACGTTTAAATGTCGACATCGACCCAATTTTTAGAAGCAACTCAATGAAAAAAAGTAAATGCTTCACGGGTGCACATTATTTGTTAATTCAATATGAACCATTGTTGCGCATAAATATGTAATAAAAATTTGATTAAGATTAACAAATTATGCAAATTTTAACATTGCCCATGGCCTGCCTGGTTTACTGATGTGGTTATTATACCTCAAATTGCTTGTTTACTAACAAATTTTAAGATTGCGTGAGAGAATTTATTATAAAAAAAAAATAATCAACAAGAAACAAAATCGCAAAAAAATGTGGTAATAATATATAAAAAATTGGCTATAGTAGATGTTTTCTGGATTCTTAAGAATTTTTATTTATTTATTTTTTATTATTTTTTTTTAGGCACAGGAAAAATAAAAGCGTATGAAAATCGAACGTGTTACAACGAAGAATGTGTAAATTGTGTTGTAAAAATGAGTTAATTAAGTGTAATTTTTTTTAAATTATTGTGATAGCTACTAATAAAGCAAGTCGCGTGTGCTAAACATAATTTGTTACTAACTTTAGTGTTTAAAAATATAATTAAATTACAAAGTACAAAATGAAGGGAAAAGAGAAGTTATGGTCAAAACTATCCAGCAGCTTTCTAAGAAAGTGGTGTAAGTATTAAAACACATTTATTTACTACTCAATTAATTTAAAAAAAAAACGGTTTTAATTTTATTCAAATTAATTGCACAAAAATCACAATTTTTGTGATTTCCCTAATGGGAAAAACCACCAAAAAACCTTTATTGCAAAAATTAATTTTTAATGTCAAATTCTGACAACAGAAAAAATATTCTAAGGTGCTTAAAAGCAAATATTAATATAATGACCTAAAGTCGATTTTTTTTAAGAAACAAAAAAATAATTATTGACGATAGTTCGGTTATTTTATTATCTAAAAAATTTTAACGAAGTATGTTTTTTTATCAATTTAGAATTTTTCCTTTACCTTATCTAAAATACTACATATTACAGGCGAACAATTTGTTTTTTAATTTTAATTTAAGCACATTAAAAGTATAATACAAAAAAAACAAATATTTACAAAAAATATTTTCTTGTTATTTCAATGATAAATATGAAATTCCAAAAATATTATTTTAAATACACTATATTAATTTCAAGGGCATTTTAATTTGTATAAGGTATTTTACATTTTTTTTTTCATTTTTTGTAGGTTTAGTATGATTATGGAATTATTAACAAATGTTTTATGTTTTAAATAAATAATAAAATCGGAATTTAAAATTTATAAAAACTAAAAAGGTAAGAGAATACCTTCTGATTTTTGCTAAATATGATTTTTTGCAAGAAGAATATAAAATTTTCAATTTTTTTAGTTTTAATAACGTTTCATGGCCCTAATGATTTTGCCTACCACAAATCTTAGAAAATATTTTAAAAAGTATTAAATGATAATTTCCGAAAATAAAAAAAATCTTGGTAATTTTCTCATTTTTTTAACTAAAAATGTAGATTATTTTCTAAAAAAAATTATACAAAAAACGGCCAACAAGAAGTAACTTTGTTGTTTTTTATCCGACTTAAATAATGAATAATATGTAAAATAAAATTATTCAAAGAATACTACAATCAAATAATAAGAGATTTTTTTTTATTTCAAAAATATCCGAAAAATGATAGGTAACTTGGTTTTTCAAATGGCAACATACTTACAAAAAATTTATTTCAAAAGTAATCTTAACCAAAATAATATAAAAACAGATTTATTTATTTTTTTTTTACTAAGGTAAATTAAAAAATATTGTTATTATTTGTGGGAAAACGTAAAAAAAACAATTAGAATAAAATTAAAAAAAAAAATAAAAATAAAAATACACTTATTTGTTCTATGGACCGAAATTATTCTTGAAATAATTTTATTTCTCATGTTGCTATTTAAAAAAAAACAAAAGTTGCCTGTAGTTTTTCGTTTATTTTTTAAATAATTGGAGTCATTCTTGGAACCATTTAATATTTGACATAATATCATTTCTTAAAATCGGTTAAAATGTAACGAAGCTACTTCGTTGGCGGTTTTTTGTGCACATTTCTGTATACAGGGTGTTTTTTACAGTATTTTCTAGATAATAAATATCATTTTGATTAAAAAAAACTAATATTTGTTGCGACTTTTAATAATTTTTATAGGACACCTTGTATAATTTTTTTTCTTTATTCTTATTGGGTAAAATTTAAAGACAAAATCCCAAGCATATTTAATTTTTATAAGAAAAAATTGATAATAAAAGAAAAGTTATAAAAATAGGCTAAAAATATTAGTTTGAAATTGTTGTTCAGAACGACATTAAAATCTAAAATAATATTGTTGGAAAAATGAAACACCCTGTATACTATGTTATATGGGATTAAACTAAAAAATTTAAATATCGCTTTCGGTTTCATCAGAAAACACATCAATTTTCTTATTTTAAATGTAACACCCTACTTTTTTGTACATATTACTAAACATCGACAAGTTTAAAGTATGTTTATTTTTTTCAAATAAAAAAAATGAATTTTTTTTTGGCAACAAAACCTCCTCAAACTACTTTTAAATAATACAGATACATAAAATAACCTATAACTTATGAAATGCATTTGGGCATTTTTGAGATTTAAATTTTTATAATTTTCGAAATGCATTTTTTGCAAATTTTTTTTAATTTTTACGTTAGTAGGGCCACCCCCTAATCAGATAGAGCATTTTTTTCCGATTACTTTAATACCCAACATGAAGTAAACTAACCCAACCTCAAGTTTACTAAAAAAATTTTTTTCAAAAAAAATCCAAAATTTGTTTTTTAAGGTTTTGAAATAAAAAAATTGTCAGTAGTATATTTTAAACCACCAATTGTTTAATAATATGTATAATAAACTTGGGTGTCACATTTAATATAAGGAAGTTAGTGTTATTTCCGGTGAAACCGGAAACCGGAAATAAAATTGAAAGAATGTTTAGTTAAATAGGTGTTTTCATAAATAAAAAAATGACAGGTGGCTCTAGTTTCGTGTACACCCGGTATACTAGAAGTCTTTCAAAAAAAATTCTAGAAGTTTTGTATCTCCGAGTTTAACTCAAAAAACTGTTTATTATAATTCAAAAAAACGTAGGTATCTAATTAGAGGTCTGTTTTAAAAATGTCAAAAAATGTTCCATTTTAAAATCCCAAAATTCGTTTGAATGAATGGATAACTTTGAAAAGTTTGAAAAAAAAATTCTAATAGAAGTTTTTCAAAAAAATTTATAATACTTTGAAGTAATAATTATGCATATTTTGTATTTCTTAAAAAAGGTATACATTTTGTAGTTATAATTGCCAAAATAAATTCATTATGAGCTTTTTGAAACTAACTTATTTTCATTAAAAAAATCTAGAATTCACCTTATTCCAAAAAAATGAATAAAATAACTCATTTTCAAAACAACAAATTAAACTTTTTTTATTCTAAAATGACACATAAAATTTTATTAATTTTCATTCAGCCGATCCAGAAAATATAAATAAAAAATTAATATACAGGGAGGGCCTAAAAGGTCTGTACAAAACGATACTAAACCAAAATAAGACGATTTAACCAAATTTATCTCTATCCAAAGTGCTTCTTTAAGATGCTACAGACCATTAAAGTTCTGAAAACTATTTTGTATTTTTTAAATTACTAAAAATTGGCTCATACGATCATAACATAATTTGGTTATGGCTATGTAATGGAAAAAAGTATTTCTAGACAATTTGTTTTTACTTTTTCACGTTATGTAAGTGGTCAAAAATAGGTCATCAACATGCAAAATTTCGTATAACTTTTTAATTGCTGAATAAAAATTCATAAAACTTTACTTGTAGCTAAACAGTGTAATTAAAAACTTTTTTTGTCTCTTACAAAATTTTTCTATCTCCTTTATTTTAGGCAGAAAAAAATTATTTCCATGTGGTACATAACCTAACTTTGAAAAAATATTTAAATTTTTCACGAAAAAGTCTGTACAAATTAACACGGTATATTTCTGAGACCAAAATGGAACGATTTAACTACTTTTATCTTTACCCAAAAGTGCTTCCTTAAGCTTTTATTGACCATGAAAGTTATTTAGAAAGATAAGATTTTTCAAGGTCGCTAGACACTTAAGGAAGCACTTTTCGATTAAAATAAGTTTGGTTAAATCATTTTATTTTGGTCTCAAAAATATGTGGTGTCACTTTGTACAGGCCATTTGGCGAAAAATTTAAATATTTTTCTAAATTTAGGTTATGCACTACATGGAATTATTTTTTTCTGCCTAAAATAAAGGAGTTAGAACAATTTTGTAAGAGACAAAAAAAGTTTATAATTACACTGTCTAGCTACAAGTAAAGTTTTATGAATTTTTATTCGGCCATTAAAAAGTTATAAGAAATCTTGCATGTCGATGACCTATTTTTGACCACTTACATAACGTGAAAAAGTAAAAACAAATTGTCTACAAATACATTTTTTCATTAAATAGCCACATACCAAATTTTGTTATGATCGTATGAACCAATTTTTAGTAATTTAAAAAAAAAACAAAATAGTTTTAAGAACTTTAATGATCTGTAGCGCCTTAACGAAGAACTTTTGGATAGAGATAAGTTTGGTTAAATCGTCATATTTAGGAGTATGTGGTATTGTTTTGTACAGACCTTTCAGGGACACCCTGTATAAAGTAATTTCAACACCCTGTATCTCGATAACAGTTGAATTTTGAACAAAATTTTATATTGACTTTTTATCTTATTTTTACTTGTAGTATAAGCACACGAAACCGTAATCACCATTTTGGAAACACCCTGTATACAGGGTGAGTTTTTAGTGCGAAATCGAAAGATATATCTTTTATTTTAAGAGATAAGAAAAAAACTTAAATTAGAAAATTGCATGGTTTATAGATACGCATAACCAGAAATTATTTTTGTCTATACTGAGTGCTTCGTAACTGAAGCGCTAGCTATTCCACGTTTTTTTTTTAATGGAACACCCTATATATTTTTTGATATTTGCATTAACATTAAACTATACCAAGATATTTTTTTTGAAAATTTGAGTCTGCCCTTAATTTTTTTATCGGAATTTTTCTATAAAATTTATCACATATTTTTAGAAATTCGTACTGGCTTTGTTATGAATATTTAAAAAACAATTTTGTAATATCGATTTTGATATATTTTTATTTTTAACTCGATAGGGATGTATTTTAATTTTTTTTAATGGAACACCCTGTATATTTTTACAAAATATTGTTCTTTAACTTTTATACAAATAATTTTCGCTAAAATTTTGTAAAAATATGTCGAAATTTGAAGAATTTTATAGAAAATGCCCAAAAAAATTTAAGTGCGTTATTAAATTTTCAAAAAACCAAAAATATCGTTGTTGTCTTTAAGTTAGTGTTAATCCAAATTTGAAAAAAATATACAGGGTGTTACATTTAAAAAAAGTTGGAGGAGCTTGCGCTCCAGTAACAAAACACCCAGTATAAACAAAATATAATTTCTGGTTATGCACATCTATAAACCATGCAATTTTGTTATTTAAGTGTTTTGTTTTTTTCTTCTTAAAATAAAAGCTATACCTTTGCACTAAAAACTCACCCTGATCGATTCTAAAATTTGCTGCAAAATTATTAAAAAAAGTTTTTTTTAGAATTTTAATTTTAAAAGTTAAAATTTTTTAAACTAAAGACATTACAAAACTTGGGTAAATTTTCCTGTTTTCCAATATACGCCACTTTTTGTTGAAATTGATTAGCTTTTCAGTACTAAATTTTCTAAAATACTAAAAATTTTCAAGGTTTTTATATTTTTAACAAAAATCAAGCTTACAAAAAACTATCGTTGGTATAGACATAAATATAGTAAAATTTTTAAAATTTAAATTTTACATAAAAGAGCGATTTTTGATCTAAAACGTGGTGTAATTTTAAATTTTTAAAAATTGAAATTAGACTAGAGTATAAATCATAGTTTTTAAAATTTTTTACCACTGTTTAGATACATTTTTTCTACTATTTTTTAATATTGCAAGTAAATTATTTTTTTTTAAATTTTACTAGAAAAAATCTTGAGTAAGTAGTAAAAATAAAAATTAGTAAAATATAAACAATTACTAATAAAACTATAATTAAAACAAGTTAAGTATTATTTATTTATCTAAAACATAATTATTACAAAATAGCCTTGGTGAATAAAAATTGACATGTTTATTTTGAATTAACTTAAAACACTGTAATAATGATTTCATTTAATACAATAGGTGATGCTAATAAGCATTGTTTCAACTTAAGTAATCACTATTTGTACCCACTACTAATTATAAATCATTTAAAAATTTTTATACGAAAATTAAAATCAATTACAACGCATTTTTATTAAAACAATTAAAAAAACAGGGGAATTAAAGATAATTATTTTTAATGTTTTTTTGTATACCCAATGCTTCATTTTAGAAAAAAAATTTTATTTCTAAATTAAATAATTTTTCATAATTAAATTGTAAGTCGAATCATGCTTTTTATATAATTGATGTTTTTTATTTGCTCTTCAATTTTAAATGTCACTCTTTTTAAGGACATCAAGATTTTGTTAAAATCCTTAATTTTTTGCCAATAACAAGCAGTTCTAGTCAAACAGGTCGTGGCTGTAAACAAAATCAAGGAACACCTTAATTAATTCAAAGTAATGAAGCGCAAAAGTTGCTCACAAAAAAAACTAAATTAAATGTCACTCAAGTAAACATTAAAGAAATTTAATTAACTACACTTTTATTTTATAATTTGTTAGATTTTGTATACAGGGTGTGCCAAAAGTCTTACACCTAACGTTATACACGTTCTACAATTGTATTTCAGAAAACATCAATTGTATTTTAGAATGATCAATTGTATTTCAGATAAATCAATTTTATTTCCGAAAGCATCCATTGTATTTCAGGAAAATCAATTTAATTTCAGAAAGGACCAATTGTACAAAAATGAGAAAGTCTAGAGTTTTTGTACGTGAACTACAACAGACACATACAATTCATCAAAAACGTGGTTTGGCAATTAAACAAATGCATCAGTAGCTATATTACAGTATCATGGAGCAAATTTTGGTTTTATTAGAAACAAATATTGATGAAGCCAACAATATAATTTTTTGTGGTGATTGTACTCGCGCAGCAAAATACACTTGATCATGCAACTTCTTTAGCAGGCTGTAAGTGGCTAAAATATTATATTTGGATAATCCAAAATTTCTGAGGCAAAACTTACTTTGAATGGCTCTTTCTGAAATACAATAGATTACTTCTAAAATACAAATCATTCTTTCTGAAATTAAATTGACGAATTTTGATTTACAAATGATAATTTCTGAAATGCAATTGGAGATTCTGAAATACAATTGTTACTGAAGTTACATTGGTTTTTATGAAATACAATTGATGCCTTCTGTAATACAATTCCACGTTTCTGAATTACAATTAGACCATGCTTATCAAAAAGGGACCAAGCGACATGTTTAGAAAAATAGGATTATGGTTCCAGAATAATTCTGGATTTCAACTATGTCGGTTGTTGCCATAATCCCATTTTTCTATATCGCTTGGTCCCTTTTTCATAAGTATGGTGCAATTGATGATTTCTGATATTAAATTGATCTTTTTTGAAATTCAACTGGAAAAGGTGTAGTTTGTCGCAAGACTTTTGGCACACCTTGTAGATAAAAATGATAAAATAATAAATCGGCCTAGTTAAATTAATTATTATAATTAGTATTAATTGTTTATAATTTATAAATTAATACAGTAAAAGCTGTGAAGTAACGGTGACATTTTTAAAATGTTATTAATATAATAAACTAATAACGATCTCTCAAACATTTTTCCTCTTTTCTTTAATGTTTTACGTGATTGCTTCCACCTACTTGTTTAAACAACCATAAAAATAGCAACCGTGCTAATTAAGAAAGTAAACAAAAGGATATAAATTTTAAATTTTGCGTTAATCTAATGATTATTACTAATAAATTTTAGCATAAACGAGGAAATAATTAAACAAAATGCATTTAAAGATCGCGTTTTAAAACAAATGGCTTACCTAAGTGTTTTTTAGAAATCGACAGTACCTAATTAAGTTGCACTTTTCATAGCGGTTTTCGTCTTCCAATTCAAGCTTTTTACTCGTTCCAAACTTTCACGTGCAATTGGTATCAACTTTGGCACACTTTTTCAACATACAAGAATCTTATTTTTTTACATCAATCATTAAGATATTTTTTATCAAATACACTAAAATGCCTTCTAACAATATTTGTTTTGAAAATATTGCTTGTATGTCTGATCATGGTATGTTAATAAAAATAAGTTTTCATCCCTTGGATTTAATGATTTGGTTGTATAAAGGGTGGCTATAGTTATCTAACAAACCTATGAAGAGCAAAAACTGCATTTCCAAAGAAATTCATGCAACTTCTGGTGTTCCACAAGGTTCCCACTGCGGGCCAATTAACATATTATTAACGACTTACCTGATTATTTTTTTTCGGTAAAAGCCTACTATTTGCTGATGATTTTAAGGTTTATTCCATTGTTAACTCTCATGAAGACCAAGCCAGGTTTCAAGAGAATCAAGGATCTTGACGCATTATTCAATTTGTGCAATATCAAAAAACTGTATTTGAATATTTCAAAGTGCTTAGTACTAATATCAAAAAATATACAGGGTCTTCCATTTAAAAAATAGCCCAATAGTTTGGGCTCCAATTACGTAACACCCAGGATAGACAAAAATTATTTCTAGTTAAACCATGCAATTTCCTAATTTAAGTTTGTTCCTATCAGTTATCCTAGACACCCTCGATAAATTTTCCGTTGGAGATAATAACAAGGAATAGAAAATCCATCCCACTTTTCTGGAGCTTCTTCGCAAATTATGACCAAATAACTGATAATTAATGAGAATCCCTAGAGATCGCGCGACTTTGGGAGGAAAAATTGTGAAAAATCATGAAATCGAGTATTAATTCTGCAGTCATAACTCAAGTTTCTCTCGTTAGATTTTCAATTTTTTTTTCAGATTTATAATCTAAATTGATTAGGCTACATCCTGCCAGAGAATTATCTTCTGCAACCTAGCACAAGATTAATTAGAGGGGTCCAAAGTTAAGGTACTTTTAGATCATTATATATTTTTTGTTCATTCTCCATTTTTTTTCCTTCTGGCAAAAATTAAAGAAATGACTTCTAAATCATCTACAAAAAAATTATACAAAAATGTTGTTCGTAATAGCTTTTATGATTGCAGTACTAAACCACTACATTTTCCGTTTAGGAAATTGCTTTTAAAATAAGATATCTATAATTCGCACTAAAAACTCACACTGTATATAGTCCATGTCACTGACAAGTCAGCTTTATATCTCGCTCTTACTCACGAAAAGTATAGAACCTACTCTGGAATGGGAGTGAGGTGAAGTATGACAGCTTTCCTATATTTTCTGTATCTTAAAAGGCTCTTCCGTTGAAATTAATAAATAAATAAATAAAACACTATTTTTTTGGAAATAATTTACACAAGTTTTTTATAATTAAAACCCAAAAATCGTATAATTTCCGGTGAATCCAGAGACGCAAGAAGCTTGAAACTCTCAGGATTTTATTTTAATATCATGAAATTTGTCATTTTTTTTTTCAAATTAATTTATGTGAAATGATAAATCACAATGAAGGATTGTTTCAATTAAAATTCTAGAAATGAAACGCTTTCACCTTTCTTTTTAATTTAAATTTTTCGTTGGAAGCAAATGACTCATACATGCATACATATGTAAGTTCAAACATTTATGATATAATAAATTCCACAAGTATTATTGTACTTTACAAAGGTGACTCGTGGCAGTTATTACGATTATAAATTTTCGAATTACTGTTTTCATTTAAGAGGATTAGAGAATCAAATGTTTAAAAAGCATCATTTTAGAAATTTGAAAAATAGCCAATGTATTAATAAATATTGGATCATCATAAATCTTCTATGGTAAAATTAATATCTTATACAGGGCGTTTTTTTCTAAACAAGCGTCGTAACTTCGGGAATTTTTGACTTATTTTAAACCTTAAAAATAGGAATACATTTTTTTTCTAAAAAAGCTTTATTTTCGAAATAAAATTAAAATGTACTCTTTTTTCAATTTTTTTAACATAACATCTACAATTAATTATTTTTACATTTACTCAAGATCTTGGCAATATTGAAATGAAATTTCAAGAAAAAGTTTTTTCGTGGATATTTATCCTACCAATTTTTTTGTACGTACTTTTTCACATTTCTACAACTTTTTCCTTCCTTAAATTTTTTGGTATCTTTTAGCGTTTAGAAGTTACGTCACAAAATGTACACTGTTGTGTAATTGTTCTTATGTTACGTTAAAAAAATGTATTGTTACTTTTTATCTTGTATTTGGTCAATTAATCAATTCCTAAAGTTAGAGACTATACAAAAAATACTTTTTGTATAAAAATAAGTTTTGACCCACTGAAATAATTTTTAATCTATTGAAATAATTTTTAATCTACAGATATAAATTTTGATCTATAAAAGTGATTTTTGATCTATGGGTATTATAAATGCTCTATAAAAATAATATGCATGATCTATAGAAATAATAATCTACAAGAATGGTTTTTATCTTACAGAATTAATTTTTGTTCTACAGAAATAAATTTTGATCAATAAATGTAATTAACGATATTTTGTTGATCTATCAAAATCATTTATGATCTAAAAATATAACATTTGATCGTTAGGAACTTATTCCTAAACTTATTTTGATCTATAGGAATAATTTTCTATGTATAGAAATATTTTTTATTGCATAAAAATAATTTTTATAGACATAATAAATGGTCTGCGAATATAATATTTGAAAATAATTTATAATCTTAAAAAAGTAATATTTAATCGATAGGAATAAATTCGGCTTAGCTTGACCTCTACCATCCGGCGGATTTTTGGGATTAAAAACATAATACCGCCGGCGGTCATTTAATGATATTTGTAGTATTCAATAAAATATTCTTTATTAGAATTGATAGAATTAAGTATAAATACAAGTGGATCAATGAAATAACTAATATTGCTTACTTAATAAATTAGTGTATACAGGGTGTCCCATTTGACGTTGGACTGTATGGGTATCTTTGTTATTATTGGAGATAGAAAGTCGGTTAAATGGACAAAGTAGTAGAGATTTTTTCGAATATTAATAATTCATTTACAAAACATTTGAATATCGCATCGTCCCAACGCTATCTTGAAAAAACAAGAAAATGCGATTTTCAAAATATGGCTATAACTTTCTTATTTTCGGTGGTACCAAAAATTTTTTTTGACTTAATACAGACAATTTTTTGTGTACAATGCAGTAAAACAAATAACTATTTTTTTCTCTAACGGATTGACCGGAAATGAACCAAACTTATTTTTTTCTTATGGCAGTGATGCTGGATTTACACATTGTCGGAATTAGTGTATAAATACCCATACACCATACAGTCCAACGTCAAATGTGACACCCTGTAGAGTATACAGTATAATCCCAATAAATGTATCTAACCTAACATGACCCTGAATCAAATTACCGACCCCACTACTCTACTTTTTTCTTTGCATCCTTTTATCCAGACCATAAACTGGTTTCTTGTAACTCAATATTTAAATTTCTAGAGATCAGTATTTAATTATACAGGGTGTCTCACTTTTTTTTTCTAGCAAACATTTTTTTAGATAGTAAATGTCATTCTGAACGAAAAAATTCCTATGAACTAATATGTTTTTCTGACTCCTTAAAACGTTACAGCAATTTTAAAATTATAAATTTTTAGTGAACTTTGTAGGGCACTCTGTATATAAAATAGTGCAATTTTTACAAAATCACAGTTTTTTTTTTAATTTTTCCCTTGGAAATTTTCAATAAACTCGGATTATTTTTTTCCAGAATTCTTTAATTTATTTAAATCAATCGGAAAATAAATTCTAGTTCACGTGATTATTTTTTTATTAATTTTTAAAACTCATCTGGCAGCTTCAACAAGTTAAATAGTGTAATTTTTAGAAAATCTATTTTTTTAAAATCTTTTCCTCAGAACTTATTAATAAACTCGGTTAATTTTTTGCAGAATTCTGTAATTTATTCAAATCAACCGCAAAATGAATTCTAGCATACTTGGTTATTTTTTTACAAATCTTTGAAAGCCATCATACAACTTCAATAAGTAAAATTGTGTGAAATTTTTACAAAATCTATGGGACACCCTGTATAATTTTTCTAAACAAATACTAACATTTTTGTTTCGATTCCTTAAGAAGTTGGAGCATTTTTAATTTCAAACCTTGAAAAATTATTTTTGTGAACACCTTGAAAATTTCCTTTTTTTATTATCATTTTTTTTAAATCAAGTTTTTGAATTTCCACTCCTCACTTTTAACACTATTAATTGTTTTTAAAACAAAAAAGAGCGTTTCAAATTTTCTGCAATATATCTGATTTGCTAAAAATAAAAATATACAGGGTGTCCCATAAAATTCAATAAAATTTCAATATTTACATACAAAATATTTGCCAAAAACCACTTCTTTTATTGAGTTTTATATTTTGTCAATAAAATTACCTTAAAAATCACCCTAAATTTATAAAAAGAAATTTAAAAAAATTTGTAATGGAATTTTATGACCAAAAAACGCAATTTAACAAACTCATAAAATTCAATAAAATTTTAATATTTACTATCGAAAAAGTGGGGCATTATAAATTTTTAATGAATTTTGTAGGGCACTCTGTTCCTTTCTTATTATCATTTTTAGGGTTAAATCAGTTATGACTTGAATTTTGTCTTTGCCAAATTGTTTTTTTTTTGAACATTATTGGCTGTTTTTAAACTAAGTAAGCTACGAGGTGGAAAAAAAACAAAATAAAATAAAATTTATGGAGGGTTTCCCGCAAACTGCTACAATTTTAAAATTACTGTAACTTTTTAAGGACTCAAAGAAACATATTATGTAGTTCATAGGAATTTTTTGTTCAGAATGACATTTACTATGTAAAATTATGTTTTGCTGAAAAAAAAGTGAAACACTCTGTATATAGATCAATTTATAATTTTTAAAGAGATCCGGTATTAATTTTTATAGATCGTTTACTAATTTTATTTAAATACCATCCATAAATATCAACATAAAAGTGGAAAAAAAATGTAAAATTAAAAATTAAAAAATATTTTTTTTTTTATATTTAATATTTGACATCTTAGTTTGATTTTTTCGCTGATAAAATGGAAGTAGTTAGTTTTTTGGCGTTGTAAAATGTCATGTTCACTAACCAATTAAATTAACCGAATAGCTTTTGAACTACAGTCACACTTCACTAACTCAAATTTTCAAGGGACTTTAAAAAAATTCGAGATATAGAAAATTCGAGATATAGAAATTATTTCGCAAAATTAAAAACGAATATTTTTACAAACACATTACAAACAAAATTCGAGTTATGGAAAAATTCGACTTATAGAAGTTCGAGTTATGGAAGTTCGACTGTATTACACAATTTCGAATTAACCATATTTTCTTTGGGTACAAAATTTAAAGAAGGTTCCGACCCTGACTATTGGGTTTTTGGTCGACGGAATCTCGTCTTTTTTTCTACAATTTTCTTCTGATCATTTCTTTATGGGACACCCTGTATAAAAGAATTATTTTTATTTAAGATCCATACATTTTATGTTTTCACCTGAAAAAAATCTTAATAACTTAACCTTAATTACGATAAAAATAGAAAAGAATAAAACAAACAATTTAAAAAAAAGACTTTTTTCGTAATTTTTATTAAATACAGGGTGTCCCATTTTAATTAATCCAGCTGACTATTAAATGTCCCCTTCGAGTCGCTACAATTTTTGTCTGGAACATTTTTAAGGAAATCACTTCGTTTTCAAGATATTCAGCTGGATTAATTAAAATGGGACACCCTGTATATTCACTGTCATTAAAAAATATTTACTTCTAATATATTTTTCAATATTTTCTTAAAAGAGCAAATAATTTTTTATTTAGTTTTTTTTTTAATAAATAGCCTTGAATATTGTAAATATTGTATATTTGAGTTTTTCATAAAATATTTGAATAAAAAATATTCTACATACTCATTTTTTTTTAATATTGCTATTATTTATTATTGCTGTATTAAATTTATTTTTTACTGATTTTTTTTTATATTTTAAGCTCTTGGAGTAATTACAACATTATTAGGTCAGAACGTAACCGCTTTTTTATAATTTCTTAGTTTCAACTCGTAATAATTAAAAGTCGGTGAGAATCGCAATTTGCACTCGTTGCGTTTGCTCATTGACAGGAAGAAAGCATGGGAAAACTGTTAACAATTTAACAAAATAAAAGGTTGTACACATTATACAAAAGTTGTGTAATATTAATTATACATTAGCTACATATAAATAAAACCAATTTAAAACAAATTACAGGATATTGGGAACATAAAATTTTTCTTTCTTATTTTAATAATTATTGCAAATTTGATTTTAATGAAACTAGTTAAAATTAAAAAGTTTCCTCCATTCTTAATTTTTATAATTCTTCGTATTGTCAAAAAATATGATTCATAAATTTATAAAAATTTAACGAACGACAAACAAATCCATAAAAATCTGCAATAAAAATTAATAAATAAACCAACAAATTTGATATGATCGTGTTAAATAGCAAAAAAGCACGAATAGTATTACGAATACAAAGGATATGACTTATAACCACTTAATTTATGGTTTTATATCAAGCTGAGTAATCAAAAATGTTCAAATTGTTTTATTTTTAATTGATACTTTCAATAACAATGTTACGATTATAAACAATATAAATTCGTAATAAATCATTAGTTATCAAGAAATTCTACCAGAAATTATTGTAAAAATACACGAGCTCATGATATTAAATTTCTGTTATGTCTCATGACTTATGAATCGGCTTTTGTTTTCTTTTCAAGCATTTTTTAATACAGGGTGATGTTAAAGCTTGAAAACGGTTATAGTGACGATTTCATTATTATCTTTTAAATAACAACCTCCATTTTTTTGTTTCCAAACTTTAGCACCACCCTGTATAAATCTTGTTTTGACTACACCACTATTTTTTTCTTGATTTTTTAAATACTTAAGTATTTTTTGGAGTTAATAATTTTATGGTTAATAATTGTTGTTGGAATTGTCAAGTTTGAAACATTTATGACACTTAATGTTCTATAAACACACGCAAATGTAAAAACAAATTAAATTTTTATCCTTAGTTATTAAAAATGATTACTTTGCAAATTATGAGTACTATTTAGAACAATTTATAACAATTAAAAAAGCAAAACGCAAGGTGAACTCTCATATAATTTTTTTATTACCAATAATAACATAATTATTCACTTCTCATATGAGTTTTATAAAAGCAATTTTTATTACTATTTACCAATTAATGAGTAGGATTTTAAAATAATAAAATTATTAAAAAATTTTTTCAATTATTTTAGTTTTTGGGTCGTTTTAATAAACTTTTTATATAATAGTACAAAAAGATAAAAATGAAAGTAAAATATTTTTAGTGTGTAACTTAAATTTAGTTTTATTTTTTCGAGAATTGTTTACGTAAGTAAATAAAAAATTACGTGCGTTAAATTTAAAGAAAATAACTGGAAAATTATTTAAATATTTAATACTTACATTACATCAAATGATGTTTATATCAGTTACATAAACAAAATAATTAAAATTAAAGATGTCTTGAATAATAAAATAATATTGACCGCAAGTTAATTATGACAAGTAACTTTCAAAGAAATATTATGACTTTACAATTCTTGTTCTTTTTAATTAATTTAAATAATATATTATTCAGGACACGTTCCTATTTTTTTTAATAAAATTAGTAGGTAATTTAATCATTTAAATATTTTATTTAAATACAAAATACAACCAAAAAACAAAGAAAGCGTTCATTAAAATGATCTACTTTTATTTTATTATTATCATTAATTATTATTAGATCTACATCAGTAATTCTTTAATATTCAACCTTCACGCTTTTATTATTTACAATTGTTGCTAAAAATAACAATTTTCTCGAGTATAAACTTATAAGAGTTTGTTAAATTGCGTTTTTTGGTCATAAAATTCCTTTTCAAATTTATTTTATAGATTTAGGGTTATTTTTAAGGTAATTTTTTGGCAAAATATAAAACTCCATAAAATAAGTCGTTTTTTGGCAAATATTTTGTACAAATCATGTCCCACTTTTTAGATAGTAACTATTAAAATTTTATTGAATTTTAAGAACACCCTGTATATTTTTATTTTTAGCAATTCAGATATTGCAGAAAATTCAGAACGCTCTTTTTAGTTTTAAGAATAATTAATAGTGTTCACAGTAAGGAGTGGAAATCCAAAACTTGATTTAAAAAAAAAATGATAAAAGAAGGAAATTCACAAAAATAATTTTTCAAGTTTTGAAATTGTAAATGCTTCAACTTCTTAAGGAATTGAAACAAAAATGTTAGTATTTCTTCAGGAAAATTATACAGGGTGTCCCATAGATTTTGTAAACAATGCACAATTTAACTTGTTGAAGTTGTAAGATGATTTTCGAAGATTTGTAAAAAAATAACCAAGCAAGCTAGAATTAATTTTGCGGTTGTTTTGAATAAATTAAAAAAATCTGCAAAAAATGAACCGAGTTTATTGAAAAGTTCTAAGGAAAACATTAAAAAATAGATTTTCTAAAAATTACACTGTTTAACTTGTTGAAGCTGGTTTTAAAAATTTATAAAAAAGTAACTACTTGAGCTACAGTTTATTTTCCGGTTGATTTAAATAAACTAAAGAATTCTGCAAAAAAATAATCCGAGTTTATTGAAAATTTCCAAGGGAGACATTAAAAAAACTGTGATTTTGTAAAAATTGCACTATTTTACTTGTTGAAGTTGTAAGATGACTTTCAAAATTTGTAAAGAAGTAACCAAGTCAGCCAGAATTAATTTTGCGTTTAACTTGAATAAATTAAAGAATTCTGCAAAAAATAAAACCGAGTTTATTGAAAAAATTATAAGAGAAACATTAGAAAAGTGAGATTTTCTAAAAATTACACTATTTAACTCGGTTGAAGCTGCAAGATGATTTTTAAAAATTTATAAAAAAATAACCACGTGAACTAGAATTCATTTCCCGGTTGATTTGCATAAATTAGAGAATTCTTCAAAAAAATAATCCGAGTTTATTGAAAATTTGCAAGGGAAACATTAAAAAAATTGAAATTTTGTAAAAGTTGGACTATTTAACTTGTTAAAGTTGTAAGATGACTTTCAAAGATTTGTAAAGAAGTAACTAAGTCAGCTAGAATTAACTTTGCGATTGATTTCAATAAATTAAAGAATTCTGCAAAAAATGACACCGAGTTTGTTTAAAAATTATATGTGAAACCTTAAACAATTAGATTTTCTAGAAATTAGACTGTTTAACTTGTTGAAGCTGCAAGATGATATTTAAAAAGTTATAAAAAAATAACCACGTGAACTAGAATTTATTTTCCGGTTGATTTTTATAAATTAGAGAATTCTGCAAAAAAATATCCAAGTTTATTGAAAATTTCTAATTCAATTTAAAAAATTGCACTATTTTACTGGTTAAAGTTGTAAAATGATTTTTAAAAATTTTTAAAAAAATAAATAAGCAAGCTAGAAATAATTTTATGATTGATTTGAATAAACTAGAGAATTCTGCAAAAAATAAAGCATAGTTTGTTGAAAAATTCTTAGGAAAACATTAAAAATTTGAGATTTTGTAAAAATTGCACTGTTTTATTTGTTAAATATGTAAGATGATTTTTAAAAAATAACCAAGTAAGCTAGAAATAATTTTGTGGTCGATTTAAATAAACTAGAGAATTCTGTATAGTATAAATCTGAGTTTGTTGAAAAATTCCTAAGGGAATATTAAAAAATTGAGATTTTGTAAAAATTCACTATTTTTTTGTTGAAGCTGTGAAATGTTTTTTTAAAAATTCATAAAAAAATAACCAAGTAAGCTAGAAATAATTTTGTGGTTGATTTGAGTAAATTAGAGAAATCTGCAAAAAATAAATCCGAGTTTGTTGAAAATTTCCAAGAAAATCGTTAAAAAAATTAAGATTTTACACAAAAATGCACTGTTTTTCTAGTTGAAGCCGTAAAATGAATTTTAAAAATTTATAAAAAAGTAAATAAGTAAACTACAATTAGTTTTATGATTGATTTTAATAAATTCGAGAATTCTGCAAAAAATAGAGCATAGTTTGTTGAAAAATTCCTAGGAAAACACTAAAAAAATTAAGATTTAGTAAAAATTGCCCTATTCTATTTGCTGAAGCAGTAAAATGATTTTTAAAAGTTCTCAAAAAAATAATAACCAAGTAAGCTAGAAATAATTTTGTGGTTGATTTAAGTAAATTAGAGAATTCTGCAAAAAATAAGTCCGAGTTTGTTGAAAATTTCCAAGAAAATCATTAAAAAAATTGAGATTTTACACATAAATGTTTTTCTTGTTGAAGCCGTAAAATGATTTTTAAAAATTTATAAAAAAGTAAATAAGTAAGCTACAATTAGTTTTATGATTGATTTTAATAAATTCGAGAATTCTGCAAAAAATAAAGCAGTTTGTTGAAAAATTCCTAGGAAAACATTAAAAAAATTGAGGTTTTGTAAAAATTGGCCTATTTTATTTGTTGAATCAGTAGAAGGCTTTTTAAAAATTCATAAAAAATAACCAAGTAAGCTAGAAATAATTATGTGATTGATTTAAGTAAATTAGAGAATTCTGCAAAAACTAAATCAGAGTTTGTTGAAAATTTCCAAGAAAATCGATAAAAAAATTGATATTTTACACAAAAATGCACTGTTTTTCTTGTTGAAGCCGTAAAATGATTTTTTAAAATTTATAAAAAAGTAAATAAGTAAGCTAGAATTAGTATTATGATTGATTTTAATAAATTCGAGAATTCTGCAAAAAATAGAGCATAGTTTGTTGAAAAATTCCTAGGAAAACATTTAAAAAATTGAGGTTTTGTAAAAATTGCCCTATTTTATTTGTTGAAGCAGTAGAAGGCTTTTTAAAAATTCATAAAAAATAACCAAGTAAGCTAGAAATAATTTTGTGATTGATTTATGTAAATTAGAGAAATCTGCAAAAAATAAATCTGAGATTGTTGGAAATTTCCAAGAAAATCGATAAAAAAAGTTGAGATTTTATACAAAAATTCACTATTTTTCTTGTTGAAGCCGTAAAATGATATTTCAAAATTTATAAAGAAGTAAATAAGTAAGCTAGAATTAGTTTTATGATTGATTTTAATAAATTTGAGAATTCTGCAAAAAATAAAGCATAGTTTGTTGAAAAATTCCTAGGAAAACATTAAAAAAATTGAGATTTTTAAAAAATTGCCCTATATTATTTGTTGAAGCAGAAAAAGGCTTTTTAAAAATTCATAAAAAAATAACCAAGTAAGCTAGAAATAATTTTGTGGTTGATTTGAGTAAATTGGAGAAATCTGCAAAAATTTAATCCGCGTTTGTTGAAAATTTTCAAAAACTTGATATTTTACACAAAAATGCACTGTTTTTCTTGTTGAAGCCGTAAAATGATTTTTAAAAATTTATAAAAAAGTAAATAAGTAAGCTAGAACTAGTTTTATGATTGATTTTAATAAAATTCGAGAATTCTGCAAAAAATAAAGCATAGTTTGTTGCAAAATTCCTAGGAAAACATTAAAAAAATTGAGATTTAGTAAAAAATGCCCTATTTTATTTGTTGAAGCAGTAAAATGATTTTTAAAAATTCATAAAAAAATAATAACCAAGTAAGCTAGAAATAATTTTGTGGTTGATTTAAGTAAATTCTGCAAAAAATAAATCCGAGTTTGTTGAAAATTTCCAAGAAAATCGTTAAAAGAATTGAGATTTTTCAGAAAAATGCACTGTTTTTCTTGTTGAAGCCGTAAAATGATTTTTAAAAATTTATAAAAAAGTAAATAAGTAAGCTAGAATTAGTTTTATAATTGATTTTAATAAATTTGAGAATTCTGCAAAAAATAAAGCAAAATTTGTTGAAAAATTGAGATTCTGTAAAAATTGACCTATTTTATTTGTTGAAGCATTAAGATGATTTTTAAAAATTTATAAATAAATAACCAAGTGGACTATAATTAATTTTGTGGTTGATTTGAGTAAATTAGAGAATTCTGCAAAAAAACAACCTGAGTTTGTTAAAAAATTCCAAGGAGAACATTAAAAAAATTGATGTTTTTGTAAAAGTGACACTATTTTACTTTTTGAAGCAATAAAGTGATTTTCAGTTTTTTTGGAACTTTTTAAAATCTAAAAATGACTAGTAAAATTTATTTTCAAGTAATTAATCAGCACAAAAATTAGCAATTTTTATTTTTTGGCTCGAAAATCCGGCATCCTGTATAATATTTTTATATATCTTAAAATTAACAAAATTATAATAAAAATAAACGTTTTTTAAAAATTAAGGCTTTGTTTTTTAATACTTTTGTTGTTTCATTACTTTTTGAAAAACAGTTAAAAGTAAGAGAATTTTGAAGTCATAATAATAAAACAAAATAAATACTTGAAATAAAAAAAACTATAAACTAAACACTTATTCCAATTTTTATGCACTATTTTAAATATTTTTTTTATTTTTTGTTATGATATAAAAACGAGCATTATTCAAGAAAATAAAATAATGTTACCTTTTTCGTAAGTTAATTTTTATTGATATAAAAATACATAATAAAAATATAGTGTTATTATAAAGTAATAAAATATGCATTTTTTTATTATTTTATTATAGACAAGTGTTTTATTAATTTATTACGTTATAAAAATTTTGTGCACGAATTACAAAAAACTCAATTATTATTAATTAAACTTATTAAAAAAATTAGAAATTTAAAAAGGTATTATTTCGTGCAGTTCTTTAATATAAACCGGAAATAAATTAATTTATTACATGTTTGATAATACACTTTTAATCACATTATGATACGATTATAAAACAGCGGCGTGGCCGGAAGAACTTGATCAAAAAGAAACGCATGAAAATTAAACTTTCCAAAACTTTTTCGTTTTAATTTTTTTTTGATTTTATAATTATTCAAAAAATCGAAATTTTACATAATTTTTGTTATTTTTTGAGTGGAAGTTTTGGAGCGCCACTGGTGATTATAAAACAGTGGCGTGGCCGGAAGAACTTGATCAAAAAAAAATGGATAAAAATTAAATTTTTTTGTGGATTTTATATTAATAAAAATTATCAAAAAAAAATCAAAATTTTACTAATTTTTTGAGTAAAATTTTTGGTACGCCACTGGTGCTTATACTGATTTTCTTGGTGATACAAGTTGATAATAAGAATAAAAGTGTAATTCTTATTTCTTTAAAGCTTTTACACGATGATATTGAGTAATATGTTAGTAGACCAAGGCAATTAAAACCATCACCGATTTATTGAATCCTGTTCCACCATGTCCAAGTACGTGCTTGCAATGGTCATCTACCATCTACGTACTTAAGTGGAATATCAAGAATTGTTGATCACTTTCAGAATTAATGATTCAACTTTTCCCTCGCTGAATCGTCGCGATCTTGGAATTTTATAAACGCCCAATGACCATGGATTTCACTCAATTATAAAAAAATATTTTTTTTAATTATTTTTTTTTCTTACAGGGTTGGTTGCAATTATTGGAACAGCATGTGTTATTGGAGGAATATTAGTTGCCATATTTTTCATGAGCCTCTTTAACCTTATTATCGACTCGGTAAGTTTAAAAAAACCATTTTTTAATCAAAAATATTGGCATGATTAATAACGTGTGTTTTTTAAATAAAATAAAATTAATAAAAAAATTTATGATTTGTTTATAATTAACTAATTAACTGATAATTTATGTATGCAAACATGAATTTAATATATATTTGTTGTAACTATTAATCAAGTCTTCTTCCGAGGTCATTTATTCGTACCTTAAAAGCCTTTAAAATTCGAACATAATTTGTGGCAAAAAAAATTAATAAAAATAAAGCTCAAGGTTAAATCTCGGCCGTGATTTTAAAACATTCTGACCAAAACATCGTGTCCACCGTTATAAACAAAAATTATATAGTTTAAGAGCATGGCCTGAGGTTACAGTATCTCATTTATTTTTTGCTCAACTTTTTTTAGTTTAATTTTTTTTTGTTTATTGCAAGTTTTATTCAGTAATAATAGGTTTAAAGTTTAGATTTACAACCGGTGTTTCCGGTAATAAATTTTAACCCAGGGGTGATATTATTTTTAAAAAAATAAATATAACAGTTAATTTTTTTTTAAATAAAAATTTTTAAATGCATATATTTTTAATTAATTTAAAAATAGCGTTATTTTGGATTTTTTAATTAAGATTTGAGTAAAAATAAAATTAAAAAAACTACAAAAATTCTTAAAAAAAATTAAGTCATTAAAAACAATGGTTGTTGATTTAATGATGCGTATTTAAGTTATTTTTAATTAATTTTTGTTTTTTATTGCTTTCACGTGCCTGCTGATACAATATCTATATAATTTTATTAATTAGTAGTTTTTTGCTTTAAATTCTATGATTTTAAGTTAAAATTTTTACTACCGGCCTTTTTCATGAAATGGTTTTGCATCAATAGTTATAATTCTATGAATTATACGAAGCAATTTTTGAAAGTGAAGCAAAGCTACATTAGAAATTTGATTATTGACAATAATTTTGATTACGTAAGGTAAAATAATAATAAATAATATTTATTCAATTAAAAAATTATTATTTCCTATTTGTCTATGCATAAATTATAAGTTAAAAGCTAAAAAAATGTAATGTTTAACAAATTTTTATAGCTCGAAAATTGAAGATTTTTTGAGTTTTTTTTTTAAATTAAATTATTTATAAAAAAAGGTTAATTTTTTAATGGCAATACTCTCAAAATATTGTACATACAAATATTAAAATTATTTAATTTTTTGAAAATTTAAGGAAAAGAAGTTTCAACGAGTTTTTATTGAAATTTGGGAATATTTATGTTTGAAAACCAAAAATACTGAAATTTTCTATTAATATTGATTCTCTATTTATTTTTTCGAAAATTATCCCTTAAGAACTAAAAATTAAAAAAATAAATGGTTTTACTTTTTTGGTTTCAAAACCAACAAACATGGTTTTGGTAAAAAAATTTATTACCAAAACCATGTTTTTTTTTAAATAAAACGTTTCTTGACCAAAAAATAAAAATTTTTCAGAGATTTTCGCTTAGTATTACAGTTATGTTATGAAAAATGCTTGTAAATTTTTGGTTTTAGGACCAATAATCCTGAAATTTTCAACAACAACAATCATAATAATTCGAAACAATTTTCTATAATTTTTAGTAAAAATTAATCGTTCAATGTTAAAAAATGTGAGATTTTTTTTATATTTTCAGTTCATATTTTAGTCTTTTAAAGAAAATAAATTAAACTTCGAAGACTTTTTTTGCATTTTAAGTTCACTTTTGATTTTTTTAATTACGTTATTTAAAATATGCTTTTAGCTTGTTTATTTCTAAAGGAAATATTCCAAAAATTTCTACGAATATCAAAAAAATCAAGAAATAAAAGTCTTTTTACATTTTTTATTTCAAAAGCAACAATGGCCAAAAAAATGAAGATTTTTCAGCATTCTTTTACTTCTATATTTTTTTTTAAATTTTGTTTTAAACAAATGCTTGTAAATTTTTCTTTTTAAAACCAATAATCCTAAAATTTTATATTAATAACAATGATAATATTTCCTGACAGTTTTCTAACATTTTAAATAAAAATTAAACGTCCAAAGTTAAAACTCAAAAATACAAGAAACATTTTTTTTTTACATTTTCGCTATCAAAAGCAATAATCCCAATTTCTTTTTGCTAAAAAAATTATCTAAATAGACTATTATCTTTTTTGTATAAAACGTTTCTTGGCCAAAAATAAAGAGTTTTCAGCGTTTTTTCCTTAGTTTTATAGTTTTTAAATTATGCTATGAAAAAAATGCTTGTAAATTTTTGGTTTTACGATCCAATAATCCTGAAATTTTATATTAACAACAATGATAATAATTCTTAACAATTTTCCAATATTTTTAGTAAAAATTAAATGTTCAAAGTTAATAAATTTAAGATTTTTTTTATATTTTCAGTTCAGACTTAAGCAATTTTGAAAAAAATTAAATAAAATTTATTGCTTTTTTAACTTTGCAGATTATTCACTTTTGATTTTTTTAATTACGTCTTTAAAAAAATGCTTTTAACTTGTTTATTTCAATAGGAAACATTCCAAAATATTGTACGAATATCAATGATAATAATACACAATAATTGCGTAATTTTTTTTATTAAAAATTATTCCTAAAAATTCTAAAATTCAAGAAATATATGTATTTTACATTTTTTTGCACTATTTTACTTGTTGAAGATGTAAAATGATTTTTAAAAAATTACAAAAAAATAACTATACGAGCTAGAATTAATTTTTAGGCCGATTTGTATAAACTTGACAATTCTGTAAAAAATAAACCCAGATTTGTTGAAAAAATCCGGAAAGAACATTAAAAAAATTAAGATTTTATAAAAATTGCACTATTTTTACTTGTTGAAGCTGTAAAATGATTTTTTTTAATTTATAAAAAATCATAAATAAGCAAGCTAGAAATAATTTTATGATTGATTTGAATAGATTAGAGAATTCTGCAGAGAATAAAGCAGAGTTTGTTGAAAAAATTGAGATTTTGTAAAAATTGCACTATTTTGTTTGTGTAAGATTATTTTTAAAAATTCATAAAAAAATAATCAAGTAAGCTAGAAATAATTTTGTGGGCGATTTAAATAAATTAGAGAATTATGCAAAGTATAAATCAGAGTTTGTTGAAAAATTTCAAAGGGAACATTAAAAAAACTGTGATTTTCTAAAAATTGCACAATTTTATTTATAAAAGCTGTGAAATGTTTTTTAAAAATTTATAAATAAATAACCAAGTGAGCTATAATTAATTTTGTGGTTGATTTAAGTAAATTAGAAAATTCTGCAAAAAATAAACCCGGGTTTGTTAAAAACTTTTAAGAAGAACATTAAAAAAATGAGATTTTGTAAAAATTGTACTATTTTACTTTTTAAAGCTGTAAAGTGATTTTTAAAAATTTATAAATAAATTACTAAGTGTGCTAGAATTAATTTTATGGTCAATATAAATAAATTAGAAAATTCTGCAAAAAATAAATCTGAGGTTGTTTAAAAATTTCTAGGGGAACATTAAAAAAATTGAGATTTTGTAAAAATTGCACAATTTTATTTATAAAAGCTGTGAAATGTTCTTTAAAAATTTATAAATAAATAACCAAGTGAGCTATAATTAATTTTGTGGTTGATTTAAGTAAATTAGAGAATTCTGCAAAAATAAACCCGAGTTTGTTAAAAACTTTTAAGAAGAACATTAAGAAAATGAGATTTTGTAAAAATTGGACTATTTTACTTTTTAAAGCTGTAAAGTGATTTTTAGAAATTTATAAATAAATTACTAAATGTGCTAGAATTAATTTTATGGTCAATATAAATAAATTAGAAAATTCTGCAAAAAATAAATCTGAGGTTGTTCAAAAATTTGTAGGGGAACATTAAAAAAATTGAGATTTTGTAAAAATTGCACAATTTTATTTATAAAAGTTGTGAAATGTTTTTTAAAAATTTATAAATAAAAAACCAAGTGAGCTATAATTAATTTTGTGGTTGATTTAATTAAATTAGAGAATTCTGCAAAAAATAAACCCGAGTTTGTTAAAAACTTTTAAGAAGAACATTAAAAAGATGAGATTTTGTAAAAATTGCACTATTTTATTTTTTAAAGCTGTAAAGTGATTTTTAAAAATTTATAAATAAATTACTAAGTGTGCTAGAATTAATTTTATGGTAAATATAAATTAGAAAATTCTGCAAAAAATAAATCTGAGGTTGTTGAAAAGGGAACATTAAAAAAATTGAGATTTTGTAAAAATTACACTATTTTATTCGTTGAAACTGTGAAATGTTTTTTTTTAATTTATAAATAAATAACCAAGTGGGCTATAATTAATTAATTAAATTTATAGTTGATTTGATTAATTTAAAGAATTCTGCAAAAAATAAATCCGAGTTTGTTGAAATTTTCCGAGAAAAACATTAAGAAAATTGAGATTTTATAAGAAATGCACTATTTTTCTTGTTGAAGCCGTAAAATGATTTTTAAAAATTTATAAGAAAATAAATAAGTAAGCTAGAATTAGTTTTTTGATTGATTTGAATAAATTCGAGAATTCTGCAAAAAATGAAGCATAGTTTGTTGAAAAATTCCTAGGAAAATATTTAAAACAAATTGTAAAAATTGTCCTATTTTATTTGTTGAAGCAGTAAGATGATTTTTAAAAATTAGTAAATATCCAAGTAAGCTAGAAATAATTTTGTGATTGATTTGAGTAAATTCGAGAATTCTGCAAAAAATAAAACAGAGTTTGTTAAAAAATTTCAAGAAGAACATTAAAAAAATTGAGGTTTTTGTAAAAGTTGCACTATTTTACTTTTTGAAGCTGTAAAGTGATTTTCAGTTTTTTGGAGACTTTTTTAAACCTAAAAATAACAAGTAATATTTATTTTAAGGTAATTAAAATCAGCACAAAAATAAATATTTTCAACCTCGAAAATCCGGCACCCTGTATAATATTTTTTATACATCTTAAAATTAACAAAATTATAATAAAATAAATGTTTTTTTTTTAATTAAGGCTTTTGTCGGTTTTCAATATTTTTGTTGTTTCATTACTTTTTGAAACTTTAACTTTGCAGATCATTCACTTTTGATTTTTTTAATCACGTTATTTGAAAAAATGCTTTTAACTTTTTTATTTCAAAAGCAACAATTCCAAAATTTTGTACGAATATCAATGATAATAATATACAATAATTGCGTAGTTTTTTTTGTTAAAAATTATTCCTAAAAATTCAAAAATTCAAGAAATAAATGTATTTTACATTTTTGGTTTCAAAACCAACTTTACCATTTTTTTAGCAAAAAAAAATTATAAAAAAAAAACTATTTAAAAAAAAATATTTCTTGGCTAAAAAATAAAGATATTTCAGCATTTTTGTGATAAGTTTTATAGTTTTTAAGTTGTGGTATGAAAAAAATGCTTGTAATTTGTTGAATTTATGACCAATAATCCCAAAATTTTATATTTACAACAATGATAATAATTCTTAACATTTTTTAGATTTTCTAAGATTTTTTATATTTTCAATTCAGATTTAAGCAATTTTGAAAAAAACATTAAATTTAACTTTGCAGATTATTCAATTTTGATTTTTTTAATTGCGTTATTTAAAAATATTTTAACTTGTTTATTTCGAAAGGTAAAATTGTCCCAAAGAACTCAAAAATTCAAGAATTTGCCGGTTATTTATTGAAGAATGGATTCCAACCGTGTAAAAGTTGGAAACAGTTTCGGTTTTTAAAAATTTCGAAAAATGGTGTCGGTTTCGGTTTAAAAAAATTAAAATAAACGTTTTAGGTTTTAGTTTCAGGTAGCTGAAAATAAAACGGTTTCGGTAAACGGTTTTAAGTTCACCTTTCCAATGACGGTGAGACACAATAAGCTCTACTTAAACATTAAAGCTATTCTTAAATTTTAAGTCGTGTCAGTGAGATCCTGCGTTAATATAAAAACAACAAAATTTTTATATTTTTTAGTCTGACCAATTTTATTTTTTTTTTTTATTTATTTTGCAGCAAATAGTTTTAAAACAAGGATCACAGACTTTTGATTGGTGGGTGAAACCTCCAGTAACACCAATGATTAAAGTTTACATTTACAACGTAACGAATGCTGATGAATTCCTCAACAATGGATCAAAACCAATCGTCGAAGAATTAGGACCTTACGTTTACTTGTAAGTAAAAAAATTTGGTCTTCCAGAAATTTCAAGCAACCCAGTCGTACGATACGATTGCCTAAATAATCGCGTGTACTAAATTTTTTTTTTTTTTTAATTGTTCACGATCAATTTGATTGCTAGTTGAGTGTTAAATGAGTTATTTAATAAATATTAATTTAATCCACTTGAAATCGATTCGTAGAGCTTACAAAATAATGAACCATAATTCTCATTGTTGTAAAGAAAGTAGCTTATTAGCGTAACATAACTACTTATCATACAAAACAATTTATTCATTTCATTCAATGCATTTAAATAAAATTAGATGATAAGTGAAAGTTTAATCTGTAACAGTAATAACTACCAATTTATCCAGTACTATCTCATATTCGATGTCACACGAATGGTCCAGATACCGTTATGCAACGCTTCATATATGAAAGTATCACTCAAGGAGAAAGTGAAAAAAAGTATACCGCATCTTCTTTTTTAAGAAACCCTGCTAAATTAGTACCGTATTCATTTCTGCAAAATGGTTAGATATTTGCGTAATTAAAGCACCTTAAGTGGATTAATAAAGAAGAAAGTACCCATTTTTGTCTTGTTTTAATTAAATTTGATAATTAACTCAACTTTATTATACATACTGTCTCCAATAAAACGCAACTGATTCATCTAAAAACATGATTTCAGGGAAAAATGGGAGAAGAAAAATCTTCGTTTCCATGACAACGGAACATTAACTTTTAATCAAGAAAAAATCTACACGTTCGATGAGTCGCAGTCCTCAGGTCTGGAAGAAGATATTGTTGTAGTTCCTAACATACCCATGTTGGTGAGTGTTGTCTAATATCTGATATTAAAATACAATGGGTGATGTATTGTAATTTCGCAACAAGAAAATAACATCGTCTGCAACTTACGTGATTGGAATTTTAATTCTAATATGTGGCTATTGTTTTTATGCATTCCAAACACCTAACCAACTTAATAAAATTTTAGTTTCGTAACAAAAATTGCCATTTTCTTGTTTAAATACGCGAGGAGGTGTAAACTATAATTAAATATTTACGTAATCAATTCCTGAAACTGCAACAACTAAAAACACTTTATTCTATAAAATACCAAATTTTTTAGAGTGCAACATCTCAATCAAAACACGCAGCAAGATTCTTAAGGTTAGCGATGGCGAGCATCATGGATATTTTGAAAATCAAACCTTTTGTGGAAGTATCAGTAGGACAATTGCTCTGGGGATACGAAGATCCTCTTCTAAAATTAGCTAAAGATGTTGTGCCAAAGGAACAGAAATTGCCTTATGAAGAATTTGGACTTATGTACCAGGTAATTTTACTACAATTATACTAATTTCAAAAATTATTTTTGTGGTTTTTTTTAGAAAAACGGTACATCAAAAGATAATGTGACGATGTTTACTGGAACTAGTGATATAACGAAATATGGGTTGATTAATAATGTGAATGGGATAGAGAAATACCCACATTATACCACTGAAGATTGTAATAGTTTCTCAGGTTCAGATGGTTCTATTTTTCCTCCACATATCACCAAAAATTCTACTATCTACATATTTGATAAAGATTTATGTCGAAGACTACCTTTTAGGTAAGCATTTCCAAAAAATTCTAGATAAACTTCCATGGAATTTAAAAAAAAAACTGCTATTGAGTATGTTGATTTTATCCATTTTTTGTTTTAAATTTCAAGCTATTACCAAAAAATTTTGTGCTGTTTATATGTAATATAAATTTGAAAAAAAAACTTTTTCAACAAAATTTTAAATTTTTTAGAAAAATATATTTTGGTTATCGAAACGATGGAGGCCTTGAATTTTATAAAATTACCTTATTTATCAAATTAATCTGAAAAAAAAATTCAGTCGTGAAAAGTTAATCCGTCAAGGACTTTTTGAAAAAAAATTTCAATCTTTTTAGAAAAGTACTTTATGGACACCTAGGCGATGGAGATCTCAAAATTTATAAAATTACCCTATTTATCAAATTAATCTGAATTATTCATGAAAACTTAATCCCTCAAAGGCTTTTTGAACGAAATTTTCAATTTTTTAGAAAACTACTTTTTTGCTGGAGGTCTCAAAATTTATTAAATTACCTTATTTATCAAATTATTCTAAAAAAATTTTTATCATGAAATGTTAATCACCCAAGGACTTTTTGAACAAAATTTTAATTTTTTTAGAAAACTACGTTATGGGCACCGAAATGATAGAGGTCTCAAAATTTATGAAATTACCTTATTTATCATATTAATCTGAAAAAAAGGTTAATCCTGCAATGTTAATCCCTTACGGACTTTTTGAACAAAATTTTCAATTTCTCAGAAAACTATTTTATGGGCACCGAAATAATGGAAGTCTCAAAATTTATAAAATTGCCCTATTTATCAAATTAATCTCAAAAGAAAATTATTCATGAAAAGTTAATCCCTCAAAAGCTTTTTGAATGAAATTTTCAATTTTTTAGAAAACTACTTTATGGCTGGAGGTCTCAAAATTTATGAAATTACCTTATTTATCAAATTATTCTGAAAAAAAGTTTAATCATGCAATTTTAATCCCTTACGGACTTTTTGAACAAAATTTTCAATTTCTCAGAAAACTATTTTATAGGCACCGAAATGATGTAGGACTCAAAGTTGATAAAATTACCCTATTTATCAAATTAATCTGAAAATAAAATTATTCATGAAAACTTAATCCCTCAAAGGCTTTTTGAACGAAATTTTCATTTCTTTATAAAACTACCTTAAGGTCTCAAAATTTATGAAATTACCTTATTTATCAAATTATTCTGAAAAACAGTTTAATTATAAAATGTTAATCCCCCAAGGACTTTTTGAACAAAATTTTAAATTTTTTAGAAAACTACTTTATGGGCACCGAAATGATGGAGGTCTCAAAATTTATAAAATTACCCTATTTATCAAATTAATCTGAAAAAAAAATTATTCCTGAAAAGTTAATCCCTCCAAGGCTTTTTGAATGAAATTTTAAATTTTTTAGAAAACTACTTTATGGCTGGAGGTCTCAAAATTTATGAAATTACCTTATTTATCAAATTATTCTGAAAAATTTTTTAATCATTCAATGTTAATCCATCAAGGACTTTTTGAACAAAATTTTAAATTTTTTTGAAAACTACTTTATGGGCACTGAAATGATGGAGGTCTCAAAATTTATAAAATTACCCTATTTATCAAATTAATCTGAAAATAAAATTATTCATGAAAACATAATTCTTCAAAAACGTTTTGAACTAAATTTTCAATTTTTTAGAAAACTACTTTATGACTGGAAGTCTCAAAATTTATGAAATTACCTTATTTATCATATTAATCTGAAAAAAAGTTTAATCATGCAATGTTAATCCCTTACGGACTTTTTGAACAAAATTTTCAATTTCTCAGAAAACTATTTTATGGGCACTGAAATAATGGAGGTCTCAAAATTTATAAAATTGCCCTATTTATCAAATTAATCTCAAAAGAAAATTATTCATGAAAAGTTAATCCCTCAAAAGCTTTTTGAATGAAATTTTCAATTTTTTAGAAAACTACTTTATGGCTGGAGGTCTCAAAATTTATGAAATTACCTTATTTAGCAAATTATTCTGAAAAAAAGTTTAATCATGCAATTTTAATCCCTTACGGACTTTTTGAACAAAATTTTCAATTTCTCAGAAAACTATTTTATGTGCACCGAAATAATGAAAGTCTCAAAATTTATAAAATTGCCCTATTTATCAAATTAATCTCAAAAGAAAATTATTCATGGAAAGTTAATCCCTCAAAAGCTTTTTGAATGAAATTTTCAATTTTTTAGAAAATTACTTTATGGCTGGAGGTCTCAAAATTTATGAAATTACCTTATTTATCAAATTATTATGAAAAAAAGTTTAATCATGCAATTTTAATCCCTTACGGACTTTTTGAACAAAATTTTCAATTTCTCAGAAAACTATTTTATAGGCACCGAAATAATGGAGGTCTCAAAATTTATAAAATTGCCCTATTTATCAAATTAATCTCAAAAGAAAATTATTTATGAAAAGTTGATCCCTCAAAATCTGTTTGAATGAAATTTTCAATTTTTTAGAAAACTACTTTATGGCTGGAGGTCTCAAAATTTATGAAATTATCTTATTTATCAAATTATTCTGAAAATAAGTTTAATCATGCAATGTTAATCCCTTACGGACTTTTTGAACAAAATTTTCAATTTCTCAGAAAACTATTTTATGGGCACCGAAATAATGGAGGTCTCAAAATTTATAAAATTACCCTATTTATCAAATTAATCTGAAAAAAAAATTATTCCTGAAAAGTTAATCCCTCAAAGGCTTTTTGAATGAAATTTTCAATTTTTTAGAAAACTACTTTATGGCTGGAGGTCTCAAAATTTATGAAATTACCTTATTTAGCAAATTATTCTGAAAAGAAGTTTAATCATGCAATGTTAATCCCTTACGGACTTTTTGAACAAAATTTTCAATTTCTCAGAAAACTATTTTATGGGCACCGAAATAATGGAGGTCTCAAAATTTATAAAATTGCCCTATTTATCAAATTAATCTGAAAAAAAAATTATTCCTGAAAAGTTAATCCCACAAAGACTTTTTGAATAAAATTTTCAATTTTTTAGAAAACTACTTTATGGCTGGAAGTCTCAAAATTTATGAAATTACCTTATTTATCATATTAATCTGAAAAAAAGTTTAATCATGAAAAGTTAGTCCATTAAGGATTTTTTGAATGAAATGTTCAATTTTTTAGAAAACTCCTTTATGGCCGGAGGTCTCAAAATTTATGAAATTACCTTATTTATCAAATAAAGCTGAATTTGCATAAATTTCTTTAAAAGTTGTTGATTTTTTGTGGAGAATCTAAAAATTTAACTCTTAACAAATATATTTTTTTAAATTGAACGCACAAAAAATCAAGGACTTATTTACTAAATCCATTTCACCATATACATATTTTTTTAAAAGTTCGAAATTCTTCATAGGGCTAGATGTCTTTCAGTTTTTTTTATTCTTGAAAAGTAATTAATCTTGTAGATGAATTTTCATCCTTTTTTGCATTTTCAGGAAATCCAGTGATAATGTAGAAAAATCGTCAAATTTTGAATCTTGAAACGTTCTGGTATTTTTGTAGTTTTCGAATAATTATTCTGAAAAATATTTTCAAAAAAGATAATTAGGTACTCAAACATTTGCATAAGACTCAAAATATAAGTAACTTCCTTGTTATTAACCTAAAAGTTTTTTAATTCAAAAAATTAAACTCTTCCAAGACCAAAATTGACTAATTTGTAAATTTAGACTTTTTATTATTTTTTTTAATATGCCTAAATATTGTATGAACCTCTTCTCTAATCTATTATGTAGACATTTTTACCATTTATAGTTTTATCAAAACAGTTTTTTAAGTTTAAATTGAACCTTGCAGTGCTAAATTTTTTTGAAACTTTAGGTATTGACTGTATAAAATCTGTGAAATTCTTGAAAAAACAATTCTTCAAGTTTCAAAGAAATTTAACATTGGAAGTTTGAATTTCAACTTATAAAAACTGTTTTAAGCTTTTGAGATTTTCAAAATAAATAAAAATAGGAGTAATTTTTTAATGAAAATTTATTTATAATTTTTTATAAATGTGCCTTAATTTTTTATTTACCTAATCCTAAGTCTAATATGTGGAAATTATACATATATTACCATTTTTAGTTTTATCAAAAAATAAAATTTTAAAAACGCGTTATTTATAAATAAACCAATTGTTTTGGAAAAATTTGGGCGTATTTTTTTCCGGTATTATTTAAAAATGTACACCTTTATTTTTATATCAAATTTCGTGTTTGATTTATAACAAAAAAATTAAAAAAAAAACAAAATTTTAGGCCGATTTTTTTTTAATTTTTTGAAAATAAATAATTGGAAAACTACTAAAAAACTGAGAAAGGTTTGAGAGCTTAAAATTTTAGGAATTATCAATACTTTATGTTTTATCAGATCCAGGCTATACATAATTTACAAATTTGTTTTTTTGAGAAATCCAAAATCCACCTAATGTATTTTCAATTGTGTCAAACTTTTTATCTGTTTGCAATAATTTCATCCAAAAATTGGAAGCATTTCGAAAAAAACACATTTTAATAACTACTTGAGTTGCAGCAATGTTTAGAAACTCATTTGAAGAACATTATTTAATCTTCCATGTCCAATATATGTCAAACAAAAATTTGGAATTTTTCATGAAACATCAATTAATTTTAGATTCGATAAAGAAGTAACCGTTGGTGATTCAGTTCCTGGTTATCGCTTCAGACCAGCTGAAAATGTTTTTGGCACACCTAGGGAAAACGAATACAATAAATGTTTTTGCCCATCTGGTCCACCATGCACTCCATCAGGTTTCTTCAACGTCTCATTGTGCCAATACGGTAAGTTTGCTCTCAAATAATTTTTTTGGACATTTTTTTATTTCTTAAAAATTTGCAGATTCTCCCATTTTATTATCTTTTCCACATTTCTATCTTGCTGATGACATCTACAGGGAAGCTTTTGATGGAATATCACCTCCAGAAAAGGAAAAACATGGATTTTACATCGATATACAACCTGTAAGTACTGCACAAAAAATCGTTCCTCAAAACTATTTATTTCTTCTTTTATTTTAGATGATGGGTGCTGGATTATCAGCAAAAGGAAGAATCCAAATCAACTTAGCTGTTTCCCAAGTCGTAGATATTAAACAAGTTGCTACTTTTCCAGATATAATCTTCCCTATAATGTGGTTTGAAGAGGTTAGTAGCTACATTGATTCCTTTTATCTTCCTGCATGAGTGCCAAGTTGCCATTTTTGTAGTTGATCTCATTTTAATCTGAAACTTTGGCTATTGACCAAAAAAAAACAAAAAGGTTTTTATTTTGTTTTTTTTGACCAAAAAAAAACAAAAAGGTTTTTATTTTGTTTTTTTTTTTGTTTTTGCCTGAAATTATGGTTCTTATGGTCATGAATGACACTACTACCAATTTCTTCTTGTAGTACTAAATAAGGTATTTTTGTTTTTTAGGGTATAGAATCGCTTCCTGAAGAGATGTTGAGCCTAATGACCTTAGCAACTCAAGCTCCTCCTGTAGCCAAAGCAGTACTTACAGGATTACTCCTTATAATTGGTGGAATTCTCCTGGTGATTGCAATTTGGAGATTGGTACGAGGAGCCAAACGACTGAGTTCTCTGCACCTCGCCACAGGACACGTTGGTCCAGCTGCACAAACCAAAGACATGCAGATGGGAAATGTGCCGAGAAATTAAATTTAAAAAATAACCAAAAAAATGGTTAAAAGACTATTTACAGAAATTTAGACGAGTCCTTACCTTAAACATTATGTTTTAGCTTCAATTAAATTTTTTGAAAGGTGAGAACTCGTCTAAAATTTAGTTATTTGACTAAAAGAAGTGATTTAGTATAAAAAATGGTTTTAAAGGTTTTTATCATAATAAATTCTCGTTTATTTTTGTAATATAATAGATTAAAATTGTAACGCCTGTTTTGATCAAAAGTGTGGCCTTTATACGTTTAGGTGCAACCTTGTACATAAGTAACATTGCTCATTTATTGTAGAAAAATATTTTTAATATTTCGACTCTCTTTTTTGATATTATTTTAGTTTAAAATTTGTTCTTTCTGTTATAAAGAACTTTTTTATGTTTTATTTTGTACAGAAATTATTTGTAAATGGAATAATAAAGTGGTTTTATTTATTTTCTTGAATTTTATTACAAAAATACCAATAAATTCCTGGGAAAATTACGATTTACAAAAGCAACCAAATTAACATGCAAGTGAATTGTGTTGCCTATATTTAATAACCAAATCTAACCTAAACTAACCCAACCTACATTCATTCGCTTTTTCGAACAAGGAACTAAAGGGTTTTAGTATAATAAATTGAGGAGCTAATATTGTTTAGAGTTAAATAAAAGTTACTAGGCAACCAAAATAACTGAACGACTTCCTTGTTTATCGTGTTGCATACAATAATGGAGTATTTTCTTATTTTGGAGGTGTAAAAATATTAATATTACTTCAATAAATTTACAAAGGTTACAATTAACCTATAGTTATTAATATTTTATTGCGCTTCCCTTCACTAATTAGCAAAAAGTTATTAAAAAACTCCACGCTTAATTATTGAACTAATAAATGAAACGTGTCGAAACTTGATGTGAACGATTGTATATAATAATTATGGAATTTATAATTATGATATGCACTAACGCAATTGCAAAATTATTAAAAATACGTTCATACTTTTACCCAGGAGTTCCCTGGGACATTGACATTAATTTTAGTAATAAATAATGCCAATTTAAATGCAATAAACTATATATTGAAATCTAAATTTATGTATTTATAAGATGATTAATTATATGTTTTTGCTCATTCCTTATTAATTTATTAAAAATGATTTTACAACTTTTGTGCAATTATAAGTTGTTTATAATTTTTTTAAAAACATTGAGATGTCAATGTCAATTTCCACGAATTTGGCCTTACACTTTTATAGCGTAATTAAAAAATATGATTTTTCATTTCAATATGTATTATAGTTAGATGCAACCATTTCAGTCGCATGCGACAATAATAATCGCGTTATTAAGGTATAAAAGAATTTTATGAAAATTTAATAAAATATTTTTTTTAAGAAAATTGTTTAATGTGTAGTTGCATGCAACTAAAGCAACCATTTCAGTCGTAGGCGATATTAAAAATCGTGTTATGGTAATTTTAATCAGGTATTTAAGCTAATGAAAAGGATTTATTTAATAATCCTCATTAAAATTTTCAATAGCGCAGTAATTGGTGTGATAATAAATTTTTACATCGAGCAAAGTCAAACATTGGTCTCGGATGAAGGAAACATTTAAGCAATTACTTTGCGCCTAGATTAGCATGTTGTAAGAATATTAATTTGCGCGAAATTGTAGCTTTTGAGGTCTAGTAATAACAACATTTTTCTCAACTTTAAACATTCGTGTGGCGGCAAAAAAAGGTCGCAAGAAGATAAAAGTGGGGAAAATGATTCTCTGCATCGCTGATTAACAAACTCAGAACGCAACTAACTCTTAACAACACTCTTTATTGCATCTTTCCCTAAAAATTCTAAAAAGTTTACTGGAATAAGTGCAACAGTGACTTAATTTTCTGAAATTTTGGTAAGATAAAAATTAAATTTAATACTTAATTAATACAATTAAAACATAATTTTCCTTGTATTTAGTTGCACGTAGTAGCAAACTAAATCGCACCAAATCATTGTTAAAAATTTTAAAAATTTCAAAAATTTTTTAGAAAATAAATTTTAATTTTTTACATTATATTTTATGTGCTTAAAATTTTTTTTGATATTGCCAACAAAAAATTACATTCTAGGTATTTGATTTTATTTTTTTCTAATTATTTTGTTTTTCCATTGAACACTAAAAATAGCAACATTTATAAAAATATTTTTTTAATATTTTTTTTTTATCTAAAGAATGAAGATATTTGTAAATACAGGAAAACAAACGCCTGATAAATCTTAAGAAATGTTATCAATTAAATTAATATTATGAAAATAAATGCACTTCGTGCTTTGTTCTTGTTTATTTATAAACACTACCCCATGATTATTTTTAAGAAAGTGCATTGCCATTTTGATATAAAATAATCGAATAACAAATAAAAAAAAATCGAAAAAAAAATAAATTTTTTCAAAGTGAACCACGAAAATTTAAAATTATTGAAAAAAATCACATGTTTAAGCTGGTGTTAGTGAATTTATAGTGAATATACAAATTTTTTGAATTTTAAATTTTTTTAAAAAAATTTCAGTGATTTTTTACTAAATTATTAAAAATTTTAATGTTAGCAGTTGTGTTTTGTTGTTCAGCAAACTCGAACTTTAAAATATAATGAGCTGGAGAAAGTGCGATCTAGAACTTGAAAAAGTTCGAACTCGACCTGAGGGAAGTTCGAAAGTTGATTTCTAGTAGTTCAATTCACAGATCTCGAAATTTTGGTACTCGAATTTGAATTTCGAACTTTTCCATTGTCTATAGTTCGACATAATTATGAATCTTCGAACTTATGAAAAAACTGTTCGAAGTTCGAATTTGATAAAGTTTGAACCTATTAAACTTCGAACTAGATAAACTTGATGCACGATGAAGTTTGAAGTCGAGAAAGTTCGAAAGTAACGAATTTTATTTCTTCAATTTTTAAAAAAATTTTAATAAGTTATTTTTTATAGTTCAACATATTAATGAAAATTTGAACTTTCATAAGTTCAAAGTTGTTGAAATGATTTGAACTTGATAAAGTTCTAAGCTACTAAACTTCGAACTCGACAAACTTGAGAAAATTCGAAAGTGATGAAATTTATTTCCTAATTTTTTAATGATTTATTAGTAAATTATTGAAAATTTTAATGTTTGCAGTTGATTTATAGTAGTTCTATTCACAGAACCAGAAATTTTGGATGCTCGAACTTGAAGTTCAAACAGTTCGAACCCAATCTTTATAGTTTGACATAATAATTAAACTTCGAACTGATGAACAAACTGTTGAAGTTCGAATTTGATAAAGTTTGAACCTATTAAACTTTGAACACGATAAACTTGATGCTCGATGAAATTTGAAGTCGAGAAAGTTCGAAAGTTACGAATTTTATTTCTTCAATATTTAATGATTTTATAATAAATTATTCTTTATAGTTCAACATAACAATGAAAGTTGGAATTTTCATAAGTTCAAAGTTGTTGAATTTATTTGAACTCGAACAAGTTCTAACCTACTAAACTTCGAACTCGACCAACTTAAGAAAGTTCGAAAGTGATGAAATTTATTTCCTAATTTTTTAATGATTTATTAGTAAATTATTGAAAGTTTTAATGTTTGCAGTTGATTTCTAGTAGTTCTATTCACAGAACCCGAAATTTTTGATGCTCGAACTTGAAGTTCGAACAGTTCGAATGAAATCTTTATAGTTCGACATAATAATGAAACTTCGAACTGATGAGAAAACTGTTGAAGTTCAAATTCGATAAAGTTTGAACCTACTAAACTTCGAACTAGATATACTTGATGCTCGATGAAGTTTGAACTCGAGAAAAGTCGAAAGCTACGAAGTTTGTTTCTTTAATTTTTAATGATTTTTTATTAAATTGTTGAAGCTATTCTTTGTAGTTCAACAAAATAATGAAAGTTCTGAAGTACAAAATTGTTGAAATTATTTGAACTCGATCAAGTTCGAACCTACTAAACTTCGAATTCGATAAACTTGAGAAAGTTCGAAAGTGATGAAGTTTATTTCCTAATTTTTTAATGATTTATTAGTAAATTATTGAAAATTTTAATGTTTGCAGTTGATTTCTAGTAGTTCTATTCACAGAATCCGAAATTTTTGATGCTCGAACTTGAAGTACGAACAGTTCGAATGAAATCTTTATAGTTCGACATAATAATGAAACTTCGAACTGATGAGAAAACTGTTGAAGTTCAAATTCGATAAAGTTTGAACCTACTAAACTTCGAACTAGATATACTTGATGCTCGATGAAGTTTGAACTCGAGAAAAGTCGAAAGCTACGAAGTTTGTTTCTTTAATTTTTAATGATTTTTTATTAAATTGTTGAAGCTATTCTTTGTAGTTCAACAAAATAATGAAAGTTCTGAAGTACAAAATTGTTGAAATTATTTGAACTCGATCAAGTTCGAACCTACTAAACTTCGAATTCGATAAACTTGAGAAAGTTCGAAAGTGATGAAGTTTATTTCCTAATTTTTTAATGATTTATTAGTAAATTATTGAAAATTTTAATGTTTGCAGTTGATTTCTAGTAGTTCTATTCACAGAATCCGAAATTTTTGATGCTCGAACTTGAAGTACGAACAGTTCGAATGAAATCTTTATAGTTCGACATAATAATGAAACTTCGAACTGATGAGAAAACTGTTGAAGTTCAAATTCGATAAAGTTTGAACCTACTAAACTTTGAACTAGATATACTTGATGCTCGATGAAGTTTGAACTCGAGAAAAGTCGAAAGCTACGAAGTTTGTTTCTTTAATTTTTAATGATTTTTTATTAAATTGTTGAAGCTATTCTTTGTAGTTCAACAAAATAATGAAAGTTCTGAAGTACAAAATTGTTGAAATTATTTGAACTCGATCAAGTTCGAACCTACTAAATTTCGAATTCGATAAACTCGATGAAGTTCGATATTCAGAACGGACGAAATTTACGAAGTTTGTTTCTTCAATTTTCAATGATTCTTTTATTAAATTATTGAAGTCATTCTTTATAATTCGACATAATAATGAAACTTCGAACTCGATTAATGAATTGTTCCAATTTAAGGAAGATCGAACCTAAGAAAGTTCAAAAATAACGAAGTTTCAACTTGAGGAAGGTCGAATCTACGAAAGTTCAAACTTATTTTTGAAAGAAAAGAGTTTAATCTACAAAACTGCACAAAATTCAATTGCGAAAATACCTTTTTTAATAATAATATAATTTTGATATGTAAAAATGCAAGTTTACTAGTTCTAATTTTCTTTGTGCTTTTTTCGAACTTTTCTCGAAATTTCGCCCAATTTTTGAACCGTTCGAAATTCGAAATATTCAGCTCCAACTTTTAAATGAAAAGTTCGAACTTACAAATATTTGAAGTTCAAAGAAAAGCAAAAATTGCAATAATTGTATATGAAATGTCTTATTTTTTTTAAGTTTCTTTTTATTTAAAGGTAATTTCATTTAAATTTCTTTGATTTCATGGAATCTTCAAAGAAATTTCAGTGTTTTTAACATAAAAATGCAACAATTCGTATGAAGTTACAGTGAATTTCTAGTTAAAGATTATGTTTAAATTTTTTGAGAATTTCCAGGATTTTTTTGGATAAAAATGCAAGCCCATCAAATTATTTGAAGTGAAAAAGTTTTATTTAATTTAGTTATTTACAAGGTTTCAGCCAATTTCTTCTGAGCTTTTAATGACTTTTCATAGTTTAGGTAAACTTGAAGAAATTGACAGAGAGTTTATATGTATAAATTTTTATTTAGTGTTAAGCTTTCGGGGTAATTTTCATAGAATTTTTGATAATTAATCCATGTCCATTAAAAGTAAAAATTATACAAATTATTTTGAAAGAAATAATTATAATTTTATTTCAACGTTTTTGGTTAGAAAATGCAAAATTTTCTAGATTTTTAAAGTTAAAAAAATTATTCAAATAATGAAATATAAAAATAGCAATTTTCATTGCTTTTATTTAATTATTTAACACACGTTTTACTAAAAATAAATCCCCCAACCAATTAAAGTGTTAATTTTTAAACAAATAATAATTAAGACGTTTCAATTTGCTTCCTTGCAAAAAGCTTTTTGATGTTATCAGATATCAATAAACAATAAATAGTTGTAATAAATGGACGTTAATTGATTCAGGAAGTGATGTATTATATGGTTTGTGTAAATATGAGAAATTTATGTTTTAATTTTCAGTTTAGCTCACGAATATGGTCATAAAAACAACCTTAGAACTTATAAATAACTACAGAAATGCCGAAGATGAAATGAAACATAAAAAGGATTACAAAAAACAAAAAAGAGGTAACCCCATTAATAATAATTCCTAAAAATGCATAGAAATTTTTTTTTAAATCAAATATTTTTACAAATATAATTGCAGATATACAGGGTGCCTGCAAAAGCTCTTTACAACAGCTTTGTAACAAAATTTCGATATGGGTTTTTTGTCTCCTAAAACTATGGCAACCTACAAAATTTGAACAAAATTGCAGATGCCGTTTATAATATGATAATCTTTAATTGTTTAATTCTATAATACATAATTTCTCTATTCAATAGATCGTGACCCAAATAAAGTCACTATTAATAATTAATATAAATTATTTACTGCAAGTCACTATTAATTCCTAAAATGTATATTTTAAATAAAAATCGATAATTATAGCCAAAATTAAACTAAATAATGGCTTTGCAATGCATGCTTAAGCGATTAAAGCCTTGATTTAAAAATTTCAAGTTTCAAAAATTGATTACTACTAATTAAACCAATTTAATTTTTTTAGATGCCGCCTTATTGGCGATATTTAAGTACACAATATTATCATCTTTAGGTATATTAATGTTAATTTGGAGCCCCTTTGATGTAGCAATAACAGAAAGATTACGATTGCGAAAAGGTACATATTTTTGAAAATTTAAAACTCTAAAATACTAATGTTCAAAAATTCTCAAAATTTTTGCTTGTAGGTTTGCCTCCTTATGAGTGGTGGAAAACACCACCTGAACTAATATTAGTAAAAGTTAAGATATTCAATTACACTAATATGGAATCATTTCTCGAAGGAAAAGATGAGAAATTAAATGTTGAAGAAGTAGGACCAATAATTTACAGGTAAATATTAAAACTCAAAAAATTTACGCAGAAAATTTGTTAAAGTAAATTGTTTTAGAGAAATATTCACTCATAAAAATATAATTTACAATGAAAACAGTACAATATCCTATACAATCAATCATACTTTAAAATACGTTCCTGAGTTAAACACCATAGATTTAGACGCCATGGTCACTGTTCCTAACTACATAGTTTTGGTAGGTAATTAAAATAATCAAATTTCACAATTGAAGTACAAAAAAATTTTAATTTTTCTTAGAGCATGGTTAGCCATTTGTACAAATCTCCCTTCTTCATTAAAATGGGATTCAATATACTTTTAAACCAACAAAAAACCAAAGCATACAAAAAAATTTCAGTACGAGACTTCCTATGGAATTTTACAGACCCTATAATGGATTTTGCTAATTCTGTGGTTCCTGGATTGGTGCCTGTTAAAAATATAGGAGTATTGCATAGGGTAAGGTATTTTATTATCATCAGCAGGCCGAAACCTAATCGGTAGCCTATTCTTAAGCTTTTTTTAATTTTCAAAGTACTAACATATTTCAAAACGCTGTAGTTTAAAATGTAAGCGTTGGATCGCGCTAATATTGCTTAATTCGTTATCAGCGAACCCAAATCTATTGAAAAACGCTAAAAAAGGGCGAAAATATTTGTGCAATTTTTTCGATTTTATAGCAAAGGGGGTGCCCTTCTCTATCATTTTTTTAGGCCCACTTAAATGGCTTTAATTTCCAAATTACTGGTCTTAGCCCAAATATCTTTATTTCTCTGTAATCAGCAGGCTTAAATCAATAATTGTAGCCTATTCTTTATATGAAATACGAATATTTTTGAAAGGAAAGTATGGTTTTTTAAATTTTCAAAAATTGCCCATATTTCAAAACGCTATATTTTAAAAAGTAAGTATTGGATCGCGCTAATATTGCTTAATTCGTTATCAGCGAACCCAAATCTATCGGAAAACGCTAAAAAAGGGCGAAAAAAAATATAAAAAATTTTCGATTTTGATTTTAGAGAGCTATCAAAATGTGTGTAACTTCTAAACTACTGGTCGTAGAGCAAAAAATTTTATTTCTGCGTAATCAGCAGACCGAAATCTATAATCATAGCTTAGTAGTTATATGAAATTCGAATAATTTTGAAAAGAAAAAGATTTTTTAAAATTTTCAAAGTTTTAGCATAAATGAAAACGCTGTATCTTAAAATTTTAGATGTATGAACATTTCGAAGACAGGATCACTATGTTTATGGGTACTGAGCATGGGCATGAATCATTTTCTTTGATTGAAAATATTAATGGGAAGGAAACCCTTCCGGCTTACAGGGATTGCAAGGATAAAGTCACAAATTCTTCCGAAGGAGTCACTTACAACCAGTATTTAAGGAAAGATGTTAATATTCGTTATTGGAGAAAAACTTTATGTAGAGTTTTTGAATTAAAATTTCAAAGTTAGTAATTATTCAAACTAAGCCATCCCCCTCTTACGACCGAATGCGAAACTAATGGGATGACGTCAGAAGTAGGTTAGCTACTTCTGACGTCATTTTTGGTGATCATATTTGAAATATGAAAAAATTTTAAAATATTTAGTAATAATTGATATTTTAGGAGAATTAGATTACAGTGGTTTTAATGCTTATAAATACATTTTACCAGCATCTGCTTATGATAGAAAATTTCCTTTAGAAGATGATTGTTATAAAGGTTTACCAACATATCCTAATGGATTATCGGATGTATCAAAGTGTCTTTATGGTAAGTAAAGCCACATTAAAATCATAACAAACTTAAATTTGAATTACTTTTAGATGTTCCTATAGCTGCAAGTTTTCCTCATTACTTGCATGGAGATGACGTGATTAAAAAATCGGTTACAGGTCTCAAACCTGATACTGCGAAACATGATAGTTTTATTATAGCTGAACCGGTAATAATTAGTAATAAAAAGTTATGTAAGTTAAATTAAAGATTAATTTTAAGATAAGTGGAATTCCTTTAAAATCTATAGCGAGATCACAATCAAATTTAGTTGTAAGAAAACTCGAAGGTTTTCCAGGAAATATCACCAAGTTTAGCGAATTAATTCTTCCTATGTTCTGGGCTGAGTATGTAAGTAAAACTGTAATCGGTTTAGTGTTAGTTTGGTTGTAATAATTGTAAATTTTGTTTAAGAATCAGCAGGGAATTCCTCATAAAGTACAAATACTTTTATACATAATAATTGTGATACTAAAACCTGTACAAATAGTGATAATAAGTAGTTTATTTTTATTTGCAATGTACCACTTTGTACAGTTTGTAAAAATTATTATCCCAAAACGATCGAGTAAAGGTATAAATACAAAAAACTTAGTTTTAGAAAGGGAGATGTTTTTAGATAAAAACACTTGGTTAGTAAATCAATCTAGTCGATAGTTACATGAATAAATTTGATTTTTAATGTAGCTTTTTATAAAAAAAATAATAAACGAAAATTTTATATTCGCATTTTTATTTATTTAATCCAAAGTAAAAGCAATTTACAGATCCAAGCTTAATTTAAAAAAAATAATTTTAATCAACATTTTAAAATATTGATTAAAATGTTTAATGAAGATCAACATGCTTGAGCCAAAAAAGGTAATATAATCTTTTATTTACAAGTAGACTGTCAATACCTAAAATATAAAAAAAAACTATTAAAAGTGTGTTTCGTTTAAAATTAAAAATTTGAAACTTAATAATTTATGTTTCTACGTTACCTAAAATTTTTTTTTTTTTTTAAATTTTTTTCCGGGGTGTAAAGGGCAACACATTACGTCGATATTAAAAAAATTCGAAAAAAAATTTTGAGATATTTTTCATTGGAATCGGTTTTTATTGTTTTTCTCGAAAAATATAAAAGTTAGAGATTTCAAATGTTTACCAAAGGTAAACACCCAAGATGGACGCATTTAAAAAAATATTTGGTTAAAATCGGTTAAATAGTTTTTTGGGAAAAATTTCGCAAAGTTTTGGCAAATTAAAAGGCCTCAAATTAATATAAAAAATCAAGATATCAAAAAAGGCCTCCTATAGCCATAATAACGGGTATCTTGTTTGTAAATAAAAAACCGCGATTTTTTTGCACCGGTGGATGATAGAGTCAAAAAATCGCGAAAAAAAATTTCAAAATTTTTCAGATTTAAAGCAAAGGGGTGACCCTTCTCTATCATTTTTTGGTGGCCATAAAAACGGGTGTAGCTTCTAAACTAGTGGTCGTAGCTCAAAATTTTTTAGTTCTCCGTAATCAGCAGGCCGAAATCTATAAACATAACTTATCATTTATATAAAAATTCGAAAAAATTTGAAAAAAATATGAATTTTTCAAATTTTTATAAAATAAATTAAATGATGAATAACAATTGTTTCATTTTTAGAAGCAGGGTACTACATCAAAACCATTAAAGCCAGCAAGGTTAGATTCTGAGGAACAAGCAAAAATTGCCAAGTCTGGCCTAGAAATGAAACCTGCTACTAGCGAAATGGATGCAGAAACTGATAAATGGCAAGGAAATAGTACACAAATGGAGGTAATTATGTGATCGATTGTATTTGTTTATACAGGGTGGGCCAACGAAAACGAAACAGGCGAGTTTTGAAATAGTTAATAAAAAAATTTGAAAAAATGCTCGGACAGGTCAACTTTAGTTTCGAGGGGGACATATTTTGCAATAGAGCTGATTCAAAAATCCATTCATCCCTGCGCTCTATGGACACAACCCCTTAAATTTTAAAAGGGATGGTGGGGTAAGTAATACCTCGTTGGAAAGATCTTTTTATCCAGAGTAACATACAAAAAAAAAGTTAAATCGATTGATTCGTTTTAAAGATATTCGAAATTTAGCAAGTAGAGATTTCATGCCTTTTAAAATTGTGCCATGAACACCACACCTTCAATTTTAAGTGTTTTGATAAGGTAAGTAATACCGTTTCAAGAGCGACATACTTTGCAATAGAGTTGATTCAAAAATCACAACCCCTAAAATTTTATCATCACTTTGGACACAACCCCTAAAATTTTAATAGGGATGGTAGGGTAAGTAATACCTCGTTGGAAAGATCTTTTTACCCAGAGTAATATACAAAAAAAAAGTTAAATCGATCGATTCGTTTTAAAGATATTCAAAATTTAGCAAGTAGAGTTTTCATACCTCTTCAAATTGTGCTATGGACACCACGCCTTCAATTTTGAGTCTTTTGATAGGGTAAGTAATACCTTCTTTTAAAGTTCTTTTTACCACAAGTAACATACAAAAAAACAAAAGTGAAATCGATTGGTTTGTTTTAAAGAATTCAAAATAAAACAGTATTGCACATTATTTTTTATTTAACCAAACTAAACTTAACTAATCTTTTTGAAGAAAACTTAACACTTTAAAGAATCCCATCGATCCCGACACTTTCAAGGATGTTTTTATTATTTTATTAAATGTTCGAATTGAGTTCCACCAACCTCCATGCAAACGTACAAATTTTGCTCAAAGCGAATTTTTACATTTTGTAACATTTCAGCAGTAATTTGTCGGCATTCATTAATAATTCTCTGTCGTAACTCTGCTAGAGATCCTGGTTCCGTTGCGTAAATCTAACTTTTTAAATGCCCCCAAAGGAAAAAATCAAGGGGAGTAAGATCGGGAGATCGCGGCGGCCACTCCAAAGGTCCTCTACGCCCAATCCATTGCCCAGGAAACGTCGTTTTCTAGAATTCCCTAACAGGCCGTGTCTTGTTGGAAAATCAGATGGTCTTCTAAATAACGATCGTCAATTTCGATAATATCGTCAAGAAATGGATGAACAAAGTTTTGAAGTAGATCCAAGTACATATCCCCTGTTAGATTGCCATCTAGAAAATAAGGACCAATAAGACGGTCTCCAAAAATTCCAACCCACACATTCAATTTTTGAGGAGTTTGAGTGTGAACTTCATGAATTACCCTAGGATTCTCATCTGACCAATATCGACAATTATGACGATTAACGGTTGAGTTTAAGATAAATGTGCACTCATCAGAAAAACAGATATTATAAAGATAATTTTCATCAGAAATTATCCGTTCCGTCATCACCTCACAAAATTGCAGTCGCCTATCAAAATCATCTTCAATTAATTCATGAATTAATTGAATTTTATAGGGATGATATTTGTGACCTTTCAATATTCGGCGAATGGTTGTTCTGCTGATGTTAGTCACAGTCTCCAGGTTTCTTGTGCTTAAAGTTGGATCTGCGGCAACTTGTCCCAAAACACCTATTTCAACGACCTCATTTCTTATTGGACGAACATTACCAGGATCGCGTTTCTTATTACCAACAGAACCAGTATTTTTAAATTTTGCAACCAACTCCAGAAAGTATTTTCGGTTACAATGTTTGTTTGGATGTTGTTCATTAAATAAATTAGCTGCACGATGAGTATTCTCATCGTTTTTAAAATAAAAAGTGATTAATTCAACCCTTTCTGGAATTGTATAAACCATTGCTAGCAGAAGCTTTTACAGAAGTTCACAAAATTTTAAATGTTGATTTCTAATAATTAGTCATAAACAGTTTTAGCACGATGAAAATCACCATTAATACAAAATACAACTGATAAAAAGAATCTCAATGTGGTTATAAATCGTTTTATGTTTTACATTGTTTTGTTCCAGATTTTACAAAATTTTAAACAATTCCTCGAATAAATTTAAATTTGTTTTTTAAAATCTCTCTTTTGTAGAAAATGAAAATAAATTGGGTTTTACATGTTTTTGTATGTTACTTTTGTTAAAAGATCTTTCCCAGGAGGTATTACTTACCCTATCAAAAGACTTAAAATTGAAGCCGTGGTGTTCATAGCACAATTTTAAAGGCATGAAAACTCTACATGTTAAATTTTGAATATCTTCAAAACGAATCGAAGGATTTAACTTTTTTTTTGGCATGTTACTCTGGGTAAAAAGATTTTTCTAATGAGGTATTACTTACCCCACCATCCCTATTAAATTTTTAGGGGTTGTATCCAAAGGGCGAGGGATGAATGGATTTTTGAATCAGGTCTATTGCAAAATATGTCCCCCTCGAAACGATATTGCTTACCCTATCAAAACACTTAAAATTGAAGGCGTGGTGTTCATAGCACAATTTTAAAAGACATGAAATCTCTACTTGCTAAATTTTGAATATCTTTCAAACGAATCGATCGATTTAACTTTTTTTTTTTTGTATGTTACTCTGAGTAAAAAGATCTTTCTAACAAGGTATTACTTACCCCACCATGCCTATTAATATTTTAGGGGTTGTGTCCATAGGGCACAGGGGTGAATGGATTTTTGAATCACTTTTATTGCAAAATATGTCCCCCTCGAAACCAAAGTTGACCTGTCCGAGCGCTTTTTCAATATTTTTTATTAACTATTTTAAAACTCGTCTGTGTCGTTTTCGTTGGCCCACCCTGTATGTTAAAAATAATGATTATAAAACCAATTTTTCTATTTCAGGAAAATAATGATATAGTTAAAAGAGCTAAGAATATGACATCAATGGCGTTTTCCATGTACCAATACACGAAAGGTGAAGGAGACCTAAAAACTACTCAGGATCTTTTTACACAAGCTGAATACTTTGCTGAAGAAGCTAATAGATTGTATAAAGTTATTATTCAATTTAGTTATCAGGTAAGTAAAATATTTTTTTATGTCTGCACCTTAAAACCCATTGAAATTCATTCTTTTTTTAGTAAAAGTTTAAATTGTTTGTTTTAAGGTACCTCGTGGTACATACTAATTAAAAAGAACTCCTGGAACACTTAGATAAGGTACCTAGTTATGTTCAGCGACTGCAGTTTAGCGTGAAAGATCACACTGTAGGAAAAGCTGCTACTTTTACGAAAGTCGACAACGTCATAACGGAAACCAAAAACTTGATGAACGTTATTTCAAAAGTGGTCACGACATGCTTCGAATGTGCAACAAAGGTAACTACAACAATCCTAAAATTGCTAACTGTACTACAAGAAAAGTACAACTTGTCATATCTGCATATTTCAAATTACTGAAGAATTTTATGAACAAAATAGTTAAAACACTATTTTGGTGTGATTAGATTTTTACACTATTTTATTTTATTTTTTAACAGTACAATGTAGATATGCCTCAAAGGGTTCAATTTCCATACACAAATTTAGACGGTGTGCACTTACTTTTCATTATAGATTCTTCCAGTTTAAGCCAAAATTGAACACATTTAAAAATGGGTTCTAAGTAGTGTAGTGGTTATCACAACAAACATATGAAGGTCCCAGTTTCAAATCCTTGTCATTGGGGACAATATTAAATTTATTGATACTATTTTTATGTTTTTAGTACAAATTAGATTTTAACAGCGGCTTTGGAGGCAGTGGACGTGGAGCTTCCGGCGACGGTGGTTCGTCAAGTGGAGGTGGTGGAAGCGGTGACCATAAGGCCCTAGGGATAACAGGCTCGGATCATAGTTTATGACAAATGGGGATGTCACATATTAATAATCATTAGAATATAATTAAATTATTTATCGTAATAAAATAATATGAATTTAATTTTATCAAAATTTTATATATAAATATTTATACCATTGGCAGTAGATACTTTAATGGTAAATTATTAGCTGAAATTTCAAAAATTTTCTATGCATATTTTGTATTATTTTGATGTTGATAGCGCTTGCTTGTTTCTTGAATAATTTTGATAAATAAATTCATATTATTTTTTGAAAAAAGATATACTAAAACGTGATATTTAAAACAATCACAAATGACTGTCATTAATAAATAGCCTATAAAAAAAGAAACGTAGCACAATCAGATTAACCTAATCGAGCTTTGATGAAATATTTTTCATAAGTAGGTTTATAAAAGTTTCCATTCGTTCTGATCTCTATTTTTTGTAAAATATTTAAAAAATAAAATATGTAGCTTAGTAATTTGGACATAATTTATAAAAATATATTATTAAAATATTGGTACTAAAAATATTTTTTTAATATATGTATTTATTGTTAACAGAGTACTGTTTAAGTTTATAAAAGTAAAAATATTTATTACGGTTTTTAAGTTAAACTAAATATATTTGATATTCCTACTAATAACGTAAATTGTTGTGCCTGTATAATCAGCTATTTAATCGGTATTCAAGAAAAACTAAAATCGTGCATCAAAAAAATAATTGTAAATAAACAGTGTTATTATAAGACCCTTTATTTCTGATGCCATTACCGACAGGCATAGATGACTTTTTATCGATACAATAAACAAGGTTGATTAATTTTAAGAATACGGTTTGTTAAAATGTATTGTGACATAGACTACTAAACATAGAATACACAATTTAAAAAGATATTTTCATGAACCAATAGATTTTAGATTTTATACCTCTCTAAGATCTTTAAACGTAAATTTTATGGATAAGATAAAATGTAAAGTTACATGTTGCTAGTCTGTTTTAAGGACGATCTTGTACAAATGTAAATGGACATGATTGTTGTGTGAAAATATTTAAAAATATAATAGTTAAAATTTTTCTCCTGGTTTTACTTTGCCAAATAAATACCTATGAATTTTTTTAGTGTTGCAGCTTCTAAATTACTGATCGCAAAGCAATAATTTTTATTGAAATTTATTACTTTTCCAAATTTCCAATTCGTAGCCATTTTTAAAGGTCTGTAAAGAAAGTACACGTTGGATAACATTAATATTGCTTTATTCATTATCAGAAAACCTAAATTTATCAGATATGGCCAAATATAAGGCGAACATTTTTTTTTTAATTTTCATAGAAAATCATGGCAAGCTTGACGGTATTTTGTAACGCACCTCTTCAGTGATTTAAATAATTTTTTCTGAACCTATTTTGTTTAAAATTATTTAAATAAATAAAAATCGTAACAAATTATATTTCTTCATTAGAGTCTAAATCGGGCTTAAAATTTTTTTTTAAAAAAACAAAAAAATTTGACTTTGAAAATCTGAAAAGAAATTGGAAAATCTTATCGATTTTTTCTGAGACCAGATTTGGATTCCTTGTCCAAATTTTAAGTGGGGGTGTATTTGGATTTTTTCCTGCGACCGAAATTAAGCGAGATATGAATTTTCTACAGAACGTCTGCAGAAACGTCGATTTTTCAACGGAAAATTGGGAAAATTCATATCTCGGTTAATTTTCACCTAAGGAAAAAAAAATAAAATTTACGGCTTTCTTAGATGTCAACGTAGAGTCCAAATCCAGCTTCAAAAATTTTTTTTCAAAAAACAAAAAATTTTGACTTTAAAAATCTGAAAAAAAATCGGAAATTTTTTTCGATTTTATTTGAGACCGGATTTGGATTTCTTGTTTAAATTTTAAGTAGGGATGTTTTTGAATTTTTTCCTGCGACCGAAATTAGGCGAGATATGAATTTTCTACAGAACGTCTGCAGAAACATCGATTTTTCACAGGAAAATTGGGAAAATTCATATATCGGTTAATTTTCACTTAAAAAAACACAAAATCTCACCGTTTTCTTAGATTTAAACGTCGAGTCCAAATCCGGCGTTAAAAATTATTTTTTTCAAAAAAACAAAAAATTTTAACTTTGCAAATCTAAAAAAAAAATCGGAATTTTTTTTTGATTTTTTTTGAGACCGGATTCGGATTCCTTGTTCAAATCTTAAGTTGGGGGAGTTGTTGGATTTTTTCCTGCGACCGAAATTAAGCGAGATATGAATTTTCTACCGAACGTCTGCAGAAACGTCGATTTTTCACCGGAAAATTGGAAAAATTCATATCTCAGTAAATTTTCACCTGAAAAATAAAATAAAATTTATCGTTTACTTAGATTTCAACGTAGAATCCAAATACGGCATCTAAAATTTCTTTTTTAAAAAAACAAAATATTTTGATTTTTAAAATCTAAAAAAGTTAGGGAAAATTTTTTTAATTTTTTTTGAGACTGGATTCCGATTCCTTGTTCAAATCTTAAGTTGGGGTGTTTTGGATTTTTTCCTGCGACCGAAATTAAGCGAGATAGGAATTTTCTACCGAACGTCTGCAGAAACGTCGATTTTTCACCGGAAAATTGGAAAAATTCATATCTCAGTAAATTTTCACCTGAAAAATAAAATAATATTTATCATTTTCTTAGATTTCAACGTAGAATCCAAATCCGGCATCTAAAATTTCTTTTTCAAAAAAACAAAAAATTTTGATTTTTAAAATCTAAAAAAGTTAGGGAAATTTTTTTTATTTTTTTTGAGACTGGATTCAGATTCCTTGTTCAAATCTTAAGTTGGGGTGTTTTTGGAAATTTTCCTGCGACCGAAATTAAGCGAGATATGAATTTTCTACCGAACGCCTGAAGAAACCTCGATTTTTCACCGGAAAATTGAGAAAATTCATATCTCGGTTAATTTTCAGCTGAAAAATAAAATAAAATTTAACATTTTCTTAGATTTCAACGTAGAATCGAAAGCCGTCTTCTAAAATTTTTTTTTCAAAAAAAAACAAAAAATCTTGATTTTGAAAATCTAAAAAATTTAGGGAAAATTTTTTTGATTTTTTTTGAGACCGGATTCGTATTCCTTGTTCAAATCTTAAGTTGGGGTGTTTTTGGATTTTTTCTTGCGACCAAAATTAGGCGAGATATGAATTTTCTACCGAACGTCTGCAGAAACGTAGATTTTTCACCGGAAAATTGGGAAAATTCATATCTCGGTTAATTTTCACCTGAAAAATAAAATAAAACTTGTTATTTTCTTAGATTTCAGCGTAGAATTCAAATCCCGCTTCCAAAATTTTTTTTTCAAAAAAACAAAAAATTTTAAATTTGAAAATCTAAAAAAAATTAATACTTTTTTTTAATTTACTTTGAGACCAGATTCGGATTCCTTGTTCAAATCTTAAGTTGGGGTGTTTTTGGATTTTTTCGTGCGACCGAAATTAAGCGAGATATGAATTTTCTACCGAACGTCTGCAGAAACGTCGATTTTTCACCGGAAAATTGGGAAAATTCATATCTCGGTTAATTTTCACCTGAAAAACTTATAATTTTCTTAGATTTCAACGTAGAATCCAAATCCGGGTTCCAAAATTTTTTTTTCAAAAAAACAAAAAATTTTGAATTTGAAAATCTAAAAAAATTAAGGAAAACTTTTTTGATTTTTTTTGAGACCAGATTCGGATTCCTTGTTCAAATCTTAAGTTGGGATGTTTTTGGATTTTTTCCTGCGACCGAAATTAAGCGAGATATGAATTTTCTACCGAACGTCTGCAGAAACGTAGATTTTTCACCGGAAAATTGGGAAAATTCATATCTCGGTTAATTTTCACCTGAAAAATAAAATAAAACTTGTTATTTTCTTAGATTTCAGCGTAGAATTCAAATCCGGCTTCCAAAATTTTTTTTTCAAAAAAACTAAAAATTTTGAATTTGAAAATCTAAAAAAATTAGGGAAAATTTTTTTGATTTTTTTTGAGACTGGATTCGGATTTCTTGTTCACATCTTAAGTTGGGATATTTTTGGATTTTTTCTTGCGACCGAAATTAAGCGAGATATGAATTTTCTACCGAACGTCTGCAGAAACGTCGATTTTTCACCGGAAAATTGGGAAAATTCATATCTCGGTTAATTTTCACCTGAAAAATAAAATAAAATCTGTCATCTTCTTAGATTTTAACGTAGAATCCAAATCCGGCTTCTAAAAATGCTTTTCAAAAAATTAAAAAATTTTGAATTTGAAAATCTAAAAAATTAAGGAAAATTTTTTTGATTTTTTTTGAGACCAGATTCGGATTCCTTGTTCAAATCTTAAGTCGGGGTGTTTTTGGATTTTTTCCTGCGACCGAAATTAAGCGAGATATGTATTTTCTACCGAACGTCTGCAGAAACTTCGATTTTTCACCGAATAAAATTAAGGGTTCAATTGTTCTATGTTTTGTTAGACATACAGTCGTTGGCAAAACTGCATAAAAAGTTATTAATAATTATGATTTATTATTAAAATATTAATTAATTAATAAATTATTTCACGTATTGGTCGTTTTTTTTGGTTTTCGTTGACTGGACTTGTTAGTTTTTAAGAAAATACGTTGATTTTTAATTATGTATATTTACCCTGCATTTTGCAGTCTCATTTAGATTATTAGTAATTTTTTGGTGGAAAAACTATTTTTATAAAGTATCTAGTAGGAAATTCAGTTTAAATTTTCTTGCTTTACTATACTTGATGTTTAACTATGAGAAGTGTTTTAAATTTCCCTCGTTAAAATGCCAAAAATTAACGTCCCTGATTGGTTAAAAATCAGCAAGATTTACACCGGATAATTATTTTTGATGATATTTGACATATAATCTCAAAATATTAATCATAAAATTTGAATTACTATAATGTATTTACTATGTAAATTTGTATTCATTACAAAGAAATGATGAATTCAATTAGGTTTCGGTACATATTTTATCATTAAAAAGCCAAAATAACCTAAAGTTCCTATCAAAATCAGTTTGGTTATTTTTCTAGTAACTTTTATAGTGTAAGTTGTCCTTTCCTGTCACTCCTACTAGTTATAAAATAAAGTATAGAAAGCTCAAAATTATTTAAAAAAGGTAGTTTTGATGAGCCCTAATAATATACAGTGTGATGATAAAGTTTGGAACATAATTCATAACTACCGTATTTAATTTTTTGAGAAAATCGCTCGGACAGGTCTATTTTAGTTTTTAAAATCCCATCTCTTGGTATAATAAAAATATTAATGACGTCCCTTGTGATTTAGCTATGACGTCATCATCGATTTTTTTAAATGGAAACCGCCACTTATTATTATTATTATTATTTTTAGTGAAAATAAAATAATTATAATAATACCGGGTGGAAATGAAAACCGGGTCACCTCGATAACTTTTTCGAAATCACTTCCGGTTTCACCGGAAACACCATGAACTTTGTTTTTTTAAATGTAACATCCCATATTTTTATTCATGGCTTAAAATACTTTTAAAAAAGAAGTATTTTTGAGATATTAGTTTTTATTTTTTTTGTAAAAAAAATTTTTTTCAAAAAAAAAAAGGTTTTCGAAGTCGGTGAAAAGTACCAAAACTAATTCTAAATAATTCAAATACCTAAATAAAATTGTAATTTGAAAAAAAATTTAAGTGGTTTTTGAACTATTAATTTTTAAACTTAGTTAATGAAGATTTTATCAAATATCTCACTTTTTTTAAATGCAATGATGCCGGGTCATTCGACTTTTTAAAAAGAGGATTTTATAACGATTATTTTGGTACCCTATATATATGGGTTTTCATTTCCACCCGGTATATTTACAAGCGCGCCCTCCCGCTATCGTCAATAAAATTTTTGTGTGCAAGTACTGTGATTTGCAGCAGCCAAAGTAAGTCGTATTTGCGCGTATCGCCGTATCGCGTTATTTCGTGAGTCTTCGCGAAACAATCGACGAATCAACAGGTGTCATAAATAAATCCTTTGAATTTTGGTGCAAATTTATAAACTCATCAATAAAATTAAGTTAAATTGGTGCTCAATTGTGATATTAATAAATTAAAGTGGTTAGTTTTGATGAAAACTGTTGGGAAAACCTCCTGGATAAGAGGAAAATTCTACCACACGCTACATTGAAATGCAAGGTAATTTTTAAGAAAATACGATATCACGATACGCTGTGAATTTTCATTTTTAATATTAAATTTAGCGTAAACACGCGTAGAAAACTTATTTTTGTAAGTCTAGGAATTCAAGAAAATTCAGGCAGTGAATCAGACGATAAGCTAGCCATTGTTATGCTAATATTTTTTATACAATTATTATTTTGTTTGCAAATATGTAAATTTGATGTAATTTAAAGAAAAATTAGAGTATTAATTTAAATTAAAGTTAAAATATGTGAGTGGCGTACCCAGAAATTTTTAAAGGGGGCTGCACTTTTGACAAGTAAAAAACAAATGTATTTCTACATAAACACATACACAACATAAAAATTTCATACATTTTTTTTCTTTGATTATTTGCCAGTGGAGGGGGTGCACGTGTATCCAACTCCCTCCTCTCCTTGGGTACGCCAGTGGTTTTCCACTTTCCATCGTAATTTAAAAAAAATGTGATAAAGCGACTGCAAGCTGTTTCCTGATTTCTTTTTTCGATTTTTGATGATAATTAAAGAAGAGTGTGCATAAAAAAATTATAATTTTGAAAATGTCGTAGAAAATATAAAAAAATATACGTTAAATTATAGGCGCCATTATAACGGTATAAATTTTTTAGGAACTTTTTGATTTAAAAAATATTATTTTAGTCGAATTTTGAGTCGAAAAAATATTGTTTTATTGTTATAAATATTTTTACAAAATTTTGTCTCTATATTTAATAGACAAGGGTAGAATTATGGAAAATTTTAAGGGAAACCTTGGAAAATTCGTGTTGTTTTTAAGAAAATCCATATTTTAATTACGAATTTTATAATTTGAGCTCGAAAATTGTTAATAATTTTTTTATTGTTTATAATATTTTTACAAAATTTTCCACATGAATTTATGATGTTTTTGGAAAATTCCAATGGAAACTTGAGAAAATTCATGTTTTTATAAGTAATTTCGTATTTTAGTCATTATTTTAGAAGTTTGAGTTACAAAATTGTTAATAACTTTTTTATTTTTACAAACTTTTGTATATTTGTTTATGATATTCCAATTTATCATTATTAAAATTTTCGTTAAAAAAATCCAACAGAAACCTGGAAAACGGTTGATTTTGATAGTTTAAATTTTGAATAACTGTTTTATTCTTGTTAATATTTATACCAAATTTTGCAAGTGCATTCATGATACTACTATTTATTTAACGGTAAAATTCTTGTCAGAAAATTCCAATGAAGGCATGGGAAAATTCATGATTTTCTAAATTATTTCGTATTTTATTATCATTTTGGTTTTGATACACGAGCTACAAAATTGTTATAATAACTTTTTCATTGTTATAAATATTTTAACAAAATTTTGTCCAATTAATTCAACATACTATAGTAAAATAATGAAATACGTTCTACTGGAAAATTTTAATGGAAACCTTTGTACTTTGTGTTTTTTCTGAAGAAAATCAAAATTTTAGGTACTAGTTTCACAATTTCAGCTAGGAAATGGTTAATAACTTTTTCATTAATTACGGTGAAAAGTGGAAAAACCACTGGCGTACCCAAGGATGGGGGAGGGGGTTTGGGTTTCGAAATAAATAAAGAAAATATACACATTTTCTAAAATTGTTTTAAACTAGGAACAAAAAAATGAGATGTGTTGCATTTGAAAAAACAAAGTTGATGTAAAACCGGAAATAGTATTAAAAAAATAGTACATTAAATGTGTTTTCTTGTACCATGCAACATACAACACAGTCAAATTTATATTTTAATAAATAAAAAAATGATAAAGGTGACTCATGTTTCATTATCACCCAGTATACAGGATATTGAATCTATTAAAAATTAATTGTTTTTTTTTCTTATTTATCACCTTGCATATTTTTTTATACCGGGCTGAAGGTACATACATTTAAAGGCATTTTTTTTTCAAAATCAGACCAGGAGTCAAGATAAGGGCTATTTTTTTTTAAATTTTGCTACAGATACAGTTTTTAGTAAAACTGTATAAAAGGTTTTTTGAAAATCAGACCAGGAGTCAAAAGATTTAAAAAATAATGAAAAAAATCAGTCATTTATTCAGATTTTATTTTTTTAATCGAAAACAAAAAAAGTGTATGGGCAGTAAAACTGCATAATAAGTTTTTTCAAAATTAGACCAGAAGACAAGAAATTTAAAATATACCCAAGGAAAATAATCAGTTACATTTTCACATTTTATTTTTTTAATCGAAAACAAGAAAAAATGTAGGGGCTCAATTTTTTTATATTTTGTTACACATAATCTTTTTTCGATTAAAAAAATAAAATGTTAAAATTGACTGATTTTTTAATTTAACAACTATGAATAATCTAATTTATTTTTTTTTTATTTTCAGGTCGTGGGTAAAGTACTTCTCAAAGGCTTTTACACGTTTCAAAAGGTTAATGACATTTTTTTAAACTCTGGAATTGGATAGAAAGTATATTTTCAATTTTCATATCGTTGTTTTGGTGGGATGAATCCAGAAAATATGATCACTTCGAGTCACTACATATTATAGGAGGAAGTCACAAAATTGTCCACCCTATCCTTGGATTTATTTCAAAAGTATGATTAGAGGTAAAAAAGAATCAAAAATTTTTTATTTTTTAATTTTTTTTCAATTTATAGGTCGAAGGCTACACCATGAAAAAAGAGGCAATCAAAAAATGTGAGGAGTGCGCGCACATGAGTGGTAATTCAAAATTCGGAGACTTTATAAAAGTGCAGTCAAAACTTTTGAAAGTGCGGAGTATAATTAAAAATTCATTATTAAAGAACTAAGTTCCGCGAGTTAAGTGTTTAAAAAATGATTCGTTCCGTAATAAATTAAGTGGTGGACTAAAATCGTTATTTTTTGGATCTCATGAGCAGCTGAATGGAATAACGCAAGTTCCAAGACTTCTAAGGTTGGTATTTCAAATTTTTTTAATGTTTTACTTTAAAAATCAAAAAAAACCAAGTTTTCAAAATTTAGTAAAAATAGAACAAAATCTAATTATATTCTTTTTTAAATTTCAGATCGTGGGTAAAGCACTTTCTAAAGGCTTTTGCACGACTAAAAGGTTAGTGGTATTTTTTAAAAAAAACTCTGAAATTATTTCAATATTATTTATGAATTTTCTACCGAACGTCTGCAGAAACGTCGATTTTTCACCGGAAAATTGGGAAAATTCATATCTCGGTTGATTTACACCTAAAAAAAAATAAAATTTACCGTTTTATTAGATTTCAACAAAGAATCCAAATTTTCTTTTTTCAAAAAAACGAAATATTTTGACTTTGAAACTCTAAAAAAAAATCGGAAATTTTTTTTTATATTTTTTTAGATCGGATTCGGATTCCTTTTTTAAATCTTAAGTTAAAATGTTTTTGTATTTTTTCCTGCGACCGAAATTAGGCGAGATATGATTATGAATTTTTCAAATTTTCTAAATTTCTGCAATTTTCAAAACGCTGTAGTTTAAAAAGTACGCGTCGGATCGCGTTAAGAATGGTTGATTCGTTTTCAGCGAACCCAAATCTAGAAGATAGGGTCAAGAAATCGCGAAAAAAAATTTCAAAATTTTTCAATTTTATAGAGAAGGGGGGACCCTTCTCTATCGTTTTTTCGTGGCCATAAAAACGGGCGTAGCTTCTAAACTGCTGGTCGTAGCTCAAAATTTTTTAGTTCTTCGTAATCAGCAGACCGAAATCTATAAATATAACATATCAGTTATATTAAATTCGAAAAAATTTGGAAAAAAATATGAATTTTTCAAATTTTCTAAATTTCTGCAATTTTTAAATCGCTGTAGTTTAAAAAGTACCCGTCGGATCGCGTTAAGAATGGTTGATTCGTTATCAGCGAACCCAAATCTATAAGATAGGGTCAACAAATCGCGAAAAAAAATTTCAAAATTTTTCAGTTTTATAGAGAAGGGGGGACCCTTCTCTATCGTTTTTTCGTGGCCATAAAAACGGGTGTAGCTTCTAAACTGGTGGTCGTAGCTCAACATTTTTTAGTTCTCCGTAATCAGCAGACCAAAATCTATAAATATAACCTATCAGTTATATCAAAATCGAACAATTTTGGAAAAAAATATGAATTTTTCAAATTTTCTAAATTTCTGCAATTTTCAAAACGCTGTAGTTTAAAAAGTACCCGTTGAATCGCGTTAAGAATGGTTGAATCGTTATCAGCGAACCCAAATCTATAAGATAGGGTCAACAAATCGCGAAAAAAAATTTCAAAATTTTTCAGTTTTATAGAGAAGGGGGGACCCTTCTCTATCGTTTTTTCGTGGCCATAAAAACGGGTGTAGCTTCTAAACTGGTGGTCGTAGCTCAACATTTTTTAGTTCTCCGTAATCAGCAGACCAAAATCTATAAATATAACCTATCAGTTATATCAAAATCGAACAATTTTGGAAAAAAATATGAATTTTTCAAATTTTCTAAATTTCTGCAATTTTCAAAACGCTGTAGTTTAAAAAGTACGCGTCGGATCGCGTTAAGAATGGTTGATTCGTTATCAACGAACCAAAATCTATAAGATAGGGTAAAAAAATCGCGAACATTTTTTTTTAAATTTTTTAGTTTTATAGAGAAGGGGGGACCCTTCTCTATCGTTTTTTCGTGGCCATAAAAACGGATGTAGCTACTAAACTGGTGGTCGTAGCTCAAAATTTTTTAATTCTCCGTAATCAGCAGACCGAAATCTATAAATCTATAAATCAGTTATATGAAATTCGAACAAATTTGGAAAAAAATAACAATTTTTTAAATTTTCTAAATTTTCTAAATTTGTGCAATATTCAAAACGCTGTAGTTTAAAAAGTACGCGTCGGATCGCGTTAAGAATGGTTGATTCGTTATCAGGGAACCCAAATCTATAAGATAGGGTCAAAAAATCTCGAAATTTTTTTTTTAAATTTTACAGTTTTATAGAGAAGGGGGGACCCTTCTCTATCGTTTTTTCGTGGCCATAAAAACGGGTGTAGCTTCAAAACTGGTGGTCGTAGCTCAAAATTTTTTAGTTCTCCGTAATCAGCAGACCGATATCTATAAATATAACCTATCAGTTATATAAAATTCGAAAAAATTTGGAGAAAAATATGAATTTTTCAAAATTTCTAAATTTCTGCAATTTTCAAAACGCTGTAGTTTAAAAAGTACGCGTCAAATCGCGTTAAGAATGGTTGATTCGTTATCAGCGAACCCAAATCTATAAGATAGGGTCAAAAAATCGCGAGAAAAAATTTCAAAATTTTTCAGTTTTATAGAGAAGGGTCTTGGTGGCTATAAAAACGGGTGTAGCTTCTAAACTGATGGTCGTAGCTCAAAATTTTTTAGTTCTCCGTAATCAGCAGACCGAAATCTATAAATATAACCTATCAGTTATATAAAATTCGAAAAAATTTGGAGAAAAATATGAATTTTTCAAATTTTCTAAATTTCTGCAATTTTCAAAACGCTGTAGTTTAAAAAGTACGCGTCGGATCGCGTTAAGAATGGTTGATTCGTTATCAGCGAACCCAAATCTATAAGATAGGGTCAAAAAATCGCGAAAAAAATTTTCAAAATTTTTTAGTTTTATAGAGAAGGGGGGACCCTTCTCTATCGTTTTTTCGTGGCCATAAAAACGGGTGTAGCTTCTAAACTGGTAGTCGTAGCTTAACATGTTTTAGTTCTCCGTAATCAGCAGACCAAAATCTATAAATATAACCTATCAGTTATATCAAAATCGAACAAATTTGGAAAAAAATATGAATTTTTCAAATTTTCTAAATTTCTGCAATTTTCAAAACGCTGTAGTTTAAAAAGTACGCGTCGGATCGCGTTAAGAATGGTTGATTCGTTATCAGCGAACCCAAATCTATAAGATAGGGTCAAAAAATCGCGAAAAAAATTTTCAAAATTTTTTAGTTTTATAGAGAAGGGGGGACCCTTCTCTATCGTTTTTTCGTGGCCATAAAAACGGGTGTAGCTTCTAAACTGGTAGTCGTAGCTTAACATGTTTTAGTTCTCCGTAATCAGCAGACCAAAATCTATAAATATAACCTATCAGTTATATCAAAATCGAACAAATTTGGAAAAAAATATGAATTTTTCAAATTTTCTAAATTTCTGCAATTTTCAAAACGCTGTAGTTTAAAAAGTACGCGTCGGATCGCGTTAAGAATGGTTGATTCGTTATCAGCGAACCCAAATCTATAAGATAGGGTCAAAAAATCGCGAAAAAAATTTTCAAAATTTTTTAGTTTTATAGAGAAGGGGGGACCCTTCTCTATCGTTTTTTCGTGGCCATAAAAACGGGTGTAGCTTCAAAACTGGTGGTCGTAGCTCAAAATTTTTTAGTTCTCCGTAATCAGCAGACCGATATCTATAAATATAACCTATCAGTTATATAAAATTCGAAAAAATTTGGAGAAAAATATGAATTTTTCAAAATTTCTAAATTTCTGCAATTTTCAAAACGCTGTAGTTTAAAAAGTACGCGTCGGATCGCGTTAAGAATGGTTGATTCGTTATCAGCGAACCCAAATCTATAAGATAGGGTCAAAAAATCGCGAAAAAAAATTTCAAAATTTTTTAGTTTTATAGAGAAGGGGGGACCCTTCTCTATCGTTTTTTCGTGGCCATAAAAACGGGTGTAGCTTCTAAACTGGTAGTCGTAGCTTAACATGTTTTAGTTCTCCGTAATCAGCAGACCAAAATCTATAAATATAACCTATCAGTTATATCAAAATCGAACAAATTTGGAAAAAAATATGAATTTTTCAAATTTTCTAAATTTCTGCAATTTTCAAAACGCTGTAGTTTAAAAAGTACGCGTCGGATCGCGTTAAGAATGGTTGATTCGTTATCAGCGAACCCAAATCTATAAGATAGGGTCAAAAAATCGCGAAAAAAAATTTCAAAATTTTTCAGTTTTATAGAGAAGGGGGGACCCTTCTCTATCGTTTTTTCGTGGCCATAAAAACGGGTGTAGCTACTAAACTGGTGGTCGTAGCTTAAAATTTTTTAGTTCTCCGTAATCAGCAGACCAAAATCTATAAATATAACCTATCAGTTATATCAAAATCGAACAAATTTGGAAAAAAATATGAATTTTTCAAATTTTCTAAATTTCTGCAATTTTCAAAACGCTGTAGTTTAAAAAGTACGCGTCGGATCGCGTTAAGAATGGTTGATTCGTTATCAGCGAACCCAAATCTATAAGATAGGGTCAAAAAATCTCGAAAAATTTTTTTTTAATTTTATAGTTTTATAGAGAAGGGGGGACCCTTCTCTATCATTTTTTCGTGGCCATAAAAACGGGTGTAGCTTCTAAACTGGTGGTCGTAGCTCAAATTTTTTTAGTTCTCCGTAATCAGCAGACCAATATCTATAAATATAACCTATCAGTTATATAAAATTCGAAAAAATTTGGAGAAAAATATGAATTTTTCAAATTTTCTAAATTTCTGCAATTTTCAAAACGCTGTAGTTTAAAAAGTACGCGTCGGATCGCGTTAAGAATGGTTGATTCGTTATCAGCGAACCCAAATCTATAAGATAGGGTCAAAAAATCTCGAAAAATTTTTTTTAAATTTTATAGTTTTATAGAGAAGGGGGGACCCTTCTCTATCATTTTTTCGTGGCCATAAAAACGGGTGTAGCTTCTAAACTGGTGGTCGTAGCTCAAATTTTTTTAGTTCTCCGTAATCAGCAGACCAATATCTATAAATATAACCTATCAGTTATATAAAATTCGAAAAAATTTGGAGAAAAATATGAATTTTTCAAATTTTCTAAATTTCTGCAATTTTCAAAACTCTGTAGTTTAAAAAGTACGCGTGGGATCGCGTTAAGAATGGTTGACTCGTTATCAGCGAACCCAAATCTATAAGATAGGGTCAAAAAATCGCGAGAAAAAATTTCAAAATTTTTCAGTTTTATAGAGAAGGGGGGACCCTTCTCTATCGTTTTTTCGTGGCCATAAAAACGGGTGTAGCTTCAAAACTGGTGGTCGTAGCTCAAAATTTTTTAGTTCTCCGTAATCAGCAGACTGATATCTATAAATATAACCTATCAGATATATAAGATTCGAAAGAATTTAGAAAGAAATATGAATTTTTCAAATTCTCTAAATTTCTGCAATTTTCAAAACGCTGTAGTTTAAAAAGTACGCGTCGGATCGCGTTAAGAATGGTTGATTCGTTATCAGCGAATATATACCCTATAAGATAGGGTCAAAAAATCGCGAAAAAAAATTTAAAAATTTTTCAGTTTTATAGAGAAGGGGGGACCCTTCTCTATCGTTTTTTCGTGGCCATAAAAACGAGTGTAGCTTCAAAACTGGTGGTCGTAGCTCAAAATTTTTTAGTTCTCCGTAATCAGCAGACCGAAATATATAAATATAACTTATCAGTTATATAAAATTCGAAAAAATTTGGAAAAAAATATGAATTTTTCAAATTTTCTAAATTTCTGCAATTTTCAAAACGCTGTAGTTTAAAAAGTACGCGTCGGATCGCGTTAAGAATGGTTGATTCGTTATCAGCGAATATATACCCTATAAGATAGGGTCAAAAAATCGCGAAAAAAAATTTCAAAATTTTTCAGTTTTATAGAGAAGGGGGGACCCTTCTCTATCGTTTTTTGGTGGCCATAAAAACGGGTGTAGCTTTAAATCTGGTGGTCGTAGCTCAAAATTTTTTAGTTATCCGTAATCAGCAGACCAATATCTATAAATATAACCTCTCAGTTATATAAAATTCGAAAAAATTTGGAGAAAAATATGAATTTTTCAAATTTTCTAAATTTCTGCAATTTTCAAAACGCTGTAGTTTAAAAAGTACGCGTCGGATCGCGTTAAGAATGGTTGATTCGTTATCAGCGAACCCAAATCTATAAGATAGGGTCAAAAAATCGCGAAAAAAAATTTCAAAATTTTTCAGTTTTATAGAGAAGGGGGGACCCTTCTCTATCGTTTTTTCGTGGCCATAAAAACGGGTGTAGCTTCTAAACTGGTGGTCGTAGCTCAAATTTTTTTAGTTCTCCGTAATCAGCAGACCGAAATCTATAAATATAACCTATCAGTTATATCAAAATCGAACAAATTTGGAAAAAAATATGAATTTTTCAAATTTTCTAAATTTCTGCAATTTTCAAAACTCTGTAGTTTAAAAAGTACGCGTCGGATCGCGTTAAGAATGGTTAATTCGTTATCAGCGAACCCAAATCTATAACATAGGGTCAAAAAATCGCGAAAAAAAATTTTAAAATTTTTCAGTTTTATAGAGAAGGGGGGACCCTTCTCTATCATTTTTTCGTGGCCATAAAAACGGGTGTAGCTTCTAAACTGGTGTTCGTAGCTCAAAATTTTTTAGTTATCCGTAATCAGCAGACTAATATCTATAAATATAACCTATCAGTTATATAAAATTCGAAAAAATTTGGAGAAAAATATGAATTTTTCAAATTTTCTAAATTTCTGCAATTTTCAAAACGCTGTAGTTTAAAAAGTACCCGTTGGATCGCGTTAAGAATGGTTGATTCGTTATCAGCGAACCCAAATCTATAAGATGGGGTCAAAAAATCGCGGAAAAATTTTTTTAAATTTTTCAGTTTTATAGAGAAGGGGGGACCCTTCTCTATCGTTTTTTCGTGGCCATAAAAACGGGTGTAGCTTCAAAACTGGTGGTCGTAGCTCAAAATTTTTTAGTTCTCCGTAATCAGCAGACCGAAATCTATAAATATAACCTATCAGTTATATAAAATTCGAAAAAATTTGGAGAAAAATATGAATTTTTCAAATTTTCTAAATTTCTGCAATTTTCAAAACGCTGTAGTTTAAAAAGTACGCGTCGGATCGCGTTAAGAATGGTTGATTCGTTATCAGCGAACCCAAATCTATAAGATGAGGTCAAAAAATCGCGGAAAATTTTTTTAAAATTTTTCAGTTTTATAGAGAAGGGGGGACCCTTCTCTATCGTTTTTTCGTGGCCATAAAAACGGGTGTAGCTTCAAAACTGGTGGTCGTAGCTCAAAGATTTTTAGTTCTCCGTAATCAGCAGACCGAAATCTATAAATATAACCTATCAGTTATAAAAAATTCGAAAAAATTTGGAGAAAAATATGAATTTTTCAAATTTTCTAAATTTCTGCAATTTTCAAAACGCTGTAGTTTAAAAAGTACGCGTCGGATCGCGTTAAGAATGGTTGATTCATTATCAGCGAACCCAAATCTATAAGATAGGGTCAAAAAATCGCGAAAAAAAATTTCAAAATTTTTCAGTTTTATAGAGAAGGGGGGACCCTTCTCTATCGTTTTTTCGTGGCCATAAAAACGGGTGTAGCTTCAAAACTGGTGGTCGTAGCTCAAAATTTTTTAGTTCTCCGTAATCAGCAGACCGAAATCTATAAATATAACTTATCAGTTATATAAAATTCGAAAAAATTTGGAGAAAAATATGAATTTTTCAAATTTTCTAAATTTCTGCAATTTTCAAAACGCTGTAGTTTAAAAAGTACGCGTCGGATCGCGTTAAGAATGGTTGATTCATTATCAGCGAACCCAAATCTATAAGATAGGGTCAAAAAATCGCGAAAAAAAATTTCAAAATTTTTCAGTTTTATAGAGAAGGGGGGACCCTTCTCTATCGTTTTTTCGTGGCCATAAAAACGGGTGTAGCTTCTAAACTGGTAGTCGTAACTTAAAATTTGTTAGTTCTCCGTAATCAGCAGACCGAAATCTGTAAATATAACATATCAGTTATATAAAACTCGAAAAAATTTGGAAAAAATATGAATTTTTCAAATTTTCTAAATTTCTGCAATTTTCAAAACGCTGTAGTTTAAAAAGTACGCGTCGGATCGCGTTAAGAATGGTTGATTCGTTATCAGCGAACCCAAATCTAGAAGATAGGGTCAAAAAATCGCGAATAAAAAATTTCAAAATTTTTCAGTTTTATTGAGAAGGGGGGACCTTTCTCTATCGTTTTTTCGTGGCCATAAAAACGGGTGTAGCTTCAAAACTGGTGGTCGTAGCTCAAAATTTTTTATTTCTCCGTAATCAGCAGACCGAAATCTATAAATATAACCTATCAGTTATATCAAAATCGAACAAATTTGGAAAAAAATATGAATTTTTCAAATTTTCTAAATTTCTGCAATTTTCAAAACTCTGTAGTTTAAAAAGTACGCGTCGGATCGCGTTAAGAATGGTTGATTCGTTATCAGCGAACCCAAATCTAGAAGATAGGGTCAAAAAATCGCGAATAAAAAATTTCAAAATTTTTCAGTATTATTGAGAAGGGGGGACCCTTCTCTATCGTTTTTTCGTGGCCATAAAAACGGGTGTAGCTTCTAAACTAGTGGTCGTAGCTCAAAATTTTTTAGTTCTCCGTAATCAGCAGATTGATATCTATAAATATAACCTATCAGATATATAAGATTCGAAAGAATTTAGAAAGAAATATGAATTTTTCAAATTTTCTAAATTTCTGCAATTTTCAAAACGCTGTAGTTTAAACAGTACGCGTCGGATCGCGTTAACAATGGTTGATTCGTTATCAGCGAACCGAAATCTATAAGATAAAGTCAAAAAATCGCGAAAAAAAATTTCAATTTGGTGGAAAAACTATTTTTATAAAGTATCTAGTGGGAAATTCAGTTTAAATTTTCTTGCTTTACTAGAAAGCTCAAAATTGTTTAAAAAACGGTAGTTTTGATGAGCCCTAATAATATGTTATTATTTTTAGTGAAAATAAAATAAATATAATAATATGTTTACAAGCGCGCCCTCACGCCATTGTCAATAAAATTTTTTTGCGCAAGTACTGTGATTTGCAGCAGCCAAAGTAAGTCGTATTTGCGCGTATCGCATTATTTCATCAGTCTTCGCGAAACAATCAACAAATCAACGGGTGTCCGCGGGTGTGTTAAATAAATCCTTTAAATTTTGGTGCAAATTTATAAACACATCAATAAAATTAGGTTAAATTAGTGCTCAATTGTGATATTAATAAATTAAAGTGGTTAGTTTTGATGAAAACTGTTGGGAAAACCTCCTGGATAAGAGGAAAATTCTACCACACGCTACATTGAAATGCAAGGTAATTTTTAAGAAAATACGATATCACGTTACGCTGTGAATTTTCATTTTTAATATTAAATTTAGCGTAAAAGCGCGTGGAAATCAAATGTATTTCTACTTCGATTTAAACAAACACAACATAAAAATTTCATTCACTTTATTTCTTTTAATTATTTGCCTCTCCTCGAGTACGCCAGTGGTTTTCCACTTTCCATCGTAATTTTAAAAAAATGTGATAAAGCGACTGCAAGCTGTTTCCTGATTTCTTTTTTCGATGTTTGATGAAAATTAAAGAAGAGTGAGCATACAAAATTATAATTTTGAAAATGTCGTTGAAAATATAAAAAAATATACTTTAAATTATAGGCGCCATTATAACGGTATAATTTTTTTAGGATCTTTTTGATTTAAAAAATATTATTTTAGTCGAATTTTGAGTCGAAAAAATATTGTTTTATTGTTATAAATATTTTTACAAAATTTTGTCCCTATATTTAATAGGCCAGGGTAGAATTATGGAAAATTTTAAGGGAAACCTTGGAAAATTCGTGTTTTTTTTAAGAAAATCCATATTTTCGGTACGAATTTTATAATTTGAGCTCGAAAATTGTTAATAATTTTTTTTTGTTTATAATATTTTTACAAAATTTTCCACATGAATTTATGATGTTTTTGGAAAATTCCAATGGAAACTTGAGAAAATTCATGTTTTTATAAGTAATTTCGTATTTTAGTCATTATTTTAGAAGTTTGAGTTACAAAATTGTTAATAACTTTTTTATTTTTACAAACTTTTGTATATTTGTTTATGATATTCCAATTTATCATTATTAAAATTTTCGTTAAAAAAATCCAACAGAAACCTGGAAAACGGTTGATTTTGATAGTTTAAATTTTGAATAACTGTTTTATTCTTGTTAATATTTATACCAAATTTTGCAAGTGCATTCATGATACTACTATTTATTTAACGGTAAAATTCTTGTCAGAAAATTCCAATGAAGGCATGGGAAAATTCATGATTTTCTAAATTATTTCGTATTTTATTATCATTTTGGTTTTGATACACGAGCTACAAAATTGTTATAATAACTTTTTCATTGTTATAAATATTTTAACAAAATTTTGTCCAATTAATTCAACATACTATAGTAAAATAATGAAATACGTTCTACTGGAAAATTTTAATGGAAACCTTTGTACTTTGTGTTTTTTCTGAAGAAAATCAAAATTTTAGGTACTAGTTTCACAATTTCAGCTAGGAAATGGTTAATAACTTTTTCATTAATTACGGTGAAAAGTGGAAAAACCACTGGCGTACCCAAGGATGGGGGAGGGGGTTTGGGTTTCGAAATAAATAAAGAAAATATACACATTTTCTAAAATTGTTTTAAACTAGGAACAAAAAAATGAGATGTGTTGCATTTGAAAAAACAAAGTTGATGTAAAACCGGAAATAGTATTAAAAAAATAGTACATTAAATGTGTTTTCTTGTACCATACAACATACAACATACAACACAGTCAAATTTATATTTTAATAAATAAAAAAATGATAAAGGTGACTCATGTTTCATTATCACCCAGTATACAGGATATTGAATCTATTAAAAATTAATTGTTTTTTTTTCTTATTTATCACCTTGCATATTTTTTTATACCGGGCTGAAGGTACATACATTTAAAGGCATTTTTTTTTCAAAATCAGACCAGGAGTCAATATAAGGGCTATTTTTTTTTAATTTTGCTACAGATACAGTTTTTAGTAAAACTGTATAAAAGGTTTTTTGAAAATCAGACCAGGAGTCAAAAGATTTAAAAAATAATGAAAAAAATCAGTCATTTATTCAGATTTTATTTTTTTAATCGAAAACAAAAAAAGTGTATGGGCAGTAAAACTGCATAATAAGTTTTTTCAAAATTAGACCAGAAGACAAGAAATTTAAAATATACCCAAGGAAAATAATCAGTTACATTTTCACATTTTATGTTTTTAATCGAAAACAAGAAAAAATGTAGGGGCTCAATTTTTTTATATTTTGTTACACATAATTTTTTTTCGATTAAAAAAATAAAATGTTAAAATTGACTGATTTTTTAATTTAACAACTATGAATAATCTAATTTAATTTTTTTTTTATTTTCAGGTCGTGGGTAAAGTACTTCTCAAAGGCTTTTACACGTTTCAAAAGGTTAATGACATTTTTTTAAACTCTGGAATTAGATAGAAAGTATATTTTCAATTTTCATATCGTTGTTTTGGTGGGATGAATCCAGAAAATATGATCACTTCGAGTCACTACATATTATAGGAGGAAGTCACAAAATTGTCCACCCTATCCTTGGATTTATTTCAAAAGTATGATTAGAGGTAAAAAAGAATCAAAATGTTTTATTTTTTAATTTTTTTTCAATTTATAGGTCGAAGGCTACACCATGAAAAAAGAGGCAATCAAAAAATGTGAGGAGTGCGCGTACGTGAGTGGTAATTCAAAATTCGGAGACTTTATAAAAGTGCAGTCAAAACTTTTGAAAGTGCGGAGTATAATTAAAAATTCATTATTAAAGAACTAAGTTCCGCGAGTTAAGTGTTTAAAAAATGATTCGTTCCGTAATAAATTAAGTGGTGGACTAAAATCGTTATTTTTTGGATCTCATGAGCAGCTGAATGGAATAACGCAAGTTCCAAGAGTTCTAAGGTTGGTATTTCAAATTTTTTTAATGTTTTACTTTAAAAATCAAAAAAAAACCAAGTTTTCAAAATTTAGTAAAAATAGAACAAAATCTAATTATATTCTTTTTTAAATTTCAGATCGTGGGTAAAGCACTTTCTAAAGGCTTTTGCACGACTAAAAGGTTAGTGGTATTTTTTTAAAAAAACTCTGAAATTATTTCAATATTATTTATGAATTTTCTACCGAACGTCTGCAGAAACGTCGATTTTTCACCGGAAAATTGGGAAAATTCATATCTCGGTTGATTTACACCTAAAAAAAAATAAAATTTACCGTTTTATTAGATTTCAACAAAGAATCCAAATTTTCTTTTTTCAAAAAAACGAAATATTTTGACTTTGAAAATCTAAAAAAAAATCGAAAATTTTTTTTGATATTTTTTTAGATCGGATTCGGACTCCTTTTTTAAATCTTAAGTTAAAATGTTTTTGTATTTTTTCCTGCGACCGAAATTAGGCGAGATATGATTATGAATTTTTCAAATTTTCAAAATTTCTGTAATTTTCAAAACGCTGTAGTTTAAAAAGTACGCGTCGGATCGCGTTAACAATTGTTGATTCGTTATTAGCGAACCGGAATCTATTAGATAAAGTCAAAAAATCGCGAAATAAAATTCAAAATTTTTCAGTTTTAAAGCAAAACCCTTCTCTATCGTTTTTTCGTGGCCATAAAAACGGGTGTAGCTTCAAAACTGGTGGTCGTAGCTCAAAATTTTTTAGTTCTCCGTAATCAGCAGACCGAAATCTATAAATATAACTTATCAGTTATATAAAATTCGAAAAAATTTTGAGAAAAATATGTATTTTTCAAATTTTCTAAATTTCTGCAATTTTCAAAACGCTGTAGTTTAAAAAGTACGCGTCATATCGCGTTAAGAATGGTTGATTCGTTATCAGCGAACCCAAATCTATAAGATAGGGTCAAAAAATCGCGAAAAAATATTTCAAAATATTTCAGTTTTATAGAGAAGGGGGGACCCTTCTCTATCGTTTTTTCGTGGCCATAAAAACGGGCGTAGCTTCTAAACTGGTGGTCGTAGCTCAAAATTTTTTAGTTCTCCGTAATCAGCAGACCAAAATCTATGAATATAACCTATCAGTTATATCAAAATCGAAAAAATTTGGAAAAAAATATGAATTTTTCAAATTTTCTAAATTTCTGCAATTTTCAAAACGCTGTAGTTTAAAAAGTACCCGTTGGATCGCGTTAAGAATGGTTGATTCGTTATCAGCGAACCCAAATCTATAAGATAGGGTCAAAAAATCGCGAAAAAAAATTTCAAAATTTTTCAGTTTTATAGAGAAGGGGGGACCCTTCTCTATCGTTTTTTCGTGGCCATAAAAACGAGTGTAGCTTCTAAACTGGTGGTCGTAGCTCAAAATTTTTTAGTTCTCCGTAATCAGCAGACCGAAATCTATAAATATAACCTATCAGTTATAAAAAATTCGAAAAAATTTGGAGAAAAATATGAATTTTTCAAATTTTCTAAATTTCTGCAATTTTCAAAACGCTGTAGTTTAAAAAGTACGCGTCGGATCGCGTTAAGAATGGTTGATTCGTTATCAGCGAACCCAAATCTATAAGATAGTGTCAAAAAATCGCGAAAAAAAATTTCAAAATTTTTCAGTTTTATAGAGAAGGGGGGACCCTTCTCTATCGTTTTTTCGTGGCCATAAAAACGGGTGTAGCTTCTAAACTGGTAGTCGTAGCTTAAAATTTTTTAGTTCTCCGTAATCAGCAGACCGAAATCTATAAATATAACCTATCAGTTATATCAAAATCGAACAAATTTGGAGAAAAATATGAATTTTTCAAATTTTCTAAATTTCTGCAATTTTCAAAACGCTGTAGTTTAAAAAGAACGCGTCGGATCGCGTTAAGAATGGTTGATTCGTTATCAGCGAACCCAAATCTATAAGATAGTGTCAAAAAATCGCGAAAAAAAATTTCAAAATTTTTCAGTTTTATAGAGAAGGGGGGACCCTTCTCTATCGTTTTTTCGTGGGCATAAAAACGGGTGTAGCTTCAAAACTGGTGGTCGTAGTTCAAAATTTTTTAGTTCTCCGTAATCAGCAGACCGAAATCTATAAATATAACCTATCAGTTATATAAAATTCGAAAAAATTTGGAGAAAAATATGAATTTTTCAAATTTTCTAAATTTCTGAAATTTTCAAAACGCTGTAGTTTAAAAAGTACGCGTCGGATCGCGTTAAGAATGGTTGATTCGTTATCAGCGAACCCAAATCTATAAGATAGGGTCAAAAAATCGCGAAAAAAAATTTCAAAATTTTTCAGTTTTATAGAGAAGGGGGGACCCTTCTCTATCGTTTTTTCGTGGCCATAAAAACGGGTGTAGCTTCTAAACTGGTAGTCGTAGCTTAAAATTTTTTAGTTCTCCGTAATCAGCAGACCGAAATCTATAAATATAACCTATCAGTTATATCAAAATCGAACAAATTTGGAGAAAAATATGAATTTTTCAAATTTTCTAAATTTCTGCAATTTTCAAAACGCTGTAGTTTAAAAAGAACGCGTCGGATCGCGTTAAGAATGGTTGATTCGTTATCAGCGAACCCAAATCTATAAGATAGTGTCAAAAAATCGCGAAAAAAAATTTCAAAATTTTTCAGTTTTATAGAGAAGGGGGGACCCTTCTCTATCGTTTTTTCGTGGGCATAAAAACGGGTGTAGCTTCAAAACTGGTGGTCGTAGTTCAAAATTTTTTAGTTCTCCGTAATCAGCAGACCGAAATCTATAAATATAACCTATCAGTTATATAAAACTCGAACAAGTTTGGAAAAAAATATGAATTTTTTAAATTTTCTAAATTTTTGCAATTTTCAAAACGCTGTAGTTTAAAAAGTACGCGTCGGATCGCGTTAAGAATGGTTGATTCGTTATCAGCGAACCCAAATCTATAAGATAGGGCAAAAAATCGCGAAAAAAAATTTCAAAATTTTTCAGTTTTATAGAGAAGGGGGGACCCTTCTCTATCGTTTTTTCGTGGCCATAAAAACGGGTGTAGCTTCTAAACTGGTGATCGTAGCTCAAAATTTTTTAATTCTCCGTAATCAGCACACCAAAATCTATAAATATAACCTATCAGTTATATCAAAATCGAACAATTTTGGAAAAAAATATGAATTTTTCAAATTTTCTAAATTTCTGAAATTTTCAAAACGCTGTAGTTTAAAAAGTACGCGTCGGATCGCGTTAAGAATGGTTGATTCGTTATCAGCGAACCCAAATCTATAAGATAGGGTCAAAAAATCGCGAAAAAAAATTTCAAAATTTTTCAGTTTTATAGAGAAGGGGGGACCCTTCTCTATCGTTTTTTCGTGGCCATAAAAACGGGTGTAGCTTCTAAACTGGTAGTCGTAGCTTAAAATTTTTTAGTTCTCCGTAATCAGCAGACCGAAATCTATAAATATAACCTATCAGTTATATCAAAATCGAACAAATTTGGAGAAAAATATGAATTTTTCAAATTTTCTAAATTTCTGGAATTTTCAAAACGCTGTAGTTTAAAAAGTACGCGTCGGATCGCGTTAAGAATGGTTGATTCGTTATCAGCGAACCCAAATCTATAAGATAGGGCAAAAAATCGCGAAAAAAAATTTCAAAATTTTTCAGTTTTATAGAGAAGGGGGGACCCTTCTCTATCGTTTTTTCGTGGCCATAAAAACGAGTGTAGCTTCAAAACTGGTGGTCGTAGCTCAAAATTTTTTAGTTCTCCGTAATTAGCAGACCGAAATCTATAAATATAACCTATCAGTTATATAAAATTCGAAAAAATTTGGAGAAAAATATGAATTTTTCAAATTTTCTAAATTTCGGCAATTTTCAAAACGCTGTAGTTTAAAAAGTACGCGTCGGATCGCGTTAAGAATGGTTGATTCGTTATCAGCGAACCCAAATCTATAAGATAGGGTCAAAAAATCGCGAAAAAAAATTTCAAAATTTTTCAGTTTTATAGAGAAGGGGGGACCCTTCTCTATCGTTTTTTCGTGGCCATAAAAACGGGCGTAGCTTCTAAACTGGTAGTCGTAGCTTAAAATTTTTTAGTTTTCCATAATCAGCAGACCGAAATCTATAAATATAACCTATCAGTTATATAAAATTCGAAAAAATTTGGAAAAAAATATGAATTTTTCAAATTTTCTAAATTTCTGGAATTTTCAAAACGCTGTAGTTTAAAAAGTACTCGTTGGATCGCGTTAAGAATGGTTGATTCGTTATCAGCGAACCCAAATCTATAAGATAGGGTCAACAAATCGCGAAAAAAAATTTCAAAATTTTTCAGTTTTATAGAGAAGGGGGGACACTTCTCTATCGTTTTTTAGTGGCCATAAAAACGGGTGTAGCTTCAAAACTGGTGGTCGTAGCTCAACATTTTTTAGTTCTCCGTAATCAGCAGACCAAAATCTATAAATATAACCTATCAGTTATATCAAAATCGAACAATTTAGGAGAAAAATATGAATTTTTCAAATTTTCTAAATTTCTGGAATTTTCAAAACGCTGTAGTTTAAAAAGTACTCGTTGGATCGCGTTAAGAATGGTTGATTCGTTATCAGCAAACCCAAATCTATAAGATGGGGTCAAAAAATCGCGGAAAAAAAGTTTAAAATTTTTCAGTTTTATAGAGAAGGGGGGACCCTTCTCTATCGTTTTTTCGTGGCCATAAAAACGGGTGTAGCTTCTAAACTGGTGGTCGTAGCTCAACATTTTTTAGTTCTCCGTAATCAGCAGACCGAAATCTATAAATATAACCTATCAGTTATATAAAATTCGAAAAAATTTGCAGAAAAATATGAATTTTTCAAATTTTCTAAATTTCTGCAATTTTCAAAACGCTGTAGTTTAAAAAGTACGCGTCGGATCGCGTTAAGAATGGTTGATTCGTTATCAGCGAACCCAAATCTATAAGATAGGGTCAAAAAATCGCGAAAACAAATTTCAAAATTTTTCAGTTTTATAGAGAAGGGGGGACCCTTCTCTATCGTTTTTTCGTGGACATAAAAACGGGTGTAGCTTCTAAACTAGTGGTCGTAGCTCAAAATTTTTTAGTTCTCCGTAATCAGCAGACCGAAATCTATAAATATAACCTATCAGTTATATAAAACTCGAACAAGTTTGGAAAAAAATATGAATTTTTTAAATTTTCTAAATTTTTGCAATTTTCAAAACGCTGTAGTTTAAAAAGTACGCGTCGGATCGCGTTAAGAATGGTTGATTCGTTATCAGCGAACCCAATTCTATAAGATAGGGTCAAAAAATCGCGAAAAAAAAATTCAAAATTTTTCAGTTTTATAGAGAAGGGTCTTGGTGGCCATAAAAACGGGCGTAGCTTCTAAACTGGTAGTCGTAGCTTAAATTTTTTTAGTTTACCGTAATTAGCAGACCGAAATCTATAAATATAACCTATCAGTTATATAAAATTCGAAAAAATTTGGAGAAAAATATGAATTTTTCAAGTTTTCTAAATTTCTGCAATTTTCAAAACGCTGTCGTTTAAAAAGTACGCGTCAGATCGCGTTAAGAATGGTTGATTCGTTATCAGCGAACCCAAATCTATAAGATAGGGTCAAAAAATCGCGAAAAAAAATTTCAAAATTTTTCAGTTTTATAGAGAAGGGGGGACCCTTCTCTATCGTTTTTTCGTGGCCATAAAAACGGGTGTAGCTTCTAAACTGGTAGTCGTAGCTTAACATGTTTTAGTTCTCCGTAATCAGCAGACCAAAATCTATAAATATAACCTATCAGTTATATCAAAATCGAACAAATTTGGAAAAAAATATGAATTTTTCAGATTTTCTAAATTTCTGCAATTTTCAAAACGCTGTAGTTTAAAAAGTACGCGTCGGATCGCGTTAAGAATGGTTGATTCGTTATCAGCGAACCCAAATCTATAAGATAGGGTCAAAAAATCGCGAAAAAAAATTTCAAAATTTTTCAGTTTTATAGAGAAGGGTCTTGGTGGCCATAAAAACGGGCGTAGCTTCTAAACTGGTAGTCGTAGCTTAAATTCTTTTAGTTTTCCGTAATTAGCAGACCGAAATCTATAAATATAACCTATCAGTTATATAAAATTCGAAAAAATTTGGAGAAAAATATGAATTTTTCAAATTTTCTAAATTTTTGCAGTTTTCAAAACGCTGTAGTCATAAAAGTACGCGTCGGATCGTGTTAAGAATGGTTGATTCGTTATCAGCGAACCCAAATCTATAAGATAGAGTCAAAAAATCGCGAAAAAAAATTTCAAAATTTTTTAGTTTTATAGAGAAGGGGGGACCCTTCTCTATCGTTTTTTCGTGGTCATAAAAACGGGTGTAGCTTCTAAACTGGTAGTCGTAGCTTAACATGTTTTAGTTCTCCGTAATCAGCAGACCAAAATCTATAAATATAACCTATCAGTTATATCAAAATCGAACAAATTTGGAAGAAAATATGAATTTTTCAAATTTTCTAACTTTCTGCAATTTTCAAATCGCTGTAGTTTAAAAAGTACGCGTCGGATCGTGTTAAGAATGGTTGATTCGTTATCAGCGAACCGAAATCTATAAGATTAGGTCAAAAAATCGCGAAAAAAAATTTCAAAATTTTTCTTTTTTATAGAGAAGGGGGGACCCTTCTCTATCGTTTTTTCGTGGCCATAAAAACAAGTGTAGCTTCTAAACTGGTGTTCGTAACTCAAATTTTTTTAGTTCTCCGTAATCAGCAGACCGAAATCTATAAATATATCCTATCAGTTATATAAAATTCGAAAAAATTTGGAGAACAATATGAATTTTTCAAATTTTATAAATTTCTGCAATTTTCAAAACGCTGTAGTTTAAAAAGTACGCGTCGGATCGCGTTAAGAATGGTTGATTCGTTATTAGCGAACCCATATCTATAAGATAGGGTCAAAAAATCGCGAAAAAAATTTTTAAAATTTTTCAGTTTTATAGAGAAGGGGGGACCCTTCTCTATCGTTTTTTCGTGGCCATAAAAACGGGTGTAGCTTCAAAACTGGTGGTCGTAGCTTAAAATTTTTTAGTTCTCCGTAATCAGCAGACCGAAATCTATAAATATAACTTACCAGTTATATAAAATTCGAAAAAATTTGGAGAAAAATATGAATTTTTCAAATTTTCTAAATTTCTGCAATTTTCAAAACGCTGTAGTTTAAAAAGTACGCGTCGGATCGCGTTAAGAATGGTTGATTCGTTTTCAGCGAATCCAAATCTATAAGATAGGGTCAAAAACTCGCGAAAAAAATTTTTAAAATTTTTCAGTTTTATAGAGAAGGGGGGACCCTTCTCTATCGTTTTTTCGTGGCCATAAAAACGGGTGTAGCTTCAAAACTGGTGGTCGTAGCTTAAAATTTTTTAGTTCTCCGTAATCAGCAGACCGAAATCTATAAATATAACTTACCAGTTATATAAAATTCGAAAAAATTTGGAGAAAAATATGAATTTTTCAAATTTTCTAAATTTCTGCAATTTTCAAAACGCTGTAGTTTAAAAAGTACGCGTCGGATCGCGTTAAGAATGGTTGATTCGTTATTAGCGAACCCATATCTATAAGATAGGGTCAAAAAATCGCGAAAAAAAATTTGAAAATTTTTCAGTTTTATAGAGAAGGGGGGACCCTTCTCTATCGTTTTTTCGTGGCCATAAAAACGGGTGTAGCTTCAAAACTGGTGGTCGTAGCTCAAAATTTTTTAGTTCTCCGTAATCAGCAGACCAAAATCTATAAATATAACCTATCAGTTATATCAAAATCGAACAAATTTGGAAAAAAATATGAATTTTTCAAATTTTCCAATTTTCTGCAATTTTCAAAACGCTGTAGTTTAAAAAGTACGCGTCGGATCGCGTTAAGAATGGTTGATTCGTTATCAGCGAACCCAAATCTATAAGATGGGGTCAAAAATTCGCGGAAAAAATTTTTAAAATTTTTCAGTTTTATAGAGAAGGGGGGACCCTTCTCTATCGTTTTTTCGTGGCCATAAAAACGGGTGTAGCTTCAAAACTGGTGGTCGTAGCTCAAAATTTTTTAGTTCTCCGTAATCAGCAGACCGAAATCTATAAATATAACTTACCAGTTATATAAAATTCGAAAAAATTTGGAGAAAAATATGAATTTTTCAAATTTTCTAAATTTCTGCAATTTTCAAAACGCTGTAGTTTAAAAAGTACGCGTCGGATCGCGTTAAGAATGGTTGATTCGTTTTCAGCGAATCCAAATCTATAAGATAGGGTCAAAAAATCGCGAAAAAAAATTTCAAAATTTTTTAGTTTTATAGAGAAGGGGGGAACCCTTCTCTATCGTTTTTTCGTGGCCATAAAAACGGGTGTAGCTTCTAAACTGGTGGTCGTAGCTCAAAATTTTTTAGTTCTCCGTAATCAGCAGACCGAAATCTATAAATATAACCTATCAGTTATATAAAATTCGAAAAAAATTGGAGAAAAATATGAATTTTTCAAATTTTCTAAATTTCTGCAATTTTCAAAACGCTGTAGTTTAAAAAGTACGCGTCGGATCGCGTTAAGAATGGTTGATTCGTTATCAGCGAACCCAAATCTATAAGATAGGGTCAAAAAATCGCGAAAAAAAATTTCAAAATTTTTCAGTTTTATAGAGAAGGGGGGACCCTTCTCTATCGTTTTTTCGTGGCCATAAAAACGGGTGTAGCTTCAAAACTGGTGGTCGTAGCTCAAAATTTTTTAGTTCTCCGTAATCAGCAGACCGAAATCTATAAATATAACCTATCAGTTATATCAAAATCGAACAAATTTGGAAAAAAATATGAATTTTTCAAATTTTCTAAATTTCTGCAATTTTCAAAACGCTGTAGTTTAAAAAGTACGCGTCAGATCGCGTTAAGAATGGTTGATTCGTTATCAGCGAACCCAAATCTATAAGATAGGGTCAAAAAATCGCGAAAAAAAATTTCAAAATTTTTCAGTTTTATAGAGAAGGGAGGACCCTTCTCTATCGTTTTTTCGTGACCATAAAAACGGGCGTAGCTTCTAAACTGGTGGTCGTAGCTCAAAATTTTTTAGTTCTCCGTAATCAGCAGACCGATATCTATAAATATAACCTATCAGTTATATAAAATTCGAAAAAATTTGGAGAAAAATATGAATTTTTCAAATTTTCTAAATTTCTGCAATTTTCAAAACGCTGTAGTTTAAAAAGTACGCGTCGGATCGCGTTAAGAATGGTTGATTCGTTATCAGCGTACCCAAATCTATAAGATAGGGTCAAAAAATCGCGAAAAAAAATTTCAAAATTTTTCAGTTTTATAGAGAAGGGGGGACCCTTCTCTATCGTTTTTTCGTGGCCATAAAAACGGGTGTAGCTTCAAAACTGGTGGTCGTAGCTCAAAATTTTTTAGTTCTCCGTAATCAGCAGAACGAAGTCTATAAATATAACCTATCAGTTATATAAAATTCGAAAAAATTTGGAGAAAAATATGAATTTTTCAAATTTTCTAAATTTCTGCAATTTTCAAAACGCTGTAGTTTAAAAAGTACGCGTCGGATCGCGTTAAGAATGGTTGATTCGTTATCAGCGAACCCAAATCTATAAGAAAGGGTCAAAAAATCGCGAAAAAAAATTTCAAAATTTTTCAGTTTTATTGAGAAGGGGGGACCCTTCTCTATCGTTTTTTCGTGGCCATAAAAACGGGTGTAGCTTCAAAACTGGTGGTCGTAGCTCAAAATTTTTTAGTTCTCCGTAATCAGCAGACCAAAATATATAAAAATAACCCATCAGTTATAACAAAATCGAACAAATTTGGAAAAAAATATGAATTTTTCAAATTTTCTAAATTTCTGCAATTTTCAAAACGCTGTAGTTTAAAAAGTACGCGTCGGATCGCGTTAAGAATGGTTGATTCGTTATCAGCGAACCCAAATCTATAAGATAGGGTCAAAAAATCGCGAAAAAAAATTTCAAAATTTTTCAGTTTTATAGAGAAGGGGGGACCCTTCTCTATCGTTTTTTCGTGGCCATAAAAACGGGTGTAGCTTCAAAACTGGTGGTCGTAGCTCAAAATTTTTTAGTTCTCCGTAATCAGCAGACCGAAATCTATAAATATAACCTATCAGTTATATAAAATTCGAAAAAATTTGGAAAAAAATAACAATTTTTTAAATTTTCTAAATTTCTGCAATTTTCAAAACGCTGTAGTTTAAAAAGTACGCGTCGGATCGCGTTAAGAATGGTTGATTCGTTATCAGCGAACCCAAATCTATAAGAAAGGGTCAAAAAATCGCGAAAAAAAATTTCAAAATTTTTCAGTTTTATTGAGAAGGGGGGACCCTTCTCTATCGTTTTTTCGTGGCCATAAAAACGGGTGTAGCTTCAAAACTGGTGGTCGTAGCTCAAAATTTTTTAGTTCTCCGTAATCAGCAGACCGAAATCTATAAATATAACCTATCAGTTATATAAAATTCGAAAAAATTTGGAAAAAAATAACAATTTTTTAAATTTTCTAAATTTCTGCAATTTTCAAAACGCTGTAGTTTAAAAAGTACGCGTCGGATCGCGTTAAGAATGGTTGATTCGTTATCAGCGAACCCAAATCTATAAGAAAGGGTCAAAAAATCGCGAAAAAAAATTTCAAAATTTTTCAGTTTTATTGAGAAGGGGGGACCCTTCTCTATCGTTTTTTCGTGGCCATAAAAACGGGTGTAGCTTCAAAACTGGTGGTCGTAGCTCAAAATTTTTTAGTTCTCCGTAATCAGCAGACCAAAATATATAAAAATAACCTATCAGTTATAACAAAATCGAACAAATTTGGAAAAAAATATGAATTTTTCAAATTTTCTAAATTTCTGCAATTTTCAAAACGCTGTAGTTTAAAAAGTACGCGTCGGATCGCGTTAAGAATGTTTGATTCGTTATCAGCGAACCCAAATCTATAAGATAGGGTCAAAAAATCGCGAAAAAAAATTTCAAAATTTTTCAGTTTTATAGAGAAGGGGGGACCCTTCTCTATCGTTTTTTCGTGGCCATAAAAACGGGTGTAGCTTCAAAACTGGTGGTCGTAGCTCAAAATTTTTTAGTTCTCCGTAATCAGCAGACCGAAATCTATAAATATAACTTATCAGTTATATAAAATTCGAAAAAATTTGGAGAAAAATATGAATTTTTCAAATTTTCTAAATTTCTGCAATTTTCAAAACGCTGTAGTTTAAAAAGTACGCGTCGGATCGCGTTAAGAATGGTTGATTCGTTATCAGCGAACCCAAATCTATAAGATAGGGTCAAAAAATCGCGAAAAAAATTTTTAAAATTTTTCAGTTTTATAGAGAAGGGGGGACCCTTCTCTATCGTTTTTTCGTGACCATAAAAACGGGCGTAGCTTCTAAACTGGTGGTCGTAGCTCAAAATTTTTTAGTTCTCCGCAATCAGCAGACCGAAATCTATAAATTTAACCTATCAGTTATATAAAATTCGAAAAAATTTGGAGAAAAATATGAATTTTTCAAATTTTCTAAATTTCTGCAATATTCAAAACGCTGTAGTTTAAAAAGTACGCGTCGGATCACGTTAAGAATGGTTGATTCGTTATCAGCGAACCCATATCTATCAGATAGGGTCAAAAAATCGCGAGAAAAAATTTCAAAATTTTTCAGTTTTATAGAGAAGGGGGGACCCTTCTCTATCATTTTTTCGTAGCCATTATGTATGTGTCCTGCTCGATGTATCTCTTATAATTGATAATTGTAGTACTCCCGTACTCTGTGTCAGGTATCACAACTTGATTTAAAAACTCAAATTTTCAATCTAGTATGTTGCTCGCATATCTTTCGTTATTCTTCTGTTTTTGTGTCAGGGCACAAGTCGCATATCAGAAGAGAGTAAAAAATTTTAACAATTTGAGGTAAACTGAGTGGTTTGAAGAAGTATATTAAAAAGAAAAAGCATAGAAAAAGTGGGTGCTCAAGTTTGGTACAAGTACCTACTGTCAAATGTCAAAATTATAGTCGCATAATTGATGCTATTTCATGGGGAATAGGCGATGGTTAGTGTTCCGTATCAATGTTATACGGATAGAAATACGATACAAACCATAAGCATGGCTTATATGTATTTCTAAGCATGTAAGTACATGGATGTTAAAAATCTACAGGTGTAGGTATAAGAAGCACCATTTTATTGACAGTGGAGGATGGTCTTATGTTACATAACGCACAAAGTGCGTCAAGATTTATTGACAATATGCCTTCAATATGAAAATTCACAGTTAAATATTTCGTATCAATGTTATACGACTAGAAATACGTATGATACAAACCATAAGCATGGTTTGTATGTATTTCTTGGCATGTAAGTACATGCATGTTAATTATCTACAAGTGTATGTATAAGAAGCACCATTTTATTGATAGTGGAGGATGGTCTTGTGTTACATAATGCAAAAAGTGCGTCAAGATTTATTGACAATATACCTTCAGTGTGAAAATTCACACTTAAATATTTCGTATCAATGTTATACGACTAGAAATACGTATGATACAAACCATAAGCATGGCTTGTATGTATTTCTAAGCATGTAAGTACATGCCTGTTAAATATCTACATGTGTAGGTATAAGAAGCAGAATTTTATTGACAGTGGTGGATCGTCTTATGTTATATAACGCACAAAGTCCGCTAGGATAAATATTTCGTATCAATGTTATACGACTAGAAATACGTATGATACAAACCATAAATATGGTTAGTATGTCTTTCTAAGCATGTAAGTAAATGCCCTTCTGTATTAAAGAAATACGGAAAATAATATATGATTTAATATTGATTATTTGATCAGAGATTACACAAGTATCTACTTGTAAATATTTTTAGTCATGTATGTATGTACATGCACAGTTTATACATTAGTATAAATAATTAAAATAAAGAAGTTATAACACTTTTCTTTTCTATTAAGAAATATTTCAGCTTGATAATGACTTTTGATTCAAAAAGTGATATTAAGATAGATTTGTTTGAGTTTTCTTCTTTGGAACTTCCAAAGTTAAATCCTGAAATTATTCGGATGGATATAGGACTAGCGGATATTGGACAAGCACTTGCAATTTTGGTTAAAAAAGAAGATGTGGGGGATGTAAAGAAGCCATTAAATATAAGATAGAATGTAGATGTTGGAAGATTGTCTGAGATAAGATCATTTTTGGCAATATCTTTATTAAATAAAAATATTAAGGAAACTTTGGAGAAAACTGACATATGTTCACATGTTTTTGGAGGATCGTTTATAATCGGCAATGGCGATTCAGCGTTTGTCAGAGCAGTTAAAACGTACTCCAAAAACTAACTGTATAGAGGGATTGTCAAAAGTTACAAATAATTTAAACTTCAATCGTTCATCAACAAGTAGTCCGAAGATTCACAAGTTGAGTGGACAAAAAGTCCGGAGAAATTATTATCCAAAGATGTCAACTTATACGACAATGCAGTACCAGGGAGGACATACATTAACGAAAGCTCAACCCCAACGTCGGCGTCGTCACTAAAGGTGAGAAATAGTCCTGGCCACTTAAAATATTTTTAGAAATAAATAAATAATGACAATATTATTTTGTCATGGTAAAGGGCTATAAAATCCCATTTGCCAAAAAGGTTATAAAACGGGTTGTTCCAAAGGAACAGCAATGGTCTGTTTTAAAGACAAAATTAAGTTGTTTTTTAAGAACAAAATAATAGGAAAATGTAAACCTATGATTTATAGGAAATAATACCATTTGGTCAATACATTACAAAAATTTTATAATACCCAAAAAAGATAATTTTTTCAGATTTATTATAAATCTTAAAGACTTAAGTAAATTTCTTATTACCAAACATTTGAAGTTAGAGTTGGTAAACTCTTACGAGATTGACAAAATTTAAATCTTATTTTGCTACAATTGATATAGATGATTGTTAAAAAAAAAATATGTGTAAAACTAAAATTGTTTTGGAACATCTGGAACTTTTCATTAATGAAAAAAGTCTAGTCATATTTTAAAACAACATATTTTGTTTTTAGTGTTTAATTTAGATTCAGTAAAAATGTATTATCATTCCAGAGCAAAATTGTGACAATTCAGGAAAAAATATTATGGTTCAAAAATTGCAAAACTTGTAATATACAATCAAAACAATTATAGATTAAAAATGATTTTTAGAAAAGAAATAATACCATATATTGAATGTTGGTCAAATAATATAGTTAAAGATAATTGTTATTTCGGGAAATATCATTTTGATAAAATTATTTATACTGATGCCTCTTTATTAGGTAGGAGGGCAATTTGTGAACAGGTATAGTTATTCTAAAAATGTACAAAAATGTACAAAATTAATATTTTATTAAGATTAGATAACATTATTTCCGTTTCTTACATAAATTGTATGGGAACCATAAGATAAAATTGCTATGCAAATTTGGGAATTTTCAGAGGAACTATAAATATAGCTAAAAGCGGATTTTATTTCAAAGAAAGATAATTATAAAGCTGATAAAGAATCGGTTAGGAAGATATCTCTGTATATGGAGATTGAAATATCAGATTGGATTTTTCAAATTTTTGCTAAGCAATTTGGGATAATGGATATAAATATATTTGCATCTTCAGTTATTCGGAAATGCGATAAATTATATTCTTATATTCAAGATCTAGACTCAAGCAATTTTACGTATTCCCATCGTTTTTTCTTTAAATTTAAGGATATTAGATAAAATAGGACATTATTAAGCGGGGGGAATCGTGTTAGTATATTTTTGGCAAAGCCTACTATTGAGAATTCTTCTTAAAGATAAACCTTTCTTTTTTGAACCTAATGACAATGTTTTGGCAGGAATTATCCTTTGGCTAGTCAACTTCTCTTGGTGGTACAGAGATTATAATAGGGAATCTTTTGGTAGCTTCCTTAAGTATACATATAAATAAACTTAAACAATGTAACTCCAGTTTAAAGTTATAAGGTGGGAGTTTTGTAATGCAACAAAATTTGTATATTTAATGGAGAAATTTACCATATTATAATAATAAAATCTTTAATGATTTTATGAAACTGTGCTGCATATGGAATATTAAAGTCATCGAGCAGCTATAAATTTAATTAGTGAAAATTCAAAAAGTAATGATCCCATATATTAAAGAGGGGTTTTAAGTGTATATGCAATAATAGAATATTGAACCAAAATATGTAGTAACTTGGGTTCCAAGAGAAATAATAGATTTTCTATCTTTTACAGAATTTACAAATAAAATTTCAATAAGTACGCTTTTCAAAAAATTGGTTAGTTTGTTAGTACTGGCCACTGTACAAAGAGTCCAGATTCAACATTTAATAACAATAGCAAATATAAAATATAAAATATGGTCCAAAAAGGGGTGATTATTAGAATTCTAGAGGATTAAAACATCAGGCGCAATAAAATATAACCAACAATAATACTTCCAATTTTTTGTATTGTATATCATTTGGTGAAATATTTAGAAATATTTAAAGAATATAGGGGGGAGATTCAACACGTGTTTATAACGGTTAATAGACCGTATATAACAGTTAGCAAACAAACCATTAGTAAATGGGTTAAGGAAATTTTAGGAAAAGGTGGATGAAACACATAAGTTTTTAGTGCGCATATTACTCGATATGCAGTAACTTCAAAAGCAAATTTGCAAGGAGTTAATATTAATTTAATCCACAATAAGGCGGGACAGTCCGACATATTTAAGTTTTTTGCTAATTTCTATAATATTGCCTATTATATTTCAAGATAATTTTACAAATGATGTGTTTAATTTGTTTTAATGATTGTTACAATTGGTTTTGAAAATAGTTTATGCTGTTTTCTTCTTTTGTAAGAATCTTCTATTGTATTTTAAATAGACGAATAAAAATTACTATAGTAATTTTATTCGAATCTATTCTTGACGCTTAAGAGCTCTAAAAGTCTACAATTATCAATTATAAGAGATACATCGAGCAGGACACATACATAATTACAAGATCAAACGAACTTACCTAGGAAGGAAGTTCGATCTTGATTATGTTTGTGTCCTGCTCGATGTATCGCGCCCCCCCAATATCCCAGGTCCCATGCGTCAAGAATCAAGAAGCTTTAAAGGAATAACGAAAGATATGCGAGCAACATACTAGATTGAAAATTTGAGTTTTTAAATCAAGTTGTGATACCTGACACAGAGTATGGGAGTACTACAATTATCAATTATAAGAGATACATCGAGCAGGACACAAACATAATCAAGATCGAACTTCCTTCCTAGGTAAGTTCGTTTGATCTTGTAATAAAAACGGGTGTAGCTTCAAAACTGGTGGTCGTAGCTCAAAATTTTTTAGTTCTCCGTAATCAGCAGACCAAAATCCATAAATATAACCTATCAGTTATATAAAATTCGAAAAAATTTGGAAAAAAATATGAATTTTTCAAATTTTCTAAATTTCTGCAATTTTCAAAACGCTGTAGTTTAAAAAGTACGCGTCGGATCGCGTTAAGAATGGTTGATTCGTTATCAGCGAACCCAAATCTATAAGATGGGGTCAAAAAATCGCGGAAAATTTTTTTTAAATTTTTCAGTTTTATAGAGAAGGGGGGACCCTTCTCTATCGTTTTTTCGTGGCCATAAAAACGGGCGTAGCTTCTAAACTGGTGGTCGTAGCTCAAAATTTTTTAGTTCTCCGTAATCAGCAGACCAAAATCTATAAATATAACCTATCAGTTATATAAAATTCGAAAAAATTTGGAGAAAAATATGAATTTTTCAAATTTTCTAAATTTCTGCAATTTTCAAAACGCTGTAGTTTAAAAAGTACGCGTCAGATCTCGTTAAGAATGGTTGATTCGTTATCAGCGTACCCAAATCTATAAGATAGGGTCAAAAAATCGCGAAAAAAAATTTCAAAATTTTTCAGTTTTATAGAGAAGGGTCCCCCCTTCTCTATCGTTTTTTCGTGGCCATAAAAACGGGCGTAGCTTCTAAACTGGTGTTCGTAGCTCAAAATTTTTTAGTTCTCCGTAATCAGCACACCGAAATCTATAAATATAACCTATCAGTTATATCAAAATCGAACAATTTTGGAAAAAAATATGAATTTTTCAAATTCTCTAAATTTCTGCAATTTTCAAAACGCTGTAGTTTAAAAAGTACGCGTCGGATTGCGTTAAGAATGGTTGATTCGTTATCAGCGAACCCAAATCTATAAGATAGGGTCAAAAAATCGCGAAAAAAAATTTCTAAATTTTTCAGTTTTATAGAGAAGGGGGGACCCTTCTCTATCGTTTTTTCGTGGCCATAAAAACGGGTGTAGCTTCTAAACTGGTGGTCGTAGCTCAAAATTTTTTAGTTCTCCGTAATCAGCAGACCGAAATCTATAAATATAACCTATCAGTTATATAAAATTCGAAAAAATTTGGAGAAAAATATGAATTTTTCAAATTTTCTAAATTTCTGCAATTTTCAATACGCTGTAGTTTAAAAAGTACGCGTCAGATCGCGTTAAGAATGGTTGATTCGTTATCAGCGAACCCAAATCTATAAGATAGGGTCAAAAAATCGCGAAAAAAAATTTCAAAATTTTTCAGTTTTATAGAGAAGGGGGGACCCTTCTCTATCGTTTTTTCGTGGCCATAAAAACGGGTGTAGCTTCAAAACTGGTGGTCGTAGCTCAAAATTTTTTAGTTCTCCGTAATCAGCAGACCGAAATCTAAAAATATAACCTATCAGTTATATAAAATTCGAAAAAAATTAGAGAAAAATATGAATTTTTCAAATTTTCTAAATTTCTGCAATTTTCAAAACGCTGTAGTTTAAAAAGTACGCGTCAGATCGCGTTAAGATTGGTTGATTCGTTATCAGCGAACCCAAATCTATAGAATAGGGTCAAAAAATTGCGAAAAAAATTTTTAAAATTTTTCAGTTTTATAGAGAAGGGGGGACCCTTCTCTATCGTTTTTTCGTGGCCATAAAAACTGGTGTAGCTTCTAAACTGGTGGTCGTAGCTCAAATTTTTTTAGTTCTCCGTAATCAGCAGACCGAAATCTATATATATAACCTATCAGTTATATAAAATTCGAAAAAATTTGAAAAAAAATATGAATTTTTCAAATTTTCTAAATTTCTGCAATTTTTAAAACGCTGTAGTTTAAAAAGTACCCCTTGGATCGCGTTAAGAATGGTTGATTCGTTATCAGCGAACCCAAATCTATAAGATAGGGTCAAAAAATCGCGAAAAAAATTTTTAAAATTTTTCAGTTTTATAGAGAAGGGGGGACCCTTCTCTATCGTTTTTTCGTGGCCATAAAAACTGGTGTAGCTTCTAAACTGGTGGTCGTAGCTCAAATTTTTTTAGTTCTCCGTAATCAGCAGACCGAAATCTATAAATATAACCTATCAGTTATATTAAATTAAAAAAAAATTGAAAAAAATATGAATTTTTCAAATTTTCTAAATTTTTGCAATTTTCAAAACGCTGTAGTTTAAAAAGTACGCGTCAAATCGCATTAAGAATTCGTTATCAGCGAACCCAAATCTATAAGATAGGGTCAAAAAATCGCAAGAAAAAATTTCAAAATTTTTCAGTTTTATAGAGAAGGGAGGACCCTTCTCTATCGTTTTTTCGTGGCCATAAAAACGGGTGTAGCATCTAAACTGGTAGTCGTAGCTTAAGATTTTTTAGTTCTCCGTAATCAGCAGACCAAAATTTATAAATATAACCTATCAGTTATATAAAATTCGAAAAAATTTGGAAAAAAATATGAATTTTTCGAATTTTCTAAATTTCTGCAATTTTCAAAACGCTGTAGTTTAAAAAGTACGCGTCGGATCGCGTTAAGAATGGTTGATTCGTTATCAGCGAACCCAAGTCTATAAGATAGGGTCAAAAAATCGCGAAAAAAAATTTAAAAATTTTTCAGTTTTATAGAGAAGGGTCTTGGTGGCCATAAAAACGGGTGTAGCTTCTAAACTGATGGTCGTAGCTCAAACTTTTTTAGTTCTCCTTAATCAGCAGACCAAAATCTATAAATATAACCAATCAGTTACATTCGAAAAAATTTGGAAAAAAATATGAATTTTTTAAATTTTCTAAATTTCTGCAATTTTCAAAACGCTGTAGTTTAAAAAGTACCCATCGGATCACGTTAAGAATGGTTGATTCGTTATCAGCGAACCCAAATCTATAAGATAGGGTCAAAAAATCGCGGAAAAATTTTTTAAAAGTTTTCAGTTTTATAGAGAAGGGGGGACCCTTCTCTATCGTTTTTTCGTGGCCATAAAAACGGGTGTAGCTTCTAAACTGGTGGTCGTAGCTCAAATTTTTTTAATTCTTCGTAATCAGCAGACCGAAATCTATAAATACAACCTATCAGTTATATGAAATTCGAACAAATTTGGAAAAAAATAACATTTTTTTAAATTTTCTAAATTTGTGCAATTTTCAAAACGCTGTAGTTTAAAAAGTACGCGTCGGATCGCGTTAAGAATGGTTGATTCGTTATCAGCGAACCGAAATCTATAAGATAAGGTCAAAAAATCGCGAAAAAAAATTTCAAAATTTTTCTTTTTTATAGAGAAGGGGGGACCCTTCTCTATCGTTTTTTCGTGGCCATAAAAACGGGCGTAGCTTCTAAACTGGTGGTCGTAGCTCAAAATTTTTTAGTTATCCGTAATCAGCAGACCGAAATCTATAAATATAACCTATCAGTTATATAATACTCGAACAAATTTGGAAAAAAATATGAATTTTTCAAATTTTCTAAATTTCTGCAATTTTCAAAACGCTGTAGTTTAAAAAGTACCCGTTGGATCGCGTTAAGAATGGTTGATTCGTTATCAGCGAACCCAAATCTATAAGATAGGGTCAAAAAATCGCAAGAAAAAATTTCAAAATTTTTCAGTTTTATAGAGAAGGGAGGACCCTTCTCTATCGTTTTTTCGTGGCCATAAAAATGGGTGTAGCTTCAAAACTGGTGGTCGTAGCTCAAAATTTTTTAGTTCTCCGTAATCAGCAGACCAAAATCTATAAATATAACCTATCAGTTATATCAAAATCGAACAATTTTGGAAAAAAATATGAATTTTTCAAATTTTCTAAATTTGTGCAATTTTCAAAACGCTGTAGTTTAAAAAGTACGCGTCGGATCGCAATAAGAATGGTTGATTCGTTATCAGCGAACCCAAATCTATAAGATAGGGTCAAAAAATCGCGAAAAAAAATTTAAAAATGTTTCAGTTTTATAGAGAAGGGGGGACCCTTCTCTATCGTTTTTTCGTGGCCATAAAAACGGGTGTAGCTTCAAAAATGGTGGTCGTAGCTCAAAATTTTTTAGTTCTCCGTAATCAGCAGACCAAAATCTATTAATATAACCTATCAGTTATATCAAAATCGAACAATTTTGGAAAAAAATATGAATTTTTCAAATTTTCTAAATTTGTGCAATTTTCAAAACGCTGTAGTTTAAAAAGTACGCGTCGGATCGCAATAAGAATGGTTGATTCGTTATCAGCGAACCCAAATCTATAAGATAGGGTCAAAAAATCGCGAAAAAAAATTTAAAAATGTTTCAGTTTTATAGAGAAGGGGGGACCCTTCTCTATCGTTTTTTCGTGGCCATAAAAACGGGTGTAGCTTCAAAAATGGTGGTCGTTGCTCAAAATTTTTTAGTTCTCCGTAATCAGCAGACCAAAATCTATTAATATAACCTATCAGTTATATCAAAATCGAACAATTTTGGAAAAAAATATGAATTTTTCAAATTTTCTAAATTTCTGCAATTTTCAAAACTCTGTAGTTTAAAAAGTACGCGTCGGATCGCGTTAAGAATGGTTGATTCGTTATCAGCGAACCCAAATCTATAAGATAGGGTCAAAAAATCGCGAGAAAAATTTTTAAAATTTTTCAGTTTTATAGAGAAGGGGGGACCCTTCTCTATCGTTTTTTCGTGGCCATAAAAACGGGCGTAGCTTCTAAACTGGTGGTCGTAGCTCAAAATTTTTTAGTTCTCCGTAATCAGCAGACCAAAATCTATAAATATAACCTATCAGTTATATCAAAATCGAACAAATTTGGAAAAAAATATGAATTTTTCAAATTTTCTAAATTTCTGCAATTTTCAAAACGCTGTAGTTTAAAAAGTACGCGTCGGATCGCGTTAAGAATGGTTGATTCGTTATCAGCAAACCCAAATCTATAAGATAGGGTCAACAAATCGCGAAAAAAAATTTCAAAATTTTTCAGTCTTATAGAGAAGGGGGGACGCTTCTCTATCGTTTTTTCGTGGCCATAAAAACGGGTGTAGCTTCTAAACTGGTGGTCGTAGCTCAAATTTTTTTAGTTCTCCGTAATCAGCAGACCGAAATCTATAAATATAACTTATCAGTTATAAAAAATTCGAAAAAATTTGGAAAAAAATATGAATTTTTCAAATTTTCTAAATTTCTGCAATTTTCAAAACGCTGTAGTTTAAAAAGTACGCGTCAGATCTCGTTAAGAATGGTTGATTCGTTATCAGCGTACCCAAATCTATAAGATAGGGTCAAAAAATCGCGAAAAAAAATTTCAAAATTTTTCAGTTTTATAGAGAAGGGGGGACCCTTCTCTATCGTTTTTTCGTGGCCATAAAAACGGGTGTAGCTTCAAAAATGGTGGTCGTAGCTCAAAATTTTTTAGTTCTCCGTAATCAGCAGACCAAAATCTATAAATATAACCTATCAGTTATATAAAATTCGAAAAAATTTGGAGAAAAATATGAATTTTTCAAATTTTCTAAATTTCTGCAATTTTCAAAACGCTGTAGTTTAAAAAGTACGCGTCAGATCTCGTTAAGAATGGTTGATTCGTTATCAGCGTACCCAAATCTATAAGATAGGGTCAAAAAATCGCGAAAAAAAATTTCAAAATTTTTCAGTTTTATAGAGAAGGGTCCCCCCTTCTCTATCGTTTTTTCGTGGCCATAAAAACGGGCGTAGCTTCTAAACTGGTGGTCGTAGCTCAAAATTTTTTAGTTCTCCGTAATCAGCAGACCGATATCTATAAATATAACCTATCAGTTATATAAAATTCGAAAAAATTTGGAGAAAAATATGAATTTTTCAAATTTTCTAAATTTCTGCAATTTTCAAAACGCTGTAGTTTAAAAAGTACGCGTCAGATCTCGTTAAGAATGGTTGATTCGTTATCAGCGTACCCAAATCTATAAGATAGGGTCAAAAAATCGCGAAAAAAAATTTCTAAATTTTTCAGTTTTATAGAGAAGGGGGGACCCTTCTCTATCGTTTTTTCGTGGCCATAAAAACGGGTATAGCTTCTAAACTGGTGGTCGTAGCTCAAAATTTTTTAGTTCTCCGTAATCAGCAGACCGAAATCTATAAATATAACCTATCAGTTATATAAAATTCGAAAAAAATTGGAGAAAAATATGAATTTTTCAAATTTTCTAAATTTCTGCAATTTTCAATACGCTGTAGTTTAAAAAGTACGCGTCAGATCGCGTTAAGAATGGTTGATTCGTTATCAGCGAACCCAAATCTAGAAGATAGGGTCAAAAAATCGCGAATAAAAAATTTCAAAATTTTTCAGTTTTATTGAGAAGGGGGGACCTTTCTCTATCGTTTTTTCGTGGCCATAAAAACGGGTGTAGCTTCAAAACTGGTGGTCGTAGCTCAAAATTTTTTATTTCTCCGTAATCAGCAGACCGAAATCTATAAATATAACCTATCAGTTATATCAAAATCGAACAAATTTGGAAAAAAATATGAATTTTTCAAATTTTCTAAATTTCTGCAATTTTCAAAACTCTGTAGTTTAAAAAGTACGCGTCGGATCGCGTTAAGAATGGTTGATTCGTTATCAGCGAACCCAAATCTAGAAGATAGGGTCAAAAAATCGCGAATAAAAAATTTCAAAATTTTTCAGTATTATTGAGAAGGGGGGACCCTTCTCTATCGTTTTTTCGTGGCCATAAAAACGGGTGTAGCTTCTAAACTAGTGGTCGTAGCTCAAAATTTTTTAGTTCTCCGTAATCAGCAGATTGATATCTATAAATATAACCTATCAGATATATAAGATTCGAAAGAATTTAGAAAGAAATATGAATTTTTCAAATTTTCTAAATTTCTGCAATTTTCAAAACGCTGTAGTTTAAACAGTACGCGTCGGATCGCGTTAACAATGGTTGATTCGTTATCAGCGAACCGAAATCTATAAGATAAAGTCAAAAAATCGCGAAAAAAAATTTCAATTTGGTGGAAAAACTATTTTTATAAAGTATCTAGTGGGAAATTCAGTTTAAATTTTCTTGCTTTACTAGAAAGCTCAAAATTGTTTAAAAAACGGTAGTTTTGATGAGCCCTAATAATATGTTATTATTTTTAGTGAAAATAAAATAAATATAATAATATGTTTACAAGCGCGCCCTCACGCCATTGTCAATAAAATTTTTTTGCGCAAGTACTGTGATTTGCAGCAGCCAAAGTAAGTCGTATTTGCGCGTATCGCATTATTTCATCAGTCTTCGCGAAACAATCAACAAATCAACGGGTGTCCGCGGGTGTGTTAAATAAATCCTTTAAATTTTGGTGCAAATTTATAAACACATCAATAAAATTAGGTTAAATTAGTGCTCAATTGTGATATTAATAAATTAAAGTGGTTAGTTTTGATGAAAACTGTTGGGAAAACCTCCTGGATAAGAGGAAAATTCTACCACACGCTACATTGAAATGCAAGGTAATTTTTAAGAAAATACGATATCACGTTACGCTGTGAATTTTCATTTTTAATATTAAATTTAGCGTAAAAGCGCGTGGAAATCAAATGTATTTCTACTTCGATTTAAACAAACACAACATAAAAATTTCATTCACTTTATTTCTTTTAATTATTTGCCTCTCCTCGAGTACGCCAGTGGTTTTCCACTTTCCATCGTAATTTTAAAAAAATGTGATAAAGCGACTGCAAGCTGTTTCCTGATTTCTTTTTTCGATGTTTGATGAAAATTAAAGAAGAGTGAGCATACAAAATTATAATTTTGAAAATGTCGTTGAAAATATAAAAAAATATACTTTAAATTATAGGCGCCATTATAACGGTATAATTTTTTTAGGATCTTTTTGATTTAAAAAATATTATTTTAGTCGAATTTTGAGTCGAAAAAATATTGTTTTATTGTTATAAATATTTTTACAAAATTTTGTCCCTATATTTAATAGGCCAGGGTAGAATTATGGAAAATTTTAAGGGAAACCTTGGAAAATTCGTGTTTTTTTTAAGAAAATCCATATTTTCGGTACGAATTTTATAATTTGAGCTCGAAAATTGTTAATAATTTTTTTTTGTTTATAATATTTTTACAAAATTTTCCACATGAATTTATGATGTTTTTGGAAAATTCCAATGGAAACTTGAGAAAATTCATGTTTTTATAAGTAATTTCGTATTTTAGTCATTATTTTAGAAGTTTGAGTTACAAAATTGTTAATAACTTTTTTATTTTTACAAACTTTTGTATATTTGTTTATGATATTCCAATTTATCATTATTAAAATTTTCGTTAAAAAAATCCAACAGAAACCTGGAAAACGGTTGATTTTGATAGTTTAAATTTTGAATAACTGTTTTATTCTTGTTAATATTTATACCAAATTTTGCAAGTGCATTCATGATACTACTATTTATTTAACGGTAAAATTCTTGTCAGAAAATTCCAATGAAGGCATGGGAAAATTCATGATTTTCTAAATTATTTCGTATTTTATTATCATTTTGGTTTTGATACACGAGCTACAAAATTGTTATAATAACTTTTTCATTGTTATAAATATTTTAACAAAATTTTGTCCAATTAATTCAACATACTATAGTAAAATAATGAAATACGTTCTACTGGAAAATTTTAATGGAAACCTTTGTACTTTGTGTTTTTTCTGAAGAAAATCAAAATTTTAGGTACTAGTTTCACAATTTCAGCTAGGAAATGGTTAATAACTTTTTCATTAATTACGGTGAAAAGTGGAAAAACCACTGGCGTACCCAAGGATGGGGGAGGGGGTTTGGGTTTCGAAATAAATAAAGAAAATATACACATTTTCTAAAATTGTTTTAAACTAGGAACAAAAAAATGAGATGTGTTGCATTTGAAAAAACAAAGTTGATGTAAAACCGGAAATAGTATTAAAAAAATAGTACATTAAATGTGTTTTCTTGTACCATACAACATACAACATACAACACAGTCAAATTTATATTTTAATAAATAAAAAAATGATAAAGGTGACTCATGTTTCATTATCACCCAGTATACAGGATATTGAATCTATTAAAAATTAATTGTTTTTTTTTCTTATTTATCACCTTGCATATTTTTTTATACCGGGCTGAAGGTACATACATTTAAAGGCATTTTTTTTTCAAAATCAGACCAGGAGTCAATATAAGGGCTATTTTTTTTTAATTTTGCTACAGATACAGTTTTTAGTAAAACTGTATAAAAGGTTTTTTGAAAATCAGACCAGGAGTCAAAAGATTTAAAAAATAATGAAAAAAATCAGTCATTTATTCAGATTTTATTTTTTTAATCGAAAACAAAAAAAGTGTATGGGCAGTAAAACTGCATAATAAGTTTTTTCAAAATTAGACCAGAAGACAAGAAATTTAAAATATACCCAAGGAAAATAATCAGTTACATTTTCACATTTTATGTTTTTAATCGAAAACAAGAAAAAATGTAGGGGCTCAATTTTTTTATATTTTGTTACACATAATTTTTTTTCGATTAAAAAAATAAAATGTTAAAATTGACTGATTTTTTAATTTAACAACTATGAATAATCTAATTTAATTTTTTTTTTATTTTCAGGTCGTGGGTAAAGTACTTCTCAAAGGCTTTTACACGTTTCAAAAGGTTAATGACATTTTTTTAAACTCTGGAATTAGATAGAAAGTATATTTTCAATTTTCATATCGTTGTTTTGGTGGGATGAATCCAGAAAATATGATCACTTCGAGTCACTACATATTATAGGAGGAAGTCACAAAATTGTCCACCCTATCCTTGGATTTATTTCAAAAGTATGATTAGAGGTAAAAAAGAATCAAAATGTTTTATTTTTTAATTTTTTTTCAATTTATAGGTCGAAGGCTACACCATGAAAAAAGAGGCAATCAAAAAATGTGAGGAGTGCGCGTACGTGAGTGGTAATTCAAAATTCGGAGACTTTATAAAAGTGCAGTCAAAACTTTTGAAAGTGCGGAGTATAATTAAAAATTCATTATTAAAGAACTAAGTTCCGCGAGTTAAGTGTTTAAAAAATGATTCGTTCCGTAATAAATTAAGTGGTGGACTAAAATCGTTATTTTTTGGATCTCATGAGCAGCTGAATGGAATAACGCAAGTTCCAAGAGTTCTAAGGTTGGTATTTCAAATTTTTTTAATGTTTTACTTTAAAAATCAAAAAAAAACCAAGTTTTCAAAATTTAGTAAAAATAGAACAAAATCTAATTATATTCTTTTTTAAATTTCAGATCGTGGGTAAAGCACTTTCTAAAGGCTTTTGCACGACTAAAAGGTTAGTGGTATTTTTTTAAAAAAACTCTGAAATTATTTCAATATTATTTATGAATTTTCTACCGAACGTCTGCAGAAACGTCGATTTTTCACCGGAAAATTGGGAAAATTCATATCTCGGTTGATTTACACCTAAAAAAAAATAAAATTTACCGTTTTATTAGATTTCAACAAAGAATCCAAATTTTCTTTTTTCAAAAAAACGAAATATTTTGACTTTGAAAATCTAAAAAAAAATCGAAAATTTTTTTTGATATTTTTTTAGATCGGATTCGGACTCCTTTTTTAAATCTTAAGTTAAAATGTTTTTGTATTTTTTCCTGCGACCGAAATTAGGCGAGATATGATTATGAATTTTTCAAATTTTCAAAATTTCTGTAATTTTCAAAACGCTGTAGTTTAAAAAGTACGCGTCGGATCGCGTTAACAATTGTTGATTCGTTATTAGCGAACCGGAATCTATTAGATAAAGTCAAAAAATCGCGAAATAAAATTCAAAATTTTTCAGTTTTAAAGCAAAGGGGGGACCCTTCTCTATCATTTTTTGTTGGCCATAAAAACGGGTGTAGCTTCTACACTGGTGGTCGTAGCTCAAAATTTTTTAGTTCTCCGCAATCAGCAGACCGAAATCTATAAATATAACCTATCAGTTATATAAAATTCGACAAAATTTGGAAAAAAATATGAATTTTTTAAATTTTCTAAATTTCTGCAATTTTCAAAACGCTGTAGTTTAAAAAGTACGCGTCGGATCGCGTTAAGAATGGTTGATTCGTTATCAGCGAACCCAAATCTATAAGATAGGGTCAAAAAATCGCGAAAAAAAATTTCAAAATTTTTCAGTTTTATAGAGAAGGGGGGACCCTTCTCTATCGTTTTTTCGTGGCCATAAAAACGGGTGTAGCTTCAAAACTGGTGGTCGTAGCTCAAAATTTTTTAGTTCTCCGTAATCAGCAGACCGAAATCTATAAATATAACTTATCAGTTATATAAAATTCGAAAAAATTTGGAGAAAAATATGTATTTTTCAAATTTTCTAAATTTCTGCAATTTTCAAAACGCTGTAGTTTAAAAAGTACGCGTCATATCGCGTTAAGAATGGTTGATTCGTTATCAGCGAACCCAAATCTATAAGATAGGGTCAAAAAATCGCGAAAAAAAATTTCAAAATATTTCAGTTTTATAGAGAAGGGGGGACCCTTCTCTATCGTTTTTTCGTGGCCATAAAAACGGGTGTAGCTTCAAAACTGGTGGTCGTAGCTCAAAATTTTTTAGTTCTCCGTAATCAGCAGACCGAAATCTATAAATATAACTTATCAGTTATATAAAATTCGAAAAAATTTGGAGAAAAATATGTATTTTTCAAATTTTCTAAATTTCTGCAATTTTCAAAACGCTGTAGTTTAAAAAGTACGCGTCGGATCGCGTTAAGAATGGTTAATTCGTTATCAGCGAACCCAAATCTATAAGATAGGGTCAAAAAATTGCGAAAAAAAATTTCAAAATTTTTCAGTTTTATAGAGAAGGGGGGACCCTTCTCTATCGTTTTTTCGTGGCCATAAAAACGGGTGTAGCTTCAAAACTGGTGGTCGTAGCTCAACATTTTTTAGTTCTCCGTAATCAGCAGACCAAAATCTATAAATATAACCTATCAGTTATATCAAAATCGAACAATTTTGGAAAAAAATATGAATTTTTCAAATTTTCTAAATTTCTGCAATTTTCAAAACGCTGTAGTTTAAAAAGTACCCGTTGGATCGCGTTAAGAATGGTTGATTCGTTATCAGCGAACCCAAATCTATAAGATAGGGTCAAAAAATCGCGAAAAAAAATTTCAAAATTTTTCAGTTTTATAGAGAAGGGGGGACCCTTCTCTATCGTTTTTTCGTGGCCATAAAAACGGGCGTAGCTTCTAAACTGGTGGTCGTAGCTCAAAATTTTTTAGTTCTCCGTAATCAGCAGACCGAAATCTATAAATATAACTTATCAGTTATATAAAATTCGAAAAAATTTGGAGAAAAATATGTATTTTTCAAATTTTCTAAATTTCTGCAATTTTCAAAACGCTGTAGTTTAAAAAGTACGCGTCGGATCGCGTTAAGAATGGTTGATTCGTTATCAGCGAACCCAAATCTATAAGATAGGGACAAAAAATCGCGAAAAAAAATTTCAAAATTTTTCAGTTTTATAGAGAAGGGGGGACCCTTCTCTATCGTTTTTTCGTGGCCATAAAAACGGGCGTAGCTTCTAAACTGGTGGTCGTAGCTCAAAATTTTTTAGTTCTCCGTAATCAGCAGACCAAAATCTATGAATATAACCTATCAGTTATATCAAAATCGAACAAATTTGGAAAAAAATATGAATTTTTCAAATTTTCTAAATTTCTGCAATTTTCAAAACGCTGTAGTTTAAAAAGTACGCGTCGGATCGCGTTAAGAATGGTTGATTCGTTATCAGCGAACCCAAATCTATAAGATAGGGACAAAAAATCGCGAAAAAAAATTTCAAAATTTTTCAGTTTTATAGAGAAGGGGGGACCCTTCTCTATCGTTTTTTCGTGGCCATAAAAACGGGCGTAGCTTCTAAACTGGTGGTCGTAGCTCAAAATTTTTTAGTTCTCCGTAATCAGCAGACCAAAATCTATGAATATAACCTATCAGTTATATCAAAATCGAACAAATTTGGAAAAAAATATGAATTTTTCAAATTTTCTAAATTTCTGCAATTTTCAAAACGCTGTAGTTTAAAAAGTACGCGTCGGATCGCGTTAAGAATGGTTGATTCGTTATCAGCGAACCCAAATCTATAAGATAGGGACAAAAAATCGCGAAAAAAAATTTCAAAATTTTTCAGTTTTATAGAGAAGGGGGGACCCTTCTCTATCGTTTTTTCGTGGCCATAAAAACGGGTGTAGCTTCTAAACTAGTGGTCGTAGCTCAAAATTTTTTAGTTCTCCGTAATCAGCAGACCGAAATCTATAAATATAACTTATCAGTTATATAAAATTCGAAAAAATTTGGAGAAAAATATGTATTTTTCAAATTTTCTAAATTTCTGCAATTTTCAAAACGCTGTAGTTTAAAAAGTACGCGTCGGATCGCGTTAAGAATGGTTGATTCGTTATCAGCGAACCCAAATCTATAAGATAGGGACAAAAAATCGCGAAAAAAAATTTCAAAATTTTTCAGTTTTATAGAGAAGGGGGGACCCTTCTCTATCGTTTTTTCGTGGCCATAAAAACGGGCGTAGCTTCTAAACTGGTGGTCGTAGCTCAAAATTTTTTAGTTCTCCGTAATCAGCAGACCAAAATCTATGAATATAACCTATCAGTTATATCAAAATCGAACAAATTTGGAAAAAAATATGAATTTTTCAAATTTTCTAAATTTGTGCAATTTTCAAAACGCTGTAGTTTAAAAAGTACGCGTCGGATCGCGTTAAGAATGGTTGATTCGTTATCAGCGAACCCAAATCTATAAGATAGGGACAAAAAATCGCGAAAAAAAATTTCAAAATTTTTCAGTATTATTGAGAAGGGGGGACCCTTCTCTATCGTTTTTTCGTGGCCATAAAAACGGGTGTAGCTTCTAAACTAGTGGTCGTAGCTCAAAATTTTTTAGTTCTCCGTAATCAGCAGACCGAAATCTATAAATATAACCTATCAGTCATATAAAATTCGAAAAAATTTGGAGAAAAATATGAATTTTTCAAATTTTCTAAATTTCTGCAATTTTCAAAACGCTGTAGTTTAAAAAGTACGCGTCAGATCGCGTTAAGAATGGTTGATTCGTTATCAGCGAACCCAAATCTATAAGATAGGGTCAAAAAATCGCGAAAAAAATTTCTAAATTTTTCAGTTTTATAGAGAAGGGGGGACCCTTCTCTATCGTTTTTTCGTGGCCATAAAAACGGGTGTAGCTTCAAAACTAGTGGTCGTAGCTCAAAATTTTTTAGTTCTCCGTATTCAGCAGACCGAAATCTATAAATATAACCTATCAGTTATATAAAATTCGAAAAAATTTGGAGAAAAATATGAATTTTTCAAATTTTCTAAATTTCTGCAATTTTCAAAACGCTGTAGTTTAAAAAGTACGCGTCGGATCGCGTTAAGAATGGTTGATTCGTTATCAGCGAACCCAAATCTAGAAGATAGAGTCAAAAAATCGCGAAAAAAAAATTTCTTAATTTTTCAGTTTTATAGAGAAGGGGGGACCCTTCTCTATCGTTTTTTCGTGGCCATAAAAACGAGTGTAGCTTCTAAACTGGTGGTCGTAGCTCAAAATTTTTTAGTTCTCCGTAATCAGCAGACCAAAATCTATGAATATAACCTATCAGTTATATCAAAATCGAAAAAATTTGGAAAAAAATATGAATTTTTCAAATTTTCTAAATTTCTGCAATTTTCAAAACGCTGTAGTTTAAAAAGTACCCGTTGGATCGCGTTAAGAATGGTTGATTCGTTATCAGCGAACCCAAATCTATAAGATAGGGTCAAAAAATCGCGAAAAAAAATTTCAAAATTTTTCAGTTTTATAGAGAAGGGGGGACCCTTCTCTATCGTTTTTTCGTGGCCATAAAAACGAGTGTAGCTTCTAAACTGGTGGTCGTAGCTCAAAATTTTTTAGTTCTCCGTAATCAGCAGACCGAAATCTATAAATATAACCTATCAGTTATAAAAAATTCGAAAAAATTTGGAGAAAAATATGAATTTTTCAAATTTTCTAAATTTCTGCAATTTTCAAAACGCTGTAGTTTAAAAAGTACGCGTCGGATCGCGTTAAGAATGGTTGATTCGTTATCAGCGAACCCAAATCTATAAGATAGGGTCAAAAAATTGCAAGAAAAAATTTCAAAATTTTTCAGTTTTATAGAGAAGGGGGGACCCTTCTCTATCGTTTTTTCGTGGCCATAAAAACGGGTGTAGCTTCTAAACTGGTGGTCGTAGCTCAAAATTTTTTAGTTATCCGTAATCAGCAGACCGAAATCTATAAATATAACCTATCAGTTATATCAAAATCGAACAAATTTGGAAAAAATATCAATTTTTCAAATTTTCTAAATTTCTGCAATTTTCAAAACGCTGTAGTTTAAAAAGTACGCGTCGGATTGCGTTAAGAATGGTTGATTCGTTATCAGCGAACCCAAATCTATAAGATAGGGTCAAAAAATCGCGAAAAAAAATTTCAAAATTTGTCAGTTTTATAGAGAAGGGGGGACCCTTCTCTATCGTTTTTTCGTGGCCATAAAAACGAGTGTAGCTTCTAAACTGGTGGTCGTAGCTCAAATTTTTTTAGTTCTCCGTAATCAGCAAACCGAAATCTATAAATATAACCTATTAGTTATATAAAATTCGAAAAAATTTGGAGAAAAATATGTATTTTTCAAATTTTCTAAATTTCTGCAATTTTCAAAACGCTGTAGTTTAAAAAGTACGCGTCGGATCGCGTTAAGAATGGTTGATTCGTTATCAGCGAACCCAAATCTATAAGATAGTGTCAAAAAATCGCGAAAAAAAATTTCAAAATTTTTCAGTTTTATAGAGAAGGGGGGACCCTTCTCTATCGTTTTTTCGTGGGCATAAAAACGGATGTAGCTTCAAAACTGGTGGTCGTAGTTCAAAATTTTTTAGTTCTCCGTAATCAGCAGACCGAAATCTATAAATATAACCTATCAGTTATATAAAATTCGAAAAAATTTGGAGAAAAATATGAATTTTTCAAATTTTCTAAATTTCTGAAATTTTCAAAACGCTGTAGTTTAAAAAGTACGCGTCGGATCGCGTTAAGAATGGTTGATTCGTTATCAGCGAACCCAAATCTATAAGATAGTGTCAAAAAATCGCGAAAAAAAATTTCAAAATTTTTCAGTTTTATAGAGAAGGGGGGACCCTTCTCTATCGTTTTTTCGTGGCCATAAAAACGGGTGTAGCTTCTAAACTGGTAGTCGTAGCTTAAAATTTTTTAGTTCTCCGTAATCAGCAGACCGAAATCTATAAATATAACCTATCAGTTATATCAAAATCGAACAAATTTGGAGAAAAATATGAATTTTTCAAATTTTCTAAATTTCTGCAATTTTCAAAACGCTGTAGTTTAAAAAGAACGCGTCGGATCGCGTTAAGAATGGTTGATTCGTTATCAGCGAACCCAAATCTATAAGATAGTGTCAAAAAATCGCGAAAAAAAATTTCAAAATTTTTCAGTTTTATAGAGAAGGGCGGACCCTTCTCTATCGTTTTTTCGTGGGCATAAAAACGGGTGTAGCTTCAAAACTGGTGGTCGTAGTTCAAAATTTTTTAGTTCTCCGTAATCAGCAGACCGAAATCTATAAATATAACCTATCAGTTATATAAAACTCGAACAAGTTTGGAAAAAAATATGAATTTTTTAAATTTTCTAAATTTTTGCAATTTTCAAAACGCTGTAGTTTAAAAAGTACGCGTCGGATCGCGTTAAGAATGGTTGATTCGTTATCAGCGAACCCAAATCTATAAGATAGGGTCAAAAAATCGCGAAAAAAAATTTCAAAATTTTTCAGTTTTATAGAGAAGGGGGGACCCTTCTCTATCGTTTTTTCGTGGCCATAAAAACGGGTGTAGCTTCAAAACTGGTGATCGTAGCTCAAAATTTTTTAATTCTCCGTAATCAGCAGACCAAAATCTATAAATATAACCTATCAGTTATATCAAAATCGAACAATTTTGGAAAAAAATATGAATTTTTCAAATTTTCTAAATTTCTGAAATTTTCAAAACGCTGTAGTTTAAAAAGTACGCGTCGGATCGCGTTAAGAATGGTTGATTCGTTATCAGCGAACCCAAATCTATAAGATAGGGTCAAAAAATCGCGAAAAAAAATTTCAAAATTTATCAGTTTTATAGAGAAGGGGGGACCCTTCTCTATCGTTTTTTCGTGGCCATAAAAACGGGTGTAGCTTCAAAACTGGTGGTCGTAGCTCAAATTTGTTTAGTTCTCCGTAATCAGCAAACCGAAATCTATAAATATAACCTATTAGTTATATAAAATTCGAACAATTTTGGAAAAAAATATGAATTTTTCAAATTTTCTAAATTTCTGAAATTTTCAAAACGCTGTAGTTTAAAAAGTACGCGTCGGATCGCGTTAAGAATGGTTGATTCGTTATCAGCGAACCCAAATCTATAAGATAGGGTCAAAAAATCGCGAAAAAAAATTTCAAAATTTATCAGTTTTATAGAGAAGGGGGGACCCTTCTCTATCGTTTTTTCGTGGCCATAAAAACGGGTGTAGCTTCAAAACTGGTGGTCGTAGCTCAAATTTGTTTAGTTCTCCGTAATCAGCAAACCGAAATCTATAAATATAACCTATTAGTTATATAAAATTCGAACAATTTTGGAAAAAAATATGAATTTTTCAAATTTTCTAAATTTCTGAAATTTTCAAAACGCTGTAGTTTAAAAAGTACGCGTCGGATCGCGTTAAGAATGGTTGATTCGTTATCAGCGAACCCAAATCTATAAGATAGGGTCAAAAAATCGCGAAAAAAAATTTCAAAATTTATCAGTTTTATAAAGAAGGGGGGACCCTTCTCTATCGTTTTTTCGTGGCCATAAAAACGGGTGTAGCTTCAAAACTGGTGGTCGTAGCTCAAATTTGTTTAGTTCTCCGTAATCAGCAAACCGAAATCTATAAATATAACCTATTAGTTATATAAAATTCGAACAATTTTGGAAAAAAATATGAATTTTTCAAATTTTCTAAATTTCTGAAATTTTCAAAACGCTGTAGTTTAAAAAGTACGCGTCGGATCGCGTTAAGAATGGTTGATTCGTTATCAGCGAACCCAAATCTATAAGATAGGGTCAAAAAATCGCGAAAAAAAATTTCAAAATTTATCAGTTTTATAAAGAAGGGGGGACCCTTCTCTATCGTTTTTTCGTGGCCATAAAAACGGGTGTAGCTTCAAAACTGGTGGTCGTAGCTCAAATTTGTTTAGTTCTCCGTAATCAGCAAACCGAAATCTATAAATATAACCTATTAGTTATATAAAATTCGAACAATTTTGGAAAAAAATATGAATTTTTCAAATTTTCTAAATTTCTGAAATTTTCAAAACGCTCTAGTTTAAAAAGTACGCGTCGGATCGCGTTAAGAATGGTTGATTCGTTATCAGCGAACCCAAATCTATAAGATAGGGTCAAAAAATCGCGAAAAAAAATTTCAAAATTTATCAGTTTTATAGAGAAGGGGGGACCCTTCTCTATCGTTTTTTCGTGGCCATAAAAACGGGTGTAGCTTCAAAACTGGTGGTCGTAGCTCAAATTTGTTTAGTTCTCCGTAATCAGCAAACCGAAATCTATAAATATAACCTATTAGTTATATAAAATTCGAACAATTTTGGAAAAAAATATGAATTTTTCAAATTTTCTAAATTTCTGAAATTTTCAAAACGCTGTAGTTTAAAAAGTACGCGACGGATCGCGTTAAGAATGGTTGATTCGTTATCAGCGAACCCAAATCTATAAGATAGGGTTAAAAAATCGCGAAAAAAATCTTTAAAATTTTTCAGTTTTATAGAGAAGGGGGGACCCTTCTCTATCGTTTTTTCGTGGCCATAAAAACGAGTGTAGCTTCTAAACTGGTGGTCGTAGCTCAAATTTTTTTAGTTCTCCGTAATCAGCAAACCGAAATCTATAAATATAACCTATTAGTTATATAAAATTCGAAAAAATTTGGAGAAAAATATGAATTTTTCAAATTTTCTAAATTTCTGCAATTTTCAAAACGCTGTAGTTTAAAAAGTACGCGACGGATCGCGTTAAGAATGGTTGATTCGTTATCAGCGAACCCAAATCTATAAGATAGGGTCAAAAAATCGCGAAAAAAAGGGGGGACCCTTCTCTATCGTTTTTTCGTGGTCATAAAAATGGGTGTAGCTTCAAAACTGGTGGTCGTAGCTCAAAATTGTTTAGTTCTCTGTAATCAGCAGACCGAAATCTATAAATATAACCTATCAGTTATATAAAATTCGAAAAAATTTGGAGAAAAATATGAATTTTTCAAATTTTCTAAATTTCTGCAATTTTCAAAACGCTGTAGTTTAAAAAGTACCCGTTGGATCGCATTAAGAATGGTTGATTCGTTATCAGCGAACCCAAATCTATAAGATAGGGTCAAAAAATCGCGAAAAAAAATTTCAAAATTTATCAGTTTTATAGAGAAGGGTGGACCCTTCTCTATCGTTTTTTCGTGGCCATAAAAACGGGTGTAGCTTCAAAACTGGTGGTCGTAGCTCAAATTTGTTTAGTTCTCCGTAATCAGCAAACCGAAATCTATAAATATAACCTATTAGTTATATAAAATTCGAACAATTTTGGAAAAAAATATGAATTTTTCAAATTTTCTAAATTTCTGAAATTTTCAAAACGCTCTAGTTTAAAAAGTACGCGTCGGATCGCGTTAAGAATGGTTGATTCGTTATCAGCGAACCCAAATCTATAAGATAGGGTCAAAAATCGCGAAAAAAAATTTCAAAATTTGTCAGTTTTATAGAGAAGGGGGGACCCTTCTCTATCGTTTTTTCGTGGCCATAAAAACGAGTGTAGCTTCTAAACTGGTGGTCGTAGCTCAAATTTTTTTAGTTCTCCGTAATCAGCAAACCGAAATCTATAAATATAACCTATTAGTTATATAAAATTCGAAAAAATTTAGAGAAAAATATGAATTTTTCAAATTTTCTAAATTTCTGCAATTTTCAAAACGCTGTAGTTTAAAAAGTACGCTTCAGATCGCGTTAAGAATGGTTGATTCGTTATCAGCGAACCCAAATCTATAAGATAGGGTCAAAAAATCGCGAAAAAAAATTTCAATATTTTTCAGTTTTATAGAGAAGGGGGGACCCTTCTCTATCGTTTTTTCGTGGCCATAAAAACGAGTGTAGCTTCTAAACTGGTGGTCGTAGCTCAAATTTTTTTAGTTCTCCGTAATCAGCAAACCGAAATCTATAAATATAACCTATTAGTTATATAAAATTCGAAAAAATTTGGAGAAAAATATGAATTTTTCAAATTTTCTAAATTTCTGCAATTTTCAAAACGCTGTAGTTTAAAAAGTACGCGTCGGATCGCGTTAAGAATGGTTGATTCGTTATCAGCGAACCCAAATCTATAAGATAGGGTCAAAAAATCGCGAAAAAAATCTTTAAAATTTTTCAGTTTTATAGAGAAGGGGGGACCCTTCTCTATCGTTTTTTCGTGGTCATAAAAATGGGTGTAGCTTCAAAACTGGTGGTCGTAGCTCAAAATTTTTTAGTTCTCTGTAATCAGCAGACCGAAATCTATAAATATAACCTATCAGTTATATAAAATTCGAAAAAATTTGGAGAAAAATATGAATTTTTCAAATTTTCTAAATTTCTGCAATTTTCAAAACGCTGTAGTTTAAAAAGTACGCTTCAGATCGCGTTAAGAATGGTTGATTCGTTATCAGCGAACCCAAATCTATAAGATAGGGTCAAAAAATCGCGAAAAAAAATTTCAATATTTTTCAGTTTTATAGAGAAGGGGGGACCCTTCTCTATCGTTTTTTCGTGGCCATAAAAACGAGTGTAGCTTCTAAACTGGTGGTCGTAGCTCAAATTTTTTTAGTTCTCCGTAATCAGCAAACCGAAATCTATAAATATAACCTATTAGTTATATAAAATTCGAAAAAATTTGGAGAAAAATATGAATTTTTCAAATTTTCTAAATTTCTGCAATTTTCAAAACGCTGTACTTTAAAAAGTACGCGTCCGATCGCGTTAAGAATGGTTGATTCGTTATCAGCGAACCCAAATCTATAAGATAGGGTCAAAAAATCGCGAAAAAAAATTTCAAAATTTTTCAGTTTTATAGAGAAGGGGGGACCCTTCTCTATCGTTTTTTCGTGGCCATAAAAACGGGTGTAGCTTCTAAACTGGTAGTCGTAGCTTAAAATTTTTTAGTTCTCCGTAATCAGCAGACCGAAATCTATAAATATAACCTATCAGTTATATCAAAATCGAACAAATTTGGAGAAAAATATGAATTTTTCAAATTTTCTAAATTTCTGCAATTTTCAAAACGCTGTAGTTTAAAAAGTACGCTTCAGATCGCGTTAAGAATGGTTGATTCGTTATCAGCGAACCCAAATCTATAAGATAGGGTCAAAAAATCGCGAAAAAAAATTTCAAAATTTTTCAGTTTTATAGAGAAGGGGGGACCCTTCTCTATCGTTTTTTCGTGGCCATAAAAGCGAGTGTAGCTTCTAAACTGGTGGTCGTAGCTCAAATTTTTTTAGTTCTCCGTAATCAGCAAACCGAAATCTATAAATATAACCTATTAGTTATATAAAATTCGAAAAAATTTGGAGAAAAATATGAATTTTTCAAATTTTCTAAATTTCTGCAATTTTCAAAACGCTGTAGTTTAAAAAGTACGCGTCGGATCGCGTTAAGAATGGTTGATTCGTTATCAGCGAACCCAAATCTATAAGATTGGGTCAAAAAATCGCGGAAAAATTTTTTAAAATTTTTCACTTTTATAGAGAAGGGGGGACCCTTCTCTATCGTTTTTTCGTGGCCATAAAAACGAGTGTAGCTTCTAAACTGGTGGTCGTAGCTCAAATTTTTTTAGTTCTCCGTAATCAGCAGACCGAAATCTATAAATATAACCTATCAGTTATATAACATTCGAAAAAATTTGGAGAAAAATATGAATTTTTCAAATTTTCTAAATTTCTGCAATTTTCAAAACGCTGTAGTTTAAAAAGAACGCGTCGGATCGCGTTAAGAATGGTTGATTCGTTATCAGCGAACCCAAATCTATAAGATGGGGTCAAAAAATCGCGAAAAAAAATTTCAAAATTTTTCAGTTTTATAGAGAAGGGGGGACCCTTCTCTATCGTTTTTTCGTGGGCATAAAAACGGGTGTAGCTTCAAAACTGGTGGTCGTAGTTCAAAATTTTTTAGTTCTCCGTAATCAGCAGACCGAAATCTATAAATATAACGTATCAGTTATATAAAATTCGAAAAATTTTGGAGAAATATATGAATTTTTCAAATTTTCTAAATTTCTGCAATTTTCAAAACGCTGTAGTTTAAAAAGTACGCGTCGGATCGCGTTAAGAATGGTTGATTCGTTATCAGCAAACCCAAATCTAGAAGATAGGGTCAAAAATCGCGAAAAAAATCTTTAAAATTTTTCAGTTTTATAGAGAAGGGGGGACCCTTCTCTATCGTTTTTTCGTGGTCATAAAAATGGGTGTAGCTTCAAAACTGGTGGTCGTAGCTCAAAATTTTTTAGTTCTCTGTAATCAGCAGACCGAAATCTATAAATATAACCTATCAGTTATATAAAATTCGAAAAAATTTGGAGAAAAATATGAATTTTTCAAATTTTCTAAATTTCTGCAATTTTCAAAACGCTGTAGTTTAAAAAGTACGCTTCAGATCGCGTTAAGAATGGTTGATTCGTTATCAGCGAACCCAAATCTATAAGATAGGCTCAAAAAATTGCAAGAAAAAATTTCAAAATTTTTCAGTTTTATAGAGAAGGGGGGACCCTTCTCTATCGTTTTTTCGTGGCCATAAAAACGGGTGTAGCTTCTAAACTGGTGGTCGTAGCTCAAAATTTTTTAGTTCTCCGTAATCAGCAGACCGAAATCTATAAATATAACCTATCAGTTATATAAAACTCGAAAAAATTTGGAGAAAAATATGAATTTTTCAAATTTTCTAAATTTCTGCAATTTTCAAAACGCTGTAGTTTAAAAAGTACGCGTCAGATCGCGTTAAGAATGGTTGATTCGTTATCAGCGAACCCAAATCTATAAGATAGAGTCAAAAAATGGCAAGAAAAAATTTCAAAATTTTTCAGTTTTATAGAGAAGGCGGGACCCTTCTCTATCGTTTTTTCGTGGCCATAAAAACGGGTGTAGCTTCAAAACTGGTGGTCGTAGTTCAAAATTTTTTAGTTCTCCGTAATCAGCAGACCGAAATCTATAATTATAACCTATCAGTTATATAAAATTCGAAAAAATTTGGAGAAATATATGAATTTTTCAAATTTTCTAAATTTCTGCAATTTTCAAAACGCTGTAGTTTAAAAAGTACGCGTCGGATCGCGTTAAGAATGGTTGATTCGTTATCAGCAAACCCAAATCTAGAAGATAGGGTCAAAAATCGCGAAAAAAAATTTCAAAATTTTTCAGTTTTATAGAGAAGGGGGGACCCTTCTCTATCGTTTTTTCGTGGGCATAAAAACGGGTGTAGCTTCAAAACTGGTGGTCGTAGTTCAAAATTTTTTAGTTCTCCGTAATCAGCAGACCGAAATCTATAAATATAACCTATCAGTTATATAAAATTCGAAAAAATTTGGAGAAATATATGAATTTTTCAAATTTTCTAAATTTCTGCAATTTTCAAAACGCTGTAGTTTAAAAAGTACGCTTCAGATCGCGTTAAGAATGGTTGATTCGTTATCAGCAAACCCAAATCTAGAAGATAGGGTCAAAAAATCGCGAAAAAAAGTTTCAAAATTTTTCAGTTTTATAGAGAAGGGGGGACCCTTCTCTATCGTTTTTTCGTGGCCATAAAAACGGGCGTAGCTTCTAAACTGATGGTCGTAGCTCAAAATTTTTTAGTTCTCCGTAATCAGCAGACCAAAATCTATAAATATAACCTATCAGTTATATCAAAATCGAACAATTTTGGAAAAAAATATGAATTTTTCAAATTTTCCAAATTTCTGCAATTTTCAAAACTCTGTAGTTTAAAAAGTACGCGTCGGATCGCGTTAAGAATGGTTGATTCGTTATCAGCGAACCCAAATCTATAAGATAGGGTCAAAAAATTGCAAGAAAAAATTTCAAAATTTTTCAGTTTTATAGAGAAGGGGGGACCCTTCTCTATCGTTTTTTCGTGGCCATAAAAACGGGCGTAGCTTCTAAACTGATGGTCGTAGCTCAAAATTTTTTAGTTCTCCGTAATCAGCAGACCAAAATCTATAAATATAACCTATCAGTTATATAAAATTCGAAAAAATTTGGAGAAAAATATGAATTTTTCAAATTTTCTAAATTTCTGCAATTTTCAAAACGCTGTAGTTTAAAAAGTACGCTTCAGATCGCGTTAAGAATGGTTGATTCGTTATCAGCAAACCCAAATCTATAATATAGGGTCAAAAAATCGCGAAAAAAAATTTCAAAATTTTTCAGTTTTATAGAGAAGGGGGGACCCTTCTCTATCGTTTTTTCGTGGCCATAAAAACGGGCGTAGCTTCTAAACTGATGGTCGTAGCTCAAAATTTTTTAGTTCTCCGTAATCAGCAGACCAAAATCTATAAATATAACCTATCAGTTATATAAAATTCGAAAAAATTTGGAGAAAAATATGAATTTTTCAAATTTTCTAAATTTCTGCAATTTTCAAAACGCTGTAGTTTAAAAAGTACGCGTCAGATCGCGTTAAGAATGGTTGATTCGTTATCAGCGAACCCAAATCTATAAGATAGAGTCAAAAAATGGCAAGAAAAAATTTCAAAATTTTTCAGTTTTATAGAGAAGGCGGGACCCTTCTCTATCGTTTTTTCGTGGCCATAAAAACGGGTGTAGCTTCAAAACTGGTGGTCGTAGTTCAAAATTTTTTAGTTCTCCGTAATCAGCAGACCGAAATCTATAATTACAACCTATCAGTTATATAAAATTCGAAAAAATTTGGAGAAATATATGAATTTTTCAAATTTTCTAAATTTCTGCAATTTTCAAAACGCTGTAGTTTAAAAAGTACGCGTCGGATCGCGTTAAGAATGGTTGATTCGTTATCAGCAAACCCAAATCTAGAAGATAGGGTCAAAAATCGCGAAAAAAAATTTCAAAATTTTTCAGTTTTATAGAGAAGGGGGGACCCTTCTCTATCGTTTTTTCGTGGGCATAAAAACGGGTGTAGCTTCAAAACTGGTGGTCGTAGTTCAAAATTTTTTAGTTCTCCGTAATCAGCAGACCGAAATCTATAATTATAACCTATCAGTTATATAAAATTCGAAAAAATTTGGAGAAAAATATGAATTTTTCAAATTTTCTAAATTTCTGAAATTTTCAAAACGCTGTAGTTTAAAAAGTACGCGTCGGATCGCGTTAAGAATGGTTGATTCGTTATCAGCGAACCCAAATCTATAAGATAGGGTCAAAAAATCGCGAAAAAAAATTTCAAAATTTTTCAGTTTTATAGAGAAGGGGGGACCCTTCTCTATCGTTTTTTCGTGGCCATAAAAACGGGTGTAGCTTCTAAACTGGTAGTCGTAGCTTAAAATTTTTTAGTTCTCCGTAATCAGCAGACCGAAATCTATAAATATAACCTATCAGTTATATCAAAATCGAACAAATTTGGAGAAAAATATGAATTTTTCAAATTTTCTAAATTTCTGCAATTTTCAAAACGCTGTAGTTTAAAAAGAACGCGTCGGATCGCGTTAAGAATGGTTGATTCGTTATCAGCGAACCCAAATCTATAAGATAGTGTCAAAAAATCGCGAAAAAAAATTTCAAAATTTTTCAGTTTTATAGAGAAGGGGGGACCCTTCTCTATCGTTTTTTCGTGGCCATAAAAACGGGTGTAGCTTCTAAACTGGTAGTCGTAGCTTAAAATTTTTTAGTTCTCCGTAATCAGCAGACCGAAATCTATAAATATAACCTATCAGTTATATCAAAATCGAACAAATTTGGAGAAAAATATGAATTTTTCAAATTTTCTAAATTTCTGCAATTTTCAAAACGCTGTAGTTTAAAAAGAACGCGTCGGATCGCGTTAAGAATGGTTGATTCGTTATCAGCGAACCCAAATCTATAAGATAGTGTCAAAAAATCGCGAAAAAAAATTTCAAAATTTTTCACTTTTATAGAGAAGGGGGGACCCTTCTCTATCGTTTTTTCGTGGCCATAAAAACGGGTGTAGCTTCAAAACTGGTGGTCGTAGCTCAAATTTTTTTAGTTCTCCGTAATCAGCAGACCGAAATCTATAAATATAACCTATCAGTTATATAAAATTCGAAAAAATTTGGAGAAAAATATGAATTTTTCAAATTTTCTAAATTTCTGCAATTTTCAAAACGCTGTAGTTTAAAAAGAACGCGTCGGATCGCGTTAAGAATGGTTGATTCGTTATCAGCAAACCCAAATCTAGAAGATAGGGTCAAAAATCGCGAAAAAAAATTTCAAAATTTTTCAGTTTTATAGAGAAGGGGGGACCCTTCTCTATCGTTTTTTCGTGGCCATAAAAACGGGTGTAGCTTCTAAACTGGTGGTCGTAGCTCAACATTTTTTAGTTCTCCGTAATCAGCAGACCGAAATCTATAAATATAACCTATCAGTTATATCAAAATCGAACAAATTTGGAGAAAAATATGAATTTTTCAAATTTTCTAAATTTCTGCAATTTTCAAAACGCTGTAGTTTAAAAAGTACCCGTTGGATCGCATTAAGAATGGTTGATTCGTTATCAGCGAACCCAAATCTATAAGATAGGGTCAAAAAATCGCGAAAAAAAATTTCAAAATTTTTCACTTTTATAGAGAAGGGGGGACCCTTCTCTATCGTTTTTTCGTGGCCATAAAAACGGGTGTAGCTTCAAAACTGGTGGTCGTAGCTCAAATTTTTTTAGTTCTCCGTAATCAGCAGACCGAAATCTATAAATATAACCTATCAGTTATATAAAATTCGAAAAAATTTGGAGAAAAATATGAATTTTTCAAATTTTCTAAATTTCTGCAATTTTCAAAACGCTGTAGTTTAAAAAGAACGCGTCGGATCGCGTTAAGAATGGTTGATTCGTTATCAGCGAACCCAAATCTATAAGATAGTGTCAAAAAATCGCGAAAAAAAATTTCAAAATTTTTCAGTTTTATAGAGAAGGGGGGACCCTTCTCTATCGTTTTTTCGTGGCCATAAAAACGGGTGTAGCTTCTAAACTGGTAGTCGTAGCTTAAAATTTTTTAGTTCTCCGTAATCAGCAGACCGAAATCTATAAATATAACCTATCAGTTATATCAAAATCGAACAAATTTGGAGAAAAATATGAATTTTTCAAATTTTCTAAATTTCTGCAATTTTCAAAACGCTGTAGTTTAAAAAGTACGCGTCAGATCGCGTTAAGAATGGTTGATTCGTTATCAGCGAACCCAAATCTATAAGATGGGGTCAAAAAATCGCGAAAAAAAATTTCAAAATTTTTCAGTTTTATAGAGAAGGGGGGACCCTTCTCTATCGTTTTTTCGTGGCCATAAAAACGGGTGTAGCTTCAAAACTGGTGGTCGTAGCTCAACATTTTTTAGTTCTCCGTAATCAGCAGACCGAAATCTATAAATATAACCTATCAGTTATATAAAATTCGAAAAAATTTGGAGAAAAATTTGAATTTTTCAAATTTTCTAAATTTCTGCAATTTTCAAAACGCTGTAGTTTAAAAAGTACCCGTTGGATCGCGTTAAGAATGGTTGATTCGTTATCAGCGAACCCAAATCTATAAGATAGGGTCAAAAAATCGCGAAAAAAAATTTCAAAATTTTTTAGTTTTATAGAGAAGGGGGGACCCTTCACTATCGTTTTTTCGTGGCCATAAAAACGGGTGTAGCTTCAAAACTGGTGGTCGTAGCTCAAAATTTTTTAGTTCTCCGTAATCAGCAGACCGAAATCTATAAATATAACTTATCAGTTATATAAAATTCGAAAAAATTTGGAGAAAAATATGAATTTTTCAAATTTTCTAAATTTCTGCAATTTTCAAAACGCTGTAGTTTAAAAAGTACGCGTCGGATCGCGTTAAGAATGGTTGATTCGTTATCAGCGAACCCAAATCTATAAGATAGGGTCAAAAACTCGCGAAAAAAAATTTCAAAATTTTTCAGTTTTATTGAGAAGGGGGGACCCTTCTCTATCGTTTTTTCGTGGCCATAAAAACGGGTGTAGCTTCTAAACTAGTGGTCGTAGCTCAAAATTTTTTAGTTCTCCGTAATCAGCAGACCAAAATCTATGAATATAACCTATCAGTTATATCAAAATCGAACAAATTTGGAAAAAAATATGAATTTTTCAAATTTTCTAAATTTCTGCAATTTTCAAAACGCTGTAGTTTAAAAAGTACGCGTCGGATCGCGTTAAGAATGGTTGATTCGTTATCAGCGAACCCAAATCTATAAGATGAGGTCAAAAAATCGCGGAAAAATTTTTTAAAATTTTTCAGTTTTATAGAGAAGGGGGGACCCTTCTCTATCGTTTTTTCGTGGCCATAAAAACGGGTGTAGCTTCAAAACTGGTGGTCGTAGTTCAAAATTTTTTAGTTCTCCGTAATCAGCAGACCGAAATCTATAAATATAACCTATCAGTTATATAAAATTCGAAAAAATTTGGAGAAAAATATGAATTTTTCAAATTTTCTAAATTTCTGCAATTTTCAAAACGCTGTAGTTTAAAAAGTACGCGTCGGATCGCGTTAAGAATGGTTGATTCGTTATCAGCGAACCCAAATCTATAAGATGAGGTCAAAAAATCGCGGAAAAATTTTTTAAAATTTTTCAGTTTTATAGAGAAGGGGGGACCCTTCTCTATCGTTTTTTCGTGGCCATAAAAACGGGTGTAGCTTCAAAACTGGTGGTCGTAGCTCAAAGATTTTTAGTTCTCCGTAATCAGCAGACCGAAATCTATAAATATAACCTATCAGTTATAAAAAATTCGAAAAAATTTGGAGAAAAATATGAATTTTTCAAATTTTCTAAATTTCTGCAATTTTCAAAACGCTGTAGTTTAAAAAGTACGCGTCGGATCGCGTTAAGAATGGTTGATTCATTATCAGCGAACCCAAATCTATAAGATGAGGTCAAAAAATCGCGGAAAAATTTTTTAAAATTTTTCAGTTTTATAGAGAAGGGGGGACCCTTCTCTATCGTTTTTTCGTGGCCATAAAAACGGGTGTAGCTTCAAAACTGGTGGTCGTAGTTCAAAATTTTTTAGTTCTCCGTAATCAGCAGACCGAAATCTATAAATATAACCTATCAGTTATATAAAATTCGAAAAAATTTGGAGAAAAATATGAATTTTTCAAATTTTCTAAATTTCTGCAATTTTCAAAACGCTGTAGTTTAAAAAGTACGCGTCGGATCGCGTTAAGAATGGTTGATTCGTTATCAGCGAACCCAAATCTATAAGATGAGGTCAAAAAATCGCGGAAAAATTTTTTAAAATTTTTCAGTTTTATAGAGAAGGGGGGACCCTTCTCTATCGTTTTTTCGTGGCCATAAAAACGGGTGTAGCTTCAAAACTGGTGGTCGTAGCTCAAAGATTTTTAGTTCTCCGTAATCAGCAGACCGAAATCTATAAATATAACCTATCAGTTATAAAAAATTCGAAAAAATTTGGAGAAAAATATGAATTTTTCAAATTTTCTAAATTTCTGCAATTTTCAAAACGCTGTAGTTTAAAAAGTACGCGTCGGATCGCGTTAAGAATGGTTGATTCATTATCAGCGAACCCAAATCTATAAGATAGGGTCAAAAAATCGCGAAAAAAAATTTCAAAATTTTTCAGTTTTATAGAGAAGGGGGGACCCTTCTCTATCGTTTTTTCGTGGCCATAAAAACGGGTGTAGCTTCAAAACTGGTGGTCGTAGCTCAAAGATTTTTAGTTCTCCGTAATCAGCAGACCGAAATCTATAAATATAACCTATCAGTTATAAAAAATTCGAAAAAATTTGGAGAAAAATATGAATTTTTCAAATTTTCTAAATTTCTGCAATTTTCAAAACGCTGTAGTTTAAAAAGTACGCGTCGGATCGCGTTAAGAATGGTTGATTCATTATCAGCGAACCCAAATCTATAAGATAAGGTCAACAAATCGCGAAAAAAAATTTCAAAATTTTTCAGTTTTATAGAGAAGGGGGGACCCTTCTCTATCGTTTTTTCGTGGCCATAAAAACGGGTGTAGCTTCAAAACTGGTGGTCGTAGCTCAAAATTTTTTAGTTCTCCGTAATCAGCAGACCGAAATCTATAAATATAACTTATCAGTTATATAAAATTCGAAAAAATTTGGAGAAAAATATGAATTTTTCAAATTTTCTAAATTTCTGCAATTTTCAAAACGCTGTAGTTTAAAAAGTACGCGTCGGATCGCGTTAAGAATGGTTGATTCATTATCAGCGAACCCAAATCTATAAGATAGGGTCAAAAAATCGCGAAAAAAAATTTCAAAATTTTTCAGTTTTATAGAGAAGGGGGGACCCTTCTCTATCGTTTTTTCGTGGCCATAAAAACGGGTGTAGCTTCTAAACTGGTAGTCGTAACTTAAAATTTGTTAGTTCTCCGTAATCAGCAGACCGAAATCTGTAAATATAACATATCAGTTATATAAAACTCGAAAAAATTTGGAAAAAAATATGAATTTTTCAAATTTTCTAAATTTCTGCAATTTTCAAAACGCTGTAGTTTAAAAAGTACGCGTCGGATCGCGTTAAGAATGGTTGATTCGTTATCAGCGAACCCAAATCTATAAGATAGGGTCAAAAACTCGCGAAAAAAAATTTCAAAATTTTTCAGTTTTATTGAGAAGGGGGGACCCTTCTCTATCGTTTTTTCGTGGCCATAAAAACGGGTGTAGCTTCAAAACTGGTGGTCGTAGCTCAAAATTTTTTATTTCTCCGTAATCAGCAGACCGAAATCTATAAATATAACCTATCAGTTATATCAAAATCGAACAAATTTGGAAAAAATATCAATTTTTCAAATTTTCTAAATTTCTGCAATTTTCAAAACGCTGTAGTTTAAAAAGTACGCGTCGGATTGCGTTAAGAATGGTTGATTCGTTATCAGCGAACCCAAATCTATAAGATAGGGTCAAAAAATCGCGAAAAAAAATTTCAAAATTTGTCAGTTTTATAGAGAAGGGGGGACCCTTCTCTATCGTTTTTTCGTGGCCATAAAAACGAGTGTAGCTTCTAAACTGGTGGTCGTAGCTCAAATTTTTTTAGTTCTCCGTAATCAGCAAACCGAAATCTATAAATATAACCTATTAGTTATATAAAATTCGAAAAAATTTGGAGAAAAATATGAATTTTTCAAATTTTCTAAATTTCTGCAATTTTCAAAACGCTGTAGTTTAAAAAGTACGCTTCAGATCGCGTTAAGAATGGTTGATTCGTTATCAGCGAACCCAAATCTATAAGATAGGGTCAAAAAATCGCGAAAAAAAATTTCAAAATTTTTCAGTTTTATAGAGAAGGGGGGACCCTTCTCTATCGTTTTTTCGTGGCCATAAAAACGAGTGTAGCTTCTAAACTGGTGGTCGTAGCTCAAATTTTTTTAGTTCTCCGTAATCAGCAAACCGAAATCTATAAATATAACCTATTAGTTATATAAAATTCGAAAAAATTTGGAGAAAAATATGAATTTTTCAAATTTTCTAAATTTCTGCAATTTTCAAAACGCTGTAGTTTAAAAAGTACGCGTCGGATCGCGTTAAGAATGGTTGATTCGTTATCAGCGAACCCAAATCTATAAGATAGGGTCAAAAAATCGCGAAAAAAATCTTTAAAATTTTTCAGTTTTATAGAGAAGGGGGGACCCTTCTCTATCGTTTTTTCGTGGTCATAAAAATGGGTGTAGCTTCAAAACTGGTGGTCGTAGCTCAAAATTTTTTAGTTCTCTGTAATCAGCAGACCGAAATCTATAAATATAACCTATCAGTTATATAAAATTCGAAAAAAATTGGAGAAAAATATGAATTTTTCAAATTTTCTAAATTTCTGCAATTTTCAAAACGCTGTAGTTTAAAAAGTACGCGTCGGATCGCGTTAAGAATGGTTGATTCGTTATCAGCGAACCCAAATCTATAAGATAGGGTCAAAAAATCGCGAAAAAAAATTTCAAAATTTTTCAGTTTTATAGAGAAGGGGGGACCCTTCTCTATCGTTTTTTCGTGGCCATAAAAGCGAGTGTAGCTTCTAAACTAGTGGTCGTAGCTCAAATTTTTTTAGTTCTCCGTAATCAGCAGACCGAAATCTATAAATATAACCTATCAGTTATATAAAATTCGAAAAAATTTGGAGAAAAATATGAATTTTTCAAATTTTCTAAATTTCTGCAATTTTCAAAACGCTGTACTTTAAAAAGTACGCGTCCGATCGCGTTAAGAATGGTTGATTCGTTATCAGCGAACCCAAATCTATAAGATAGGGTCAAAAAATCGCGAAAAAAAATTTCAAAATTTTTCAGTTTTATAGAGAAGGGGGGACCCTTCTCTATCGTTTTTTCGTGGCCATAAAAACGGGTGTAGCTTCTAAACTGGTAGTCGTAGCTTAAAATTTTTTAGTTCTCCGTAATCAGCAGACCGAAATCTATAAATATAACCTATCAGTTATATCAAAATCGAACAAATTTGGAGAAAAATATGAATTTTTCAAATTTTCTAAATTTCTGCAATTTTCAAAACGCTGTAGTTTAAAAAGTACGCTTCAGATCGCGTTAAGAATGGTTGATTCGTTATCAGCGAACCCAAATCTATAAGATAGGGTCAAAAAATCGCGAAAAAAAATTTCAAAATTTTTCAGTTTTATAGAGAAGGGGGGACCCTTCTCTATCGTTTTTTCGTGGCCATAAAAGCGAGTGTAGCTTCTAAACTGGTGGTCGTAGCTCAAATTTTTTTAGTTCTCCGTAATCAGCAGACCGAAATCTATAAATATAACCTATCAGTTATATAAAATTCGAAAAAATTTGGAGAAAAATATGAATTTTTCAAATTTTCTAAATTTCTGCAATTTTCAAAACGCTGTAGTTTAAAAAGTACGCGTCGGATCGCGTTAAAAATGGTTAATTCGTTATCAGCGAACCCAAATCTATAAGATAGGGTCAAAAAATCGCGAAAAAAAAATTTCAAAATTTTTCAGTTTTATAGAAAAGGGGGGACCCTTCTCTATCGTTTTTTCGTGGCCATAAAAACGGGCGTAGCTTCTAAACTGGTGGTCGTAGCTCAAAATTTTTTAGTTCTCCGTAATCAGCAGACCAAAATCTATGAATATAACCTATCAGTTATATCAAAATCGAACAAATTTGGAAAAAAATATGAATTTTTCAAATTTTCTAAATTTCTGCAATTTTCAAAACGCTGTAGTTTAAAAAGTACGCGTCGGATCGCGTTAAGAATGGTTGATTCGTTATCAGCGAACCCAAATCTATAAGATGAGGTCAAAAAATCGCGGAAAAATTTTTTAAAATTTTTCAGTTTTATAGAGAAGGGGGGACCCTTCTCTATCGTTTTTTCGTGGCCATAAAAACGGGTGTAGCTTCAAAACTGGTGGTCGTAGTTCAAAATTTTTTAGTTCTCCGTAATCAGCAGACCGAAATCTATAAATATAACCTATCAGTTATATAAAATTCGAAAAAATTTGGAGAAAAATATGAATTTTTCAAATTTTCTAAATTTTTGCAATTTTCAAAACGCTGTAGTTTAAAAAGTACGCGTCGGATCGCGTTAAGAATGGTTGATTCGTTATCAGCGAACCCAAATCTATAAGATGAGGTCAAAAAATCGCGGAAAATTTTTTTAAAATTTTTCAGTTTTATAGAGAAGGGGGGACCCTTCTCTATCGTTTTTTCGTGGCCATAAAAACGGGTGTAGCTTCAAAACTGGTGGTCGTAGCTCAAAGATTTTTAGTTCTCCGTAATCAGCAGACCGAAATCTATAAATATAACCTATCAGTTATAAAAAATTCGAAAAAATTTGGAGAAAAATATGAATTTTTCAAATTTTCTAAATTTCTGCAATTTTCAAAACGCTGTAGTTTAAAAAGTACGCGTCGGATCGCGTTAAGAATGGTTGATTCATTATCAGCGAACCCAAATCTATAAGATAAGGTCAACAAATCGCGAAAAAAAATTTCAAAATTTTTCAGTTTTATAGAGAAGGGGGGACCCTTCTCTATCGTTTTTTCGTGGCCATAAAAACGGGTGTAGCTTCAAAACTGGTGGTCGTAGCTCAAAATTTTTTAGTTCTCCGTAATCAGCAGACCGAAATCTATAAATATAACTTATCAGTTATATAAAATTCGAAAAAATTTGGAGAAAAATATGAATTTTTCAAATTTTCTAAATTTCTGCAATTTTCAAAACGCTGTAGTTTAAAAAGTACGCGTCGGATCGCGTTAAGAATGGTTGATTCATTATCAGCGAACCCAAATCTATAAGATAGGGTCAAAAAATCGCGAAAAAAAATTTCAAAATTTTTCAGTTTTATAGAGAAGGGGGGACCCTTCTCTATCGTTTTTTCGTGGCCATAAAAACGGGTGTAGCTTCTAAACTGGTAGTCGTAACTTAAAATTTGTTAGTTCTCCGTAATCAGCAGACCGAAATCTGTAAATATAACATATCAGTTATATAAAACTCGAAAAAATTTGGAAAAAATATGAATTTTTCAAATTTTCTAAATTTCTGCAATTTTCAAAACGCTGTAGTTTAAAAAGTACGCGTCGGATCGCGTTAAGAATGGTTGATTCGTTATCAGCGAACCCAAATCTATAAGATAGGGTCAAAAACTCGCGAAAAAAAATTTCAAAATTTTTCAGTTTTATTGAGAAGGGGGGACCCTTCTCTATCGTTTTTTCGTGGCCATAAAAACGGGTGTAGCTTCAAAACTGGTGGTCGTAGCTCAAAATTTTTTATTTCTCCGTAATCAGCAGACCGAAATCTATAAATATAACCTATCAGTTATATCAAAATCGAACAAATTTGGAAAAAAATATGAATTTTTCAAATTTTCTAAATTTCTGCAATTTTCAAAACTCTGTAGTTTAAAAAGTACGCGTCGGATCGCGTTAAGAATGGTTAATTCGTTATCAGCGAACCCAAATCTATAACATAGGGTCAAAAAATCGCGAAAAAAATTTTTAAAATTTTTCAGTTTTATAGAGAAGGGGGGACCCTTCTCTATCATTTTTTCGTGGCCATAAAAACGGGTGTAGCTTCTAAACTGGTGTTCGTAGCTCAAAATTTTTTAGTTATCCGTAATCAGCAGACCGAAATCTATAAATATAACCTATCAGTTATATAATACTCGAACAAATTTGGAAAAAAATATGAATTTTTCAAATTTTCTAAATTTCTGCAATTTTCAAAACGCTGTAGTTTAAAAAGTACCCGTTGGATCGCGTTAAGAATGGTTGATTCGTTATCAGCGAACCCAAATCTATAAGATAGGGTCAAAAAATCGCAAGAAAAAATTTCAAAATTTTTCAGTTTTATAGAGAAGGGAGGACCCTTCTCTATCGTTTTTTCGTGGCCATAAAAATGGGTGTAGCTTCAAAACTGGTGGTCGTAGCTCAAAATTTTTTAGTTCTCCGTAATCAGCAGACCAAAATCTATAAATATAACCTATCAGTTATATCAAAATCGAACAATTTTGGAAAAAAATATGAATTTTTCAAATTTTCTAAATTTGTGCAATTTTCAAAACGCTGTAGTTTAAAAAGTACGCGTCGGATCGCAATAAGAATGGTTGATTCGTTATCAGCGAACCCAAATCTATAAGATAGGGTCAAAAAATCGCGAAAAAAAATTTAAAAATGTTTCAGTTTTATAGAGAAGGGGGGACCCTTCTCTATCGTTTTTTCGTGGCCATAAAAACGGGTGTAGCTTCAAAAATGGTGGTCGTAGCTCAAAATTTTTTAGTTCTCCGTAATCAGCAGACCAAAATCTATTAATATAACCTATCAGTTATATCAAAATCGAACAATTTTGGAAAAAAATATGAATTTTTCAAATTTTCTAAATTTGTGCAATTTTCAAAACGCTGTAGTTTAAAAAGTACGCGTCGGATCGCAATAAGAATGGTTGATTCGTTATCAGCGAACCCAAATCTATAAGATAGGGTCAAAAAATCGCGAAAAAAAATTTAAAAATGTTTCAGTTTTATAGAGAAGGGGGGACCCTTCTCTATCGTTTTTTCGTGGCCATAAAAACGGGTGTAGCTTCAAAAATGGTGGTCGTTGCTCAAAATTTTTTAGTTCTCCGTAATCAGCAGACCAAAATCTATTAATATAACCTATCAGTTATATCAAAATCGAACAATTTTGGAAAAAAATATGAATTTTTCAAATTTTCTAAATTTCTGCAATTTTCAAAACTCTGTAGTTTAAAAAGTACGCGTCGGATCGCGTTAAGAATGGTTGATTCGTTATCAGCGAACCCAAATCTATAAGATAGGGTCAAAAAATCGCGAGAAAAATTTTTAAAATTTTTCAGTTTTATAGAGAAGGGGGGACCCTTCTCTATCGTTTTTTCGTGGCCATAAAAACGGGCGTAGCTTCTAAACTGGTGGTCGTAGCTCAAAATTTTTTAGTTCTCCGTAATCAGCAGACCAAAATCTATAAATATAACCTATCAGTTATATCAAAATCGAACAAATTTGGAAAAAAATATGAATTTTTCAAATTTTCTAAATTTCTGCAATTTTCAAAACGCTGTAGTTTAAAAAGTACGCGTCGGATCGCGTTAAGAATGGTTGATTCGTTATCAGCAAACCCAAATCTATAAGATAGGGTCAACAAATCGCGAAAAAAAATTTCAAAATTTTTCAGTCTTATAGAGAAGGGGGGACGCTTCTCTATCGTTTTTTCGTGGCCATAAAAACGGGTGTAGCTTCTAAACTGGTGGTCGTAGCTCAAATTTTTTTAGTTCTCCGTAATCAGCAGACCGAAATCTATAAATATAACTTATCAGTTATAAAAAATTCGAAAAAATTTGGAAAAAAATATGAATTTTTCAAATTTTCTAAATTTCTGCAATTTTCAAAACGCTGTAGTTTAAAAAGTACGCGTCAGATCTCGTTAAGAATGGTTGATTCGTTATCAGCGTACCCAAATCTATAAGATAGGGTCAAAAAATCGCGAAAAAAAATTTCAAAATTTTTCAGTTTTATAGAGAAGGGGGGACCCTTCTCTATCGTTTTTTCGTGGCCATAAAAACGGGCGTAGCTTCTAAACTGGTGGTCGTAGCTCAAAATTTTTTAGTTCTCCGTAATCAGCAGACCAAAATCTATAAATATAACCTATCAGTTATATCAAAATCGAACAAATTTGGAAAAAAATATGAATTTTTCAAATTTTCTAAATTTCTGCAATTTTCAAAACGCTGTAGTTTAAAAAGTACGCGTCGGATCGCGTTAAGAATGGTTGATTCGTTATCAGCAAACCCAAATCTATAAGATAGGGTCAACAAATCGCGAAAAAAAATTTCAAAATTTTTCAGTCTTATAGAGAAGGGGGGACGCTTCTCTATCGTTTTTTCGTGGCCATAAAAACGGGTGTAGCTTCAAAAATGGTGGTCGTAGCTCAAAATTTTTTAGTTCTCCGTAATCAGCAGACCAAAATCTATAAATATAACCTATCAGTTATATAAAATTCGAAAAAATTTGGAGAAAAATATGAATTTTTCAAATTTTCTAAATTTCTGCAATTTTCAAAACGCTGTAGTTTAAAAAGTACGCGTCAGATCTCGTTAAGAATGGTTGATTCGTTATCAGCGTACCCAAATCTATAAGATAGGGTCAAAAAATCGCGAAAAAAAATTTCTAAATTTTTCAGTTTTATAGAGAAGGGGGGACCCTTCTCTATCGTTTTTTCGTGGCCATAAAAACGGGTATAGCTTCTAAACTGGTGGTCGTAGCTCAAAATTTTTTAGTTCTCCGTAATCAGCAGACCGAAATCTATAAATATAACCTATCAGTTATATAAAATTCGAAAAAAATTGGAGAAAAATATGAATTTTTCAAATTTTCTAAATTTCTGCAATTTTCAATACGCTGTAGTTTAAAAAGTACGCGTCAGATCGCGTTAAGAATGGTTGATTCGTTATCAGCGAACCCAAATCTAGAAGATAGGGTCAAAAAATCGCGAATAAAAAATTTCAAAATTTTTCAGTTTTATTGAGAAGGGGGGACCTTTCTCTATCGTTTTTTCGTGGCCATAAAAACGGGTGTAGCTTCAAAACTGGTGGTCGTAGTTCAAAATTTTTTAGTTCTCCGTAATCAGCAGACCGAAATCTATAAATATAACCTATCAGTTATATAAAATTCGAAAAAATTTGGAGAAAAATATGAATTTTTCAAATTTTCTAAATTTTTGCAATTTTCAAAACGCTGTAGTTTAAAAAGTACGCGTCGGATCGCGTTAAGAATGGTTGATTCGTTATCAGCGAACCCAAATCTATAAGATGAGGTCAAAAAATCGCGGAAAATTTTTTTAAAATTTTTCAGTTTTATAGAGAAGGGGGGACCCTTCTCTATCGTTTTTTCGTGGCCATAAAAACGGGTGTAGCTTCAAAACTGGTGGTCGTAGCTCAAAGATTTTTAGTTCTCCGTAATCAGCAGACCGAAATCTATAAATATAACCTATCAGTTATAAAAAATTCGAAAAAATTTGGAGAAAAATATGAATTTTTCAAATTTTCTAAATTTCTGCAATTTTCAAAACGCTGTAGTTTAAAAAGTACGCGTCGGATCGCGTTAAGAATGGTTGATTCATTATCAGCGAACCCAAATCTATAAGATAAGGTCAACAAATCGCGAAAAAAAATTTCAAAATTTTTCAGTTTTATAGAGAAGGGGGGACCCTTCTCTATCGTTTTTTCGTGGCCATAAAAACGGGTGTAGCTTCAAAACTGGTGGTCGTAGCTCAAAATTTTTTAGTTCTCCGTAATCAGCAGACCGAAATCTATAAATATAACTTATCAGTTATATAAAATTCGAAAAAATTTGGAGAAAAATATGAATTTTTCAAATTTTCTAAATTTCTGCAATTTTCAAAACGCTGTAGTTTAAAAAGTACGCGTCGGATCGCGTTAAGAATGGTTGATTCATTATCAGCGAACCCAAATCTATAAGATAGGGTCAAAAAATCGCGAAAAAAAATTTCAAAATTTTTCAGTTTTATAGAGAAGGGGGGACCCTTCTCTATCGTTTTTTCGTGGCCATAAAAACGGGTGTAGCTTCTAAACTGGTAGTCGTAACTTAAAATTTGTTAGTTCTCCGTAATCAGCAGACCGAAATCTGTAAATATAACATATCAGTTATATAAAACTCGAAAAAATTTGGAAAAAATATGAATTTTTCAAATTTTCTAAATTTCTGCAATTTTCAAAACGCTGTAGTTTAAAAAGTACGCGTCGGATCGCGTTAAGAATGGTTGATTCGTTATCAGCGAACCCAAATCTATAAGATAGGGTCAAAAACTCGCGAAAAAAAATTTCAAAATTTTTCAGTTTTATTGAGAAGGGGGGACCCTTCTCTATCGTTTTTTCGTGGCCATAAAAACGGGTGTAGCTTCAAAACTGGTGGTCGTAGCTCAAAATTTTTTATTTCTCCGTAATCAGCAGACCGAAATCTATAAATATAACCTATCAGTTATATCAAAATCGAACAAATTTGGAAAAAAATATGAATTTTTCAAATTTTCTAAATTTCTGCAATTTTCAAAACTCTGTAGTTTAAAAAGTACGCGTCGGATCGCGTTAAGAATGGTTAATTCGTTATCAGCGAACCCAAATCTATAACATAGGGTCAAAAAATCGCGAAAAAAATTTTTAAAATTTTTCAGTTTTATAGAGAAGGGGGGACCCTTCTCTATCATTTTTTCGTGGCCATAAAAACGGGTGTAGCTTCTAAACTGGTGTTCGTAGCTCAAAATTTTTTAGTTATCCGTAATCAGCAGACTAATATCTATAAATATAACCTATCAGTTATATAAAATTCGAAAAAATTTGGAGAAAAATATGAATTTTTCAAATTTTCTAAATTTCTGCAATTTTCAAAACTCTGTAGTTTAAAAAGTACGCGTCGGATCGCGTTAAGAATGGTTGATTCGTTATCAGCGAACCCAAATCTAGAAGATAGGGTCAAAAAATCGCGAATAAAAAATTTCAAAATTTTTCAGTATTATTGAGAAGGGGGGACCCTTCTCTATCGTTTTTTCGTGGCCATAAAAACGGGTGTAGCTTCTAAACTAGTGGTCGTAGCTCAAAATTTTTTAGTTCTCCGTAATCAGCAGATTGATATCTATAAATATAACCTATCAGATATATAAGATTCGAAAGAATTTAGAAAGAAATATGAATTTTTCAAATTTTCTAAATTTCTGCAATTTTCAAAACGCTGTAGTTTAAACAGTACGCGTCGGATCGCGTTAACAATGGTTGATTCGTTATCAGCGAACCGAAATCTATAAGATAAAGTCAAAAAATCGCGAAAAAAAATTTCAATTTGGTGGAAAAACTATTTTTATAAAGTATCTAGTGGGAAATTCAGTTTAAATTTTCTTGCTTTACTAGAAAGCTCAAAATTGTTTAAAAAACGGTAGTTTTGATGAGCCCTAATAATATGTTATTATTTTTAGTGAAAATAAAATAAATATAATAATATGTTTACAAGCGCGCCCTCACGCCATTGTCAATAAAATTTTTTTGCGCAAGTACTGTGATTTGCAGCAGCCAAAGTAAGTCGTATTTGCGCGTATCGCATTATTTCATCAGTCTTCGCGAAACAATCAACAAATCAACGGGTGTCCGCGGGTGTGTTAAATAAATCCTTTAAATTTTGGTGCAAATTTATAAACACATCAATAAAATTAGGTTAAATTAGTGCTCAATTGTGATATTAATAAATTAAAGTGGTTAGTTTTGATGAAAACTGTTGGGAAAACCTCCTGGATAAGAGGAAAATTCTACCACACGCTACATTGAAATGCAAGGTAATTTTTAAGAAAATACGATATCACGTTACGCTGTGAATTTTCATTTTTAATATTAAATTTAGCGTAAAAGCGCGTGGAAATCAAATGTATTTCTACTTCGATTTAAACAAACACAACATAAAAATTTCATTCACTTTATTTCTTTTAATTATTTGCCTCTCCTCGAGTACGCCAGTGGTTTTCCACTTTCCATCGTAATTTTAAAAAAATGTGATAAAGCGACTGCAAGCTGTTTCCTGATTTCTTTTTTCGATGTTTGATGAAAATTAAAGAAGAGTGAGCATACAAAATTATAATTTTGAAAATGTCGTTGAAAATATAAAAAAATATACTTTAAATTATAGGCGCCATTATAACGGTATAATTTTTTTAGGATCTTTTTGATTTAAAAAATATTATTTTAGTCGAATTTTGAGTCGAAAAAATATTGTTTTATTGTTATAAATATTTTTACAAAATTTTGTCCCTATATTTAATAGGCCAGGGTAGAATTATGGAAAATTTTAAGGGAAACCTTGGAAAATTCGTGTTTTTTTTAAGAAAATCCATATTTTCGGTACGAATTTTATAATTTGAGCTCGAAAATTGTTAATAATTTTTTTTTGTTTATAATATTTTTACAAAATTTTCCACATGAATTTATGATGTTTTTGGAAAATTCCAATGGAAACTTGAGAAAATTCATGTTTTTATAAGTAATTTCGTATTTTAGTCATTATTTTAGAAGTTTGAGTTACAAAATTGTTAATAACTTTTTTATTTTTACAAACTTTTGTATATTTGTTTATGATATTCCAATTTATCATTATTAAAATTTTCGTTAAAAAAATCCAACAGAAACCTGGAAAACGGTTGATTTTGATAGTTTAAATTTTGAATAACTGTTTTATTCTTGTTAATATTTATACCAAATTTTGCAAGTGCATTCATGATACTACTATTTATTTAACGGTAAAATTCTTGTCAGAAAATTCCAATGAAGGCATGGGAAAATTCATGATTTTCTAAATTATTTCGTATTTTATTATCATTTTGGTTTTGATACACGAGCTACAAAATTGTTATAATAACTTTTTCATTGTTATAAATATTTTAACAAAATTTTGTCCAATTAATTCAACATACTATAGTAAAATAATGAAATACGTTCTACTGGAAAATTTTAATGGAAACCTTTGTACTTTGTGTTTTTTCTGAAGAAAATCAAAATTTTAGGTACTAGTTTCACAATTTCAGCTAGGAAATGGTTAATAACTTTTTCATTAATTACGGTGAAAAGTGGAAAAACCACTGGCGTACCCAAGGATGGGGGAGGGGGTTTGGGTTTCGAAATAAATAAAGAAAATATACACATTTTCTAAAATTGTTTTAAACTAGGAACAAAAAAATGAGATGTGTTGCATTTGAAAAAACAAAGTTGATGTAAAACCGGAAATAGTATTAAAAAAATAGTACATTAAATGTGTTTTCTTGTACCATACAACATACAACATACAACACAGTCAAATTTATATTTTAATAAATAAAAAAATGATAAAGGTGACTCATGTTTCATTATCACCCAGTATACAGGATATTGAATCTATTAAAAATTAATTGTTTTTTTTTCTTATTTATCACCTTGCATATTTTTTTATACCGGGCTGAAGGTACATACATTTAAAGGCATTTTTTTTTCAAAATCAGACCAGGAGTCAATATAAGGGCTATTTTTTTTTAATTTTGCTACAGATACAGTTTTTAGTAAAACTGTATAAAAGGTTTTTTGAAAATCAGACCAGGAGTCAAAAGATTTAAAAAATAATGAAAAAAATCAGTCATTTATTCAGATTTTATTTTTTTAATCGAAAACAAAAAAAGTGTATGGGCAGTAAAACTGCATAATAAGTTTTTTCAAAATTAGACCAGAAGACAAGAAATTTAAAATATACCCAAGGAAAATAATCAGTTACATTTTCACATTTTATGTTTTTAATCGAAAACAAGAAAAAATGTAGGGGCTCAATTTTTTTATATTTTGTTACACATAATTTTTTTTCGATTAAAAAAATAAAATGTTAAAATTGACTGATTTTTTAATTTAACAACTATGAATAATCTAATTTAATTTTTTTTTTATTTTCAGGTCGTGGGTAAAGTACTTCTCAAAGGCTTTTACACGTTTCAAAAGGTTAATGACATTTTTTTAAACTCTGGAATTAGATAGAAAGTATATTTTCAATTTTCATATCGTTGTTTTGGTGGGATGAATCCAGAAAATATGATCACTTCGAGTCACTACATATTATAGGAGGAAGTCACAAAATTGTCCACCCTATCCTTGGATTTATTTCAAAAGTATGATTAGAGGTAAAAAAGAATCAAAATGTTTTATTTTTTAATTTTTTTTCAATTTATAGGTCGAAGGCTACACCATGAAAAAAGAGGCAATCAAAAAATGTGAGGAGTGCGCGTACGTGAGTGGTAATTCAAAATTCGGAGACTTTATAAAAGTGCAGTCAAAACTTTTGAAAGTGCGGAGTATAATTAAAAATTCATTATTAAAGAACTAAGTTCCGCGAGTTAAGTGTTTAAAAAATGATTCGTTCCGTAATAAATTAAGTGGTGGACTAAAATCGTTATTTTTTGGATCTCATGAGCAGCTGAATGGAATAACGCAAGTTCCAAGAGTTCTAAGGTTGGTATTTCAAATTTTTTTAATGTTTTACTTTAAAAATCAAAAAAAAACCAAGTTTTCAAAATTTAGTAAAAATAGAACAAAATCTAATTATATTCTTTTTTAAATTTCAGATCGTGGGTAAAGCACTTTCTAAAGGCTTTTGCACGACTAAAAGGTTAGTGGTATTTTTTTAAAAAAACTCTGAAATTATTTCAATATTATTTATGAATTTTCTACCGAACGTCTGCAGAAACGTCGATTTTTCACCGGAAAATTGGGAAAATTCATATCTCGGTTGATTTACACCTAAAAAAAAATAAAATTTACCGTTTTATTAGATTTCAACAAAGAATCCAAATTTTCTTTTTTCAAAAAAACGAAATATTTTGACTTTGAAAATCTAAAAAAAAATCGAAAATTTTTTTTGATATTTTTTTAGATCGGATTCGGACTCCTTTTTTAAATCTTAAGTTAAAATGTTTTTGTATTTTTTCCTGCGACCGAAATTAGGCGAGATATGATTATGAATTTTTCAAATTTTCAAAATTTCTGTAATTTTCAAAACGCTGTAGTTTAAAAAGTACGCGTCGGATCGCGTTAACAATTGTTGATTCGTTATTAGCGAACCGGAATCTATTAGATAAAGTCAAAAAATCGCGAAATAAAATTCAAAATTTTTCAGTTTTAAAGCAAAGGGGGGACCCTTCTCTATCATTTTTTGTTGGCCATAAAAACGGGTGTAGCTTCTACACTGGTGGTCGTAGCTCAAAATTTTTTAGTTCTCCGTAATCAGCAGACCGAAATCTATAAATATAACCTATCAGTTATATAAAACTCGAACAAATTTGGAGAAAAATATGAATTTTTCAAATTTTCTAAATTTCTGCAATTTTCAAAACGCTGTAGTTTAAAAAGAACGCGTCGGATCGCGTTAAGAATGGTTGATTCGTTATCAGCGAACCCAAATCTATAAGATAGTGTCAAAAAATCGCGAAAAAAAATTTCAAAATTTTTCAGTTTTATAGAGAAGGGGGGACCCTTCTCTATCGTTTTTTCGTGGGCATAAAAACGGGTGTAGCTTCAAAACTGGTGGTCGTAGTTCAAAATTTTTTAGTTCTCCGTAATCAGCAGACCGAAATCTATAAATATAACCTATCAGTTATATAAAATTCGAAAAAATTTGGAGAAAAATATGAATTTTTCAAATTTTCTAAATTTCTGAAATTTTCAAAACGCTGTAGTTTAAAAAGTACGCGTCGGATCGCGTTAAGAATGGTTGATTCGTTATCAGCGAACCCAAATCTATAAGATAGGGTCAAAAAATTGCAAGAAAAAATTTCAAAATTTTTCAGTTTTATAGAGAAGGGGGGACCCTTCTCTATCGTTTTTTCGTGGCCATAAAAACGGGTGTAGCTTCTAAACTGGTGGTCGTAGCTCAAAATTTTTTAGTTCTCCGTAATCAGCAGACCGAAATCTATAAATATAACCTATCAGTTATATAAAACTCGAACAAGTTTGGAAAAAAATATGAATTTTTTAAATTTTCTAAATTTTTGCAATTTTCAAAACGCTGTAGTTTAAAAAGTACGCGTCGGATCGCGTTAAGAATGGTTGATTCGTTATCAGCGAACCCAAATCTATAAGATAGGGTCAAAAAATCGCGAAAAAAAATTTCAAAATTTTTCAGTTTTATAGAGAAGGGTGGACCCTTCTCTATCGTTTTTTCGTGGCCATAAAAACGGGTGTAGCTTCAAAACTGGTGATCGTAGCTCAAAATTTTTTAATTCTCCGTAATCAGCAGACCAAAATCTATAAATATAACCTATCAGTTATATCAAAATCGAACAATTTTGGAAAAAAATATGAATTTTTCAAATTTTCTAAATTTCTGAAATTTTCAAAACGCTGTAGTTTAAAAAGTACGCGTCGGATCGCGTTAAGAATGGTTGATTCGTTATCAGCGAACCTAAATCTATAAGATAGGGTCAAAAAATCTCGAAAAAATTTTTTAAAATTTTTCAGTTTTATAGAGAAGGGGGGACCCTTCTCTATCGTTTTTTCGTGGACATAAAAACGGGTGTAGCTTCTAAACTAGTGGTCGTAGCTCAAAATTTTTTAGTTATCCGTAATCAGCAGACCAATATCTATAAATATAACCTATCAGTTATATAAAATTCGAAAAAATTTGGAGAAAAATATGAATTTTTCAAATTTTCTAAATTTCTGCAATTTTCAAAACTCTGTAGTTTAAAAAGTACGCGTCGGATCGCGTTAAGAATGGTTGATTCGTTATCAGCGAACCCAAATCTATAAGATAGGGTCAAAAAATCGCGAAAAATTTTTTTAAAATTTTTCAGTTTTATAGAGAAGGGGGGACCCTTCTCTATCGTTTTTTCGTGGCCATAAAAACGGGTGTAGCTTCTAAACTGGTGGTCGTAGCTCAAAATTTTTTAGTTATCCGTAATCAGCAGACCAATATCTATAAATATAACCTATCAGTTATATAAAATTCGAAAAAATTTGGAGAAAAATATGAATTTTTCAAATTTTCTAAATTTCTGCAATTTTCAAAACTCTGTAGTTTAAAAAGTACGCGTCGGATCGCGTTAAGAATGGTTGATTCGTTATCAGCGAACCCAAATCTATAAGATAGGGTCAAAAAATCGCAAAAAAAAATTTCAAAATTTATCAGTTTTATAGAGAAGGGGGGACCCTTCTCTATCGTTTTTTCGTGGCCATAAAAACGAGTGTAGCTTCTAAACTGGTGGTCGTAGCTCAAATTTTTTTAGTTCTCCGTAATCAGCAAACCGAAATCTATAAATATAACCTATTAGTTATATAAAATTCGAAAAAATTTGGAGAAAAATATGAATTTTTCAAATTTTCTAAATTTCTGCAATTTTCAAAACGCTGTAGTTTAAAAAGTACGCGTCGGATCGCGTTAAGAATGGTTGATTCGTTATCAGCGAACCCAAATCTATAAGATAGGGTCAAAAAATCGCAAAAAAAAATTTCAAAATTTATCAGTTTTATAGAGAAGGGGGGACCCTTCTCTATCGTTTTTTCGTGGCCATAAAAACGGGTGTAGCTTCAAAACTGGTGGTCGTAGCTCAAATTTGTTTAGTTCTCCGTAATCAGCAAACCGAAATCTATAAATATAACCTATTAGTTATATAAAATTCGAACAATTTTGGAAAAAAATATGAATTTTTCAAATTTTCTAAATTTCTGAAATTTTCAAAACGCTCTAGTTTAAAAAGTACGCGTCGGATCGCGTTAAGAATGGTTGATTCGTTATCAGCGAACCCAAATCTATAAGATAGGGTCAAAAAATTGCAAGAAAAAATTTCAAAATTTTTCAGTTTTATAGAGAAGGGGGGACCCTTCTCTATCGTTTTTTCGTGGCCATAAAAACGGTCGTAGCTTCTAAACTGGTGGTCGTAGCTCAAAATTTTTTAGTTATCCGTAATCAGCAGACCGAAATCTATAAATATAACCTATCAGTTATATAATACTCGAAAAAATTTGGAAAAAAATATGAATTTTTCAAATTTTCTAAATTTCTGAAATTTTCAAAACGCTGTAGTTTAAAAAGTACGCGTCGGATCGCGTTAAGAATGGTTGATTCGTTATCAGCGAACCCAAATCTATAAGATAGGGTCAAAAAATCGCAAAAAAAAATTTCAAAATTTATCAGTTTTATAGAGAAGGGGGGACCCTTCTCTATCGTTTTTTCGTGGCCATAAAAACGAGTGTAGCTTCTAAACTGGTGGTCGTAGCTCAAATTTTTTTAGTTCTCCGTAATCAGCAAACCGAAATCTATAAATATAACCTATTAGTTATATAAAATTCGAAAAAATTTGGAGAAAAATATGAATTTTTCAAATTTTCTAAATTTCTGCAATTTTCAAAACGCTGTAGTTTAAAAAGTACGCGTCGGATCGCGTTAAGAATGGTTGATTCGTTATCAGCGAACCCAAATCTATAAGATAGGGTCAAAAAATCGCAAAAAAAAATTTCAAAATTTATCAGTTTTATAGAGAAGGGGGGACCCTTCTCTATCGTTTTTTCGTGGCCATAAAAACGGTCGTAGCTTCTAAACTGGTGGTCGTAGCTCAAAATTTTTTAGTTATCCGTAATCAGCAGACCGAAATCTATAAATATAACCTATCAGTTATATAATACTCGAAAAAATTTGGAAAAAAATATGAATTTTTCAAATTTTCTAAATTTCTGAAATTTTCAAAACGCTGTAGTTTAAAAAGTACGCGTCGGATCGCGTTAAGAATGGTTGATTCGTTATCAGCGAACCCAAATCTATAAGATAGGGTCAAAAAATCGCGAAAAAAATCTTTAAAATTTTTCAGTTTTATAGAGAAGGGGGGACCCTTCTCTATCGTTTTTTCGTGGTCATAAAAATGGGTGTAGCTTCAAAACTGGTGGTCGTAGCTCAAAATTTTTTAATTCTCCGTAATCAGCAGACCAAAATCTATAAATATAACCTATCAGTTATATCAAAATCGAACAATTTTGGAAAAAAATATGAATTTTTCAAATTTTCTAAATTTCTGAAATTTTCAAAACGCTGTAGTTTAAAAAGTACGCGTCGGATCGCGTTAAGAATGGTTGATTCGTTATCAGCGAACCCAAATCTATAAGATAGGGTCAAAAAATTGCAAGAAAAAATTTCAAAATTTTTCAGTTTTATAGAGAAGGGGGGACCCTTCTCTATCGTTTTTTCGTGGCCATAAAAACGGGTGTAGCTTCTAAACTGGTGGTCGTAGCTCAAAATTTTTTAGTTATCCGTAATCAGCAGACCGAAATCTATAAATATAACCTATCAGTTATATAATACTCGAAAAAATTTGGAAAAAAATATGAATTTTTCAAATTTTCTAAATTTCTGCAATTTTCAAAACGCTGTAGTTTAAAAAATACGCGTCGGATCGCGTTAAGAATGGTTGATTCGTTATCAGCGAACCCAAATCTATAAGATAGGGTCAAAAAATCGCGAAAAAAAATTTCAAAATTTATCAGTTTTATAGAGAAGGGGGGACCCTTCTCTATCGTTTTTTCGTGGCCATAAAAACAAGTGTAGCTTCTAAACTGGTGGTCGTAGCTCAAAATTTTTTAGTTCTCCGTAATCAGCAGACCGAAATCTATAAATATAACCTATCAGTTATATCAAAATCGAACAAATTTGGAGAAAAATATGAATTTTTCAAATTTTCTAAATTTCTGAAATTTTCAAAACGCTGTAGTTTAAAAAGTACGCGTCGGATCGCGTTAAGAATGGTTGATTCGTTATCAGCGAACCCAAATCTATAAGATAGGGTCAAAAAATTGCAAGAAAAAATTTCAAAATTTTTCAGTTTTATAGAGAAGGGGGGACCCTTCTCTATCGTTTTTTCGTGGCCATAAAAACGGGTGTAGCTTCTAAACTGGTGGTCGTAGCTCAAAATTTTTTAGTTATCCGTAATCAGCAGACCGAAATCTATAAATATAACCTATCAGTTATATAATACTCGAAAAAATTTGGAAAAAAATATGAATTTTTCAAATTTTCTAAATTTCTGCAATTTTCAAAACGCTGTAGTTTAAAAAGTACGCGTCGGATTACGTTAAGAATGGTTGATTCGTTATCAGCGAACCCAAATCTATAAGATTGGGTCAAAAAATCGCGAAAAAAAATTTCAAAATTTATCAGTTTTATAGAGAAGGGGGGACCCTTCTCTATCGTTTTTTCGTGGCCATAAAAACAAGTGTAGCTTCTAAACTGGTGGTCGTAGCTCAAAATTTTTTAGTTCTCCGTAATCAGCAGACCGAAATCTATAAATATAACCTATCAGTTATATCAAAATCGAACAAATTTGGAGAAAAATATGAATTTTTCAAATTTTCTAAATTTCTGAAATTTTCAAAACGCTGTAGTTTAGAAAGTACGCGTCGGATCGCGTTAAGAATGGTTGATTCGTTATCAGCGAACCCAAATCTATAAGATAGGGTCAAAAAATCGCGAAAAAAAATTTCAAAATTTATCAGTTTTATAGAGAAGGGAGGACCCTTCTCTATCGTTTTTTCGTGGCCATAAAAACGAGTGTAGCTTCTAAACTGGTGGTCGTAGCTCAAATTTTTTTAGTTCTCCGTAATCAGCAGACCGAAATCTATAAATATAACCTATCAGTTATATAAAATTCGAAAAAATTTGGAGAAATATATGAATTTTTCAAATTTTCTAAATTTCTGCAATTTTCAAAACGCTGTAGTTTAAAAAGTACGCGTCGGATCGCGTTAAGAATGGTTGATTCGTTATCAGCAAACCCAAATCTAGAAGATAGGGTCAAAAAATCGCGAAAAAAAATTTCAAAATTTTTCAGTTTTATAGAGAAGGGGGGACCCTTCTCTATCGTTTTTTCGTGGCCATAAAAACGGGTGTAGCTTCTAAACTGGTGGTCGTAGCTCAAAATTTTTTAGTTCTCCGTAATCAGCAGACCGAAATCTATAAATATAACGTATCAGTTATATAAAATTCGAAAAAATTTGGAGAAATATATGAATTTTTCAAATTTTCTAAATTTCTGCAATTTTCAAAACGCTGTAGTTTAAAAAGTACGCGTCGGATCGCGTTAAGAATGGTTGATTCGTTATCAGCAAACCCAAATCTAGAAGATAGGGTCAAAAAATCGCGAAAAAAAATTTCAAAATTTTTCAGTTTTATAGAGAAGGGGGGACCCTTCTCTATCGTTTTTTCGTGGCCATAAAAACGGGTGTAGCTTCTAAACTGGTGGTCGTAGCTCAAAATTTTTTAGTTCTCCGTAATCAGCAGACCGAAATCTATAAATATAACCTATCAGTTATATAAAATTCGAAAAAATTTGGAGAAAAATATGAATTTTTCAAATTTTCTAAATTTCTGCAATTTTCAAAACGCTGTAGTTTAAAAAGTACGCGTCAGATCGCGTTAAGAATGGTTGATTCGTTATCAGCAAACCCAAATCTATAAGATAGGGTCAAAAATCGCGAAAAAAATTTTCAAAATTTTTCAGTTTTATAGAGAAGGGGGGACCCTTCTCTATCGTTTTTTCGTGGCCATAAAAACGGGTGTAGCTTCTAAACTGGTGGTCTTAGCTCAAACTTTTTTAGTTCTCCGTAATCAGCAGACCGAAATCTTTAAATATAACCTATCAGTTATATAAAATTCGAAAAAATTTGGAGAAAAATATGAATTTTTCAAATTTTCTAAATTTCTGCAATTTTCAAAACGCTGTAGTTTAAAAAGTACGCGTCAGATCGCGTTAAGAATGGTTGATTCGTTATCAGCGAACCCAAATCTATAAGATAGAGTCAAAAAATGGCAAGAAAAAATTTCAAAATTTTTCAGTTTTATAGAGAAGGCGGGACCCTTCTCTATCGTTTTTTCGTGGCCATAAAAACGGGTGTAGCTTCAAAACTGGTGGTCGTAGTTCAAAATTTTTTAGTTCTCCGTAATCAGCAGACCGAAATCTATAATTATAACCTATCAGTTATATAAAATTCGAAAAAATTTGGAGAAATATATGAATTTTTCAAATTTTCTAAATTTCTGCAATTTTCAAAACGCTGTAGTTTAAAAAGTACGCGTCGGATCGCGTTAAGAATGGTTGATTCGTTATCAGCAAACCCAAATCTAGAAGATAGGGTCAAAAAATCGCGAAAAAAAATTTCAAAATTTTTCAGTTTTATAGAGAAGGGGGGACCCTTCTCTATCGTTTTTTCGTGGGCATAAAAACGGGTGTAGCTTCAAAACGGGTGTAGCTTCAAAACTGGTGGTCGTAGTTCAAAATTTTTTAGTTCTCCGTAATCAGCAGACCGAAATCTATAATTATAACCTATCAGTTATATAAAATTCGAAAAAATTTGGAGAAAAATATGAATTTTTCAAATTTTCTAAATTTCTGCAATTTTCAAAACGCTGTAGTTTAAAAAGTACGCTTCAGATCGCGTTAAGAATGGTTGATTCGTTATCAGCGAACCCAAATCTATAATATAGGGTCAAAAAATCGCGCAAAAAAATTTCAAAATTTTTCAGTTTTATAGAGAAGGGGGGACCCTTCTCTATCGTTTTTTCGTGGCCATAAAAACGGGCGTAGCTTCTAAACTGATGGTCGTAGCTCAAAATTTTTTAGTTCTCCGTAATCAGCAGACCGAAATCTATAAATATAACCTATCAGTTATATAAAATTCGAAAAAATTTGGAGAAAAATATGAATTTTTCAAATTTTCTAAATTTCTGCAATTTTCAAAACGCTGTAGTTTAAAAAGTACCCGTTGGATCGCGTTAAGAATGGTTGATTCGTTATCAGCGAACCCAAATCTATAAAATAGGGTCAAAAAATCGCGAAAAAAAATTTCAAAATTTTTCAGTTTTATTGAGAAGGGGGGACCCTTCTCTATCGTTTTTTCGTGGCCATAAAAACGGGTGTAGCTTCAAAACTGGTGGTCGTAGCTCAAAATTTTTTAGTTCTCCGTAATCAGCAGACCGAAATCTATAAATATAACCTATCAGTTATATAAAATTCGAAAAAATTTGGAGAAAAATATGAATTTTTCAAATTTTCTAAATTTCTGCAATTTTCAAAACGCTGTAGTTTAAAAAGTACGCTTCAGATCGCGTTAAGAATGGTTGATTCGTTATTAGCGAACCCAAATCTATAAGATAGGGTCAAAAAATCGCGAAAAAAAATTTCAAAATTTTTCAGTTTTATAGAGAAGGGGGGACCCTTCTCTATCGTTTTTTCGTGGCCATAAAAACGGGTGTAGCTTCAAAACTTGTGGTCGTAGCTCAAAATTTTTTAGTTCTCCGTAATCAGCAGACCGAAATCTATAAATATAACCTATCAGTTATATAAAATTCGAAAAAATTTGGAGAAAAATATGTATTTTTCAAATTTTCTAAATTTCTGCAATTTTCAAAACGCTGTAGTTTAAAAAGTACGCTTCAGATCGCGTTAAGAATGGTTGATTCGTTATCAGCGAACCCAAATCTATAAAATAGGGTCAAAAAATCGCGAAAAAAAATTTCAAAATTTATCAGTTTTATAGAGAAGGGGGGACCCTTCTCTATCGTTTTTTCGTGGCCATAAAAACGGGTGTAGCTTCAAAACTGGTGGTCGTAGCTCAAAATTTTTTAGTTCTCCGTAATCAGCAAACCGAAATCTATAAATATAACCTATTAGTTATATAAAATTCGAACAATTTTGGAAAAAAATATGAATTTTTCAAATTTTCTAAATTTCTGAAATTTTCAAAACGCTGTAGTTTAAAAAGTACGCTTCAGATCGCGTTAAGAATGGTTGATTCGTTATCAGCAAACCCAAATCTAGAAGATAGGGTCAAAAAATCGCGAAAAAAAATTTCAAAATTTTTCAGTTTTATAGAGAAGGGGGGACCCTTCTCTATCGTTTTTTCGTGGCCATAAAAACGGGTGTAGCTTCAAAACGGGTGTAGCTTCAAAACTGGTGGTCGTAGTTCAAAATTTTTTAGTTCTCCGTAATCAGCAGACCGAAATCTATAATTATAACCTATCAGTTATATAAAATTCGAAAAAATTTGGAGAAAAATATGAATTTTTCAAATTTTCTAAATTTCTGCAATTTTCAAAACGCTGTAGTTTAAAAAGTACGCTTCAGATCGCGTTAAGAATGGTTGATTCGTTATCAGCGAACCCAAATCTATAATATAGGGTCAAAAAATCGCGCAAAAAAATTTCAAAATTTTTCAGTTTTATAGAGAAGGGGGGACCCTTCTCTATCGTTTTTTCGTGGCCATAAAAACGGGCGTAGCTTCTAAACTGATGGTCGTAGCTCAAAATTTTTTAGTTCTCCGTAATCAGCAGACCGAAATCTATAAATATAACCTATCAGTTATATAAAATTCGAAAAAATTTGGAGAAAAATATGAATTTTTCAAATTTTCTAAATTTCTGCAATTTTCAAAACGCTGTAGTTTAAAAAGTACCCGTTGGATCGCGTTAAGAATGGTTGATTCGTTATCAGCGAACCCAAATCTATAAAATAGGGTCAAAAAATCGCGAAAAAAAATTTCAAAATTTTTCAGTTTTATTGAGAAGGGGGGACCCTTCTCTATCGTTTTTTCGTGGCCATAAAAACGGGTGTAGCTTCAAAACTGGTGGTCGTAGCTCAAAATTTTTTAGTTCTCCGTAATCAGCAGACCGAAATCTATAAATATAACCTATCAGTTATATAAAATTCGAAAAAATTTGGAGAAAAATATGAATTTTTCAAATTTTCTAAATTTCTGCAATTTTCAAAACGCTGTAGTTTAAAAAGTACGCTTCAGATCGCGTTAAGAATGGTTGATTCGTTATTAGCGAACCCAAATCTATAAGATAGGGTCAAAAAATCGCGAAAAAAAATTTCAAAATTTTTCAGTTTTATAGAGAAGGGGGGACCCTTCTCTATCGTTTTTTCGTGGCCATAAAAACGGGTGTAGCTTCAAAACTTGTGGTCGTAGCTCAAAATTTTTTAGTTCTCCGTAATCAGCAGACCGAAATCTATAAATATAACCTATCAGTTATATAAAATTCGAAAAAATTTGGAGAAAAATATGTATTTTTCAAATTTTCTAAATTTCTGCAATTTTCAAAACGCTGTAGTTTAAAAAGTACGCTTCAGATCGCGTTAAGAATGGTTGATTCGTTATCAGCGAACCCAAATCTATAAGATAGGGTCAAAAAATCGCGAAAAAAAATTTCAAAATTTATCAGTTTTATAGAGAAGGGGGGACCCTTCTCTATCGTTTTTTCGTGGCCATAAAAACGGGTGTAGCTTCAAAACTGGTGGTCGTAGCTCAAAATTTTTTAGTTCTCCGTAATCAGCAAACCGAAATCTATAAATATAACCTATTAGTTATATAAAATTCGAACAATTTTGGAAAAAAATATGAATTTTTCAAATTTTCTAAATTTCTGAAATTTTCAAAACGCTCTAGTTTAAAAAGTACGCGTCGGATCGCGTTAAGAATGGTTGATTCGTTATCAGCGAACCCAAATCTATAAGATAGGGTCAAAAAATCGCGAAAAAAAATTTCAAAATTTTTCAGTTTTATAGAGAAGGGGGGACCCTTCTCTATCGTTTTTTCGTGGCCATAAAAACGGGTGTAGCTTCTAAACTGGTGGTCGTAGCTCAAAATTTTTTAGTTCTCCGTAATCAGCAGACCAAAATCTATGAATATAACCTATCAGTTATATCAAAATCGAACAAATTTGGAAAAAAATATGAATTTTTCAAATTTTCTAAATTTGTGCAATTTTCAAAACGCTGTAGTTTAAAAAGTACGCGTCGGATCGCGTTAAGAATGGTTGATTCGTTATCAGCGAACCCAAATCTATAAGATAGGGACAAAAAATCGCGAAAAAAAATTTCAAAATTTTTCAGTTTTATAGAGAAGGGGGGACCCTTCTCTATCGTTTTTTCGTGGCCATAAAAACGGGTGTAGCTTCTAAACTAGTTGTCGTAGCTCAAAATTTTTTAGTTCTCCGTAATCAGCAGACCGAAATCTATAAATATAACCTATCAGTCATATAAAATTCGAAAAAATTTGGAGAAAAATATGAATTTTTCAAATTTTCTAAATTTCTGCAATTTTCAAAACGCTGTAGTTTAAAAAGTACGCGTCAGATCGCGTTAAGAATGGTTGATTCGTTATCAGCGAACCCAAATCTATAAGATAGGGTCAAAAAATCGCGAAAAAAAATTTCTAAATTTTTCAGTTTTATAGAGAAGGGGGGACCCTTCTCTATCGTTTTTTCGTGGCCATAAAAACGGGTGTAGCTTCAAAACTAGTGGTCGTAGCTCAAAATTTTTTAGTTCTCCGTATTCAGCAGACCGAAATCTATAAATATAACCTATCAGTTATATAAAATTCGAAAAAATTTGGAGAAAAATATGAATTTTTCAAATTTTCTAAATTTCTGCAATTTTCAAAACGCTGTAGTTTAAAAAGTACGCGTCGGATCGCGTTAAGAATGGTTGATTCGTTATCAGCGAACCCAAATCTAGAAGATAGAGTCAAAAAATCGCGAAAAAAAATTTCTTAATTTTTCAGTTTTATAGAGAAGGGGGGACCCTTCTCTATCGTTTTTTCGTGGCCATAAAAACGTGCGTAGCTTCTAAACTGGTGGTCGTAGCTCAAAATTTTTTAGTTCTCCGTAATCAGCAGACCAAAATCTATGAATATAACCTATCAGTTATATCAAAATCGAAAAAATTTGGAAAAAAATATGAATTTTTCAAATTTTCTAAATTTCTGCAATTTTCAAAACGCTGTAGTTTAAAAAGTACCCGTTGGATCGCGTTAAGAATGGTTGATTCGTTATCAGCGAACCCAAATCTATAAGATAGGGTCAAAAAATCGCGAAAAAAAATTTCAAAATTTTTCAGTTTTATAGAGAAGGGGGGACCCTTCTCTATCGTTTTTTCGTGGCCATAAAAACGAGTGTAGCTTCTAAACTGGTGGTCGTAGCTCAAAATTTTTTAGTTCTCCGTAATCAGCAGACCGAAATCTATAAATATAACCTATCAGTTATAAAAAATTCGAAAAAATTTGGAGAAAAATATGAATTTTTCAAATTTTCTAAATTTCTGCAATTTTCAAAACGCTGTAGTTTAAAAAGTACCCGTTGGATCGCGTTAAGAATGGTTGATTCGTTATCAGCGAACCCAAATCTATAAGATAGGGTCAAAAAATCGCGAAAAAAATTTTCAAAATTTTTCAGTTTTATAGAGAAGGGGGGACCCTTCTCTATCGTTTTTTCGTGGGCATAAAAACGGGTGTAGCTTCAAAACTGGTGGTCGTAGTTCAAAATTTTTTAGTTCTCCGTAATCAGCAGACCGAAATCTATAAATATAACCTATCAGTTATATAAAATTCGAAAAAATTTGGAGAAAAATATGAATTTTTCAAATTTTCTAAATTTCTGAAATTTTCAAAACGCTGTAGTTTAAAAAGTACGCGTCGGATCGCGTTAAGAATGGTTGATTCGTTATCAGCGAACCCAAATCTATAAGATAGGGTCAAAAAATTGCAAGAAAAAATTTCAAAATTTTTCAGTTTTATAGAGAAGGGGGGACCCTTCTCTATCGTTTTTTCGTGGCCATAAAAACGGGTGTAGCTTCTAAACTGGTGGTCGTAGCTCAAAATTTTTTAGTTCTCCGTAATCAGCAGACCGAAATCTATAAATATAACCTATCAGTTATATAAAACTCGAACAAATTTGGAGAAAAATATGAATTTTTCAAATTTTCTAAATTTCTGCAATTTTCAAAACGCTGTAGTTTAAAAAGAACGCGTCGGATCGCGTTAAGAATGGTTGATTCGTTATCAGCGAACCCAAATCTATAAGATAGTGTCAAAAAATCGCGAAAAAAAATTTCAAAATTTTTCAGTTTTATAGAGAAGGGGGGACCCTTCTCTATCGTTTTTTCGTGGGCATAAAAACGGGTGTAGCTTCAAAACTGGTGGTCGTAGTTCAAAATTTTTTAGTTCTCCGTAATCAGCAGACCGAAATCTATAAATATAACCTATCAGTTATATAAAATTCGAAAAAATTTGGAGAAAAATATGAATTTTTCAAATTTTCTAAATTTCTGAAATTTTCAAAACGCTGTAGTTTAAAAAGTACGCGTCGGATCGCGTTAAGAATGGTTGATTCGTTATCAGCGAACCCAAATCTATAAGATAGGGTCAAAAAATTGCAAGAAAAAATTTCAAAATTTTTCAGTTTTATAGAGAAGGGGGGACCCTTCTCTATCGTTTTTTCGTGGCCATAAAAACGGGTGTAGCTTCTAAACTGGTGGTCGTAGCTCAAAATTTTTTAGTTCTCCGTAATCAGCAGACCGAAATCTATAAATATAACCTATCAGTTATATAAAACTCGAACAAGTTTGGAAAAAAATATGAATTTTTTAAATTTTCTAAATTTTTGCAATTTTCAAAACGCTGTAGTTTAAAAAGTACGCGTCGGATCGCGTTAAGAATGGTTGATTCGTTATCAGCGAACCCAAATCTATAAGATAGGGTCAAAAAATCGCGAAAAAAAATTTCAAAATTTTTCAGTTTTATAGAGAAGGGGGGACCCTTCTCTATCGTTTTTTCGTGGCCATAAAAACGGGTGTAGCTTCAAAACTGGTGATCGTAGCTCAAAATTTTTTAATTCTCCGTAATCAGCAGACCAAAATCTATAAATATAACCTATCAGTTATATCAAAATCGAACAATTTTGGAAAAAAATATGAATTTTTCAAATTTTCTAAATTTCTGAAATTTTCAAAACGCTGTAGTTTAAAAAGTACGCGTCGGATCGCGTTAAGAATGGTTGATTCGTTATCAGCGAACCCAAATCTATAAGATAGGGTCAAAAAATTGCAAGAAAAAATTTCAAAATTTTTCAGTTTTATAGAGAAGGGGGGACCCTTCTCTATCGTTTTTTCGTGGCCACAAAAACGGGTGTAGCTTCTAAACTGGTGGTCGTAGCTCAAAATTTTTTAGTTCTCCGTAATCAGCAGACCGAAATCTATAAATATAACCTATCAGTTATATAATACTCGAAAAAATTTGGAAAAAAATATGAATTTTTCAAATTTTCTAAATTTCTGCAATTTTCAAAACGCTGTAGTTTAAAAAATACGCGTCGGATCGCGTTAAGAATGGTTGATTCGTTATCAGCGAACCCAAATCTATAAGATAGGGTCAAAAAATCGCGAAAAAAAATTTCAAAATTTATCAGTTTTATAGAGAAGGGGGGACCCTTCTCTATCGTTTTTTCGTGGCCATAAAAACGGGCGTAGCTTCTAAACTGATGGTCGTAGCTCAAAATTTTTTAGTTCTCCGTAATCAGCAGACCAAAATCTATAAATATAACCTATCAGTTATATCAAAATCGAACAAATTTGGAAAAAATATCAATTTTTCAAATTTTCTAAATTTCTGCAATTTTCAAAACGCTGTAGTTTAAAAAGTACGCGTCGGATTGCGTTAAGAATGGTTGATTCGTTATCAGCGAACCCAAATCTATAAGATAGGGTCAAAAAATCGCGAAAAAAAATTTCAAAATTTATCAGTTTTATAGAGAAGGGGGGACCCTTCTCTATCGTTTTTTCGTGGCCATAAAAACGGGTGTAGCTTCTAAACTGGTGGTCGTAGCTCAAAATTTTTTAGTTCTCCGTAATCAGCAGACCGAAATCTATAAATATAACCTATCAGTTATATAAAATTCGAAAAAATTTGGAGAAAAATATGAATTTTTCAAATTTTCTAAATTTCTGCAATTTTCAAAACGCTGTAGTTTAAAAAGTACGCGTCAGATCGCGTTAAGAATGGTTGATTCGTTATCAGCAAACCCAAATCTATAAGATAGGGTCAAAAATCGCGAAAAAAATTTTCAAAATTTTTCAGTTTTATAGAGAAGGGGGGACCCTTCTCTATCGTTTTTTCGTGGCCATAAAAACGGGTGTAGCTTCAAAACTGGTGGTCGTAGTTCAAAATTTTTTAGTTCTCCGTAATCAGCAGACCGAAATCTATAATTATAACCTATCAGTTATATAAAATTCGAAAAAATTTGGAGAAATATATGAATTTTTCAAATTTTCTAAATTTCTGCAATTTTCAAAACGCTGTAGTTTAAAAAGTACGCTTCAGATCGCGTTAAGAATGGTTGATTCGTTATCAGCAAACCCAAATCTAGAAGATAGGGTCAAAAAATCGCGAAAAAAAATTTCAAAATTTTTCAGTTTTATAGAGAAGGGGGGACCCTTCTCTATCGTTTTTTCGTGGCCATAAAAACGGGTGTAGCTTCAAAACTGGTGGTCGTAGCTCAAAATTTTTTAATTCTCCGTAATCAGCAGACCAAAATCTATAAATATAACCTATCAGTTATATCAAAATCGAACAATTTTGGAAAAAAATATGAATTTTTCAAATTTTCTAAATTTCTGAAATTTTCAAAACGCTGTAGTTTAAAAAGTACGCGTCAGCTCGCGTTAAGAATGGTTGATTCGTTATCAGCCAACCCAAATCTATAAGATAGGGTCAAAAAATTGCAAGAAAAAATTTCAAAATTTTTCAGTTTTATAGAGAAGGGGGGACCCTTCTCTATCGTTTTTTCGTGGCCATAAAAACGGGTGTAGCTTCAAAACTGGTGGTCGTAGCTCAAAATTTTTTAGTTCTCCGTAATCAGCAGACCGAAATCTATAAATATAACTTATCAGTTATATAAAAGTCGAAAAAATTTGGAGAAAAAAATGAATTTTTCAAATTTTCTAAATTTCTGAAATTTTCAAAACGCTGTAGTTTAAAAAGTACGCGTCGGATCGCGTTAAGAATGGTTGATTCGTTATCAGCGAACCCAAATCTATAAGATAGGGTCAAAAAATTGCAAGAAAAAATTTCAAAATTTTTCAGTTTTATAGAGAAGGGGGGACCCTTCTCTATCGTTTTTTCGTGGCCATAAAAACGGGCGTAGCTTCTAAACTGATGGTCGTAGCTCAAAATTTTTTAGTTCTCCGTAATCAGCAGACCAAAATCTATAAATATAACCTATCAGTTATATCAAAATCGAACAAATTTGGAAAAAAATATCAATTTTTCAAATTTTCTAAATTTCTGCAATTTTCAAAACGCTGTAGTTTAAAAAGTACGCGTCGGATCGCGTTAAGAATGGTTGATTCGTTATCAGCGAACCCAAATCTATAAGATAGGGTCAAAAAATCGCGAAAAAAAATTTCAAAATTTTTCAGTTTTATAGAGAAGGGGGGACCCTTCTCTATCGTTTTTTCGTGGCCATAAAAACGGGTGTAGCTTCAAAACTGGTGGTCGTAGCTCAAAATTTTTTAGTTCTCCGTAATCAGCAGACCGAAATCTATAAATATAACTTATCAGTTATATAAAAGTCGAAAAAATTTGGAGAAAAAAATGAATTTTTCAAATTTTCTAAATTTCTGAAATTTTCAAAACGCTGTAGTTTAAAAAGTACGCGTCGGATCGCGTTAAGAATGGTTGATTCGTTATCAGCGAACCCAAATCTATAAGATAGGGTCAAAAAATTGCAAGAAAAAATTTCAAAATTTTTCAGTTTTATAGAGAAGGGGGGACCCTTCTCTATCGTTTTTTCGTGGCCATAAAAACGGGTGTAGCTTCTAAACTGGTAGTCGTAGCTTAACATGTTTTAGTTCTCCGTAATCAGCAGACCAAAATCTATAAATATAACCTATAAGTTATATCAAAATCGAACAAATTTTGAAAATAATAATAATTTTTCAAATTTTCTAAATTTCTGCAATTTTCAAAACGCTGTAGTTTAAAAAGTACGCGTCAGCTCGCGTTAAGAATGGTTGATTCGTTATCAGCCAACCCAAATCTATAAGATAGGGTCAAAAAATCGCAAGAAAAAATTTCAAAATTTTTCAGTTTTATAGAGAAGGGGGGACCCTTCTCTATCGTTTTTTCGTGGCCATAAAAACGGGCGTAGCTTCTAAACTGGTGGTCGTAGCTCAAAATTTTTTAGTTCTCCGTAATCAGCAGACCGAAATCTATAAATATAACCTATCAGTTATATAAAATTCGAAAAAATTTGGAGAAAAATATGAATTTTTCAAATTTTCTAAATTTCTGCAATATTCAAAACGCTGTAGTTTAAAAAGTACGCTTCAGATCGCGTTAAGAATGGTTGATTCGTTATCAGCGAACCCAAATCTATAAGATAGGGTCAAAAAATAGCGAAAAAAAATTTCAAAATTTTTCAGTTTTATAGAGAAGGGGGGACCCTTCTCTATCGTTTTTTGGTGGCCATAAAAACGGGTGTAGCTTCAAATCTGGTGGTCGTAGCTCAAAATTTTTTAGTTCTCCGTAATCAGCAGACCGAAATCTATAAATATAACCTATCAGTTATATAAAATTCGAAAAAATTTAGAGAAAAATATGAATTTTTCAAATTTTCTAAATTTCTGCAATATTCAAAACGCTGTAGTTTAAAAAGTACGCTTCAGATCGCGTTAAGAATGGTTGATTCGTTATCAGCGAACCCAAATCTATAAGATAGGGTCAAAAAATCGCGAAAAAAAATTTCAAAATTTTTCAGTTTTATAGAGAAGGGGGGACCCTTCTCTATCGTTTTTTCGTGGCCATAAAAACGGGTGTAGCTTCAAAACTGGTGGTCGTAGCTCAAAATTTTTTAGTTCTCCGTAATCAGCAGACCGAAATCTATAAATATAACCTATCAGTTATATAAAATTCGAAAAAATTTAGAGAAAAATATGAATTTTTCAAATTTTCTAAATTTCTGCAATATTCAAAACGCTGTAGTTTAAAAAGTACGCTTCAGATCGCGTTAAGAATGGTTGATTCGTTATCAGCGAACCCAAATCTATAAGATGGGGTCAAAAAATCGCGGAAAAAATTTTTAAAATTTTTCAGTTTTATAGAGAAGGGGGGACCCTTCTCTATCGTTTTTTGGTGGCCATAAAAACGGGTGTAGCTTCAAATCTGGTGGTCGTAGCTCAAAATTTTTTAGTTCTCCGTAATCAGCAGACCGAAATCTATAAATATTACCTATCAGTTATATAAAATTCGAAAAAAATTGGAGAAAAATATGAATTTTTCAAATATTCTAAATTTCTGCAATTTTCAAAACTCTGTAGTTTAAAAAGTACGCGTCGGATCGCGTTAAGAATGGTTAATTCGTTATCAGCGAACCCAAATCTATAACATAGGGTCAAAAAATCGCGAAAAAAATTTTTAAAATTTTTCAGTTTTATAGAGAAGGGGGGACCCTTCTCTATCATTTTTTCGTGGCCATAAAAACGGGTGTAGCTTCTAAACTGGTGTTCGTAGCTCAAAATTTTTTAGTTATCCGTAATCAGCAGACTAATATCTATAAATATAACCTATCAGTTATATAAAATTCGAAAAAATTTGGAGAAAAATATGAATTTTTCAAATTTTCTAAATTTCTGCAATTTTCAAAACTCTGTAGTTTAAAAAGTACGCGTCGGATCGCGTTAAGAATGGTTGATTCGTTATCAGCGAACCCAAATCTAGAAGATAGGGTCAAAAAATCGCGAATAAAAAATTTCAAAATTTTTCAGTATTATTGAGAAGGGGGGACCCTTCTCTATCGTTTTTTCGTGGCCATAAAAACGGGTGTAGCTTCTAAACTAGTGGTCGTAGCTCAAAATTTTTTAGTTCTCCGTAATCAGCAGATTGATATCTATAAATATAACCTATCAGATATATAAGATTCGAAAGAATTTAGAAAGAAATATGAATTTTTCAAATTTTCTAAATTTCTGCAATTTTCAAAACGCTGTAGTTTAAACAGTACGCGTCGGATCGCGTTAACAATGGTTGATTCGTTATCAGCGAACCGAAATCTATAAGATAAAGTCAAAAAATCGCGAAAAAAAATTTCAATTTGGTGGAAAAACTATTTTTATAAAGTATCTAGTGGGAAATTCAGTTTAAATTTTCTTGCTTTACTAGAAAGCTCAAAATTGTTTAAAAAACGGTAGTTTTGATGAGCCCTAATAATATGTTATTATTTTTAGTGAAAATAAAATAAATATAATAATATGTTTACAAGCGCGCCCTCACGCCATTGTCAATAAAATTTTTTTGCGCAAGTACTGTGATTTGCAGCAGCCAAAGTAAGTCGTATTTGCGCGTATCGCATTATTTCATCAGTCTTCGCGAAACAATCAACAAATCAACGGGTGTCCGCGGGTGTGTTAAATAAATCCTTTAAATTTTGGTGCAAATTTATAAACACATCAATAAAATTAGGTTAAATTAGTGCTCAATTGTGATATTAATAAATTAAAGTGGTTAGTTTTGATGAAAACTGTTGGGAAAACCTCCTGGATAAGAGGAAAATTCTACCACACGCTACATTGAAATGCAAGGTAATTTTTAAGAAAATACGATATCACGTTACGCTGTGAATTTTCATTTTTAATATTAAATTTAGCGTAAAAGCGCGTGGAAATCAAATGTATTTCTACTTCGATTTAAACAAACACAACATAAAAATTTCATTCACTTTATTTCTTTTAATTATTTGCCTCTCCTCGAGTACGCCAGTGGTTTTCCACTTTCCATCGTAATTTTAAAAAAATGTGATAAAGCGACTGCAAGCTGTTTCCTGATTTCTTTTTTCGATGTTTGATGAAAATTAAAGAAGAGTGAGCATACAAAATTATAATTTTGAAAATGTCGTTGAAAATATAAAAAAATATACTTTAAATTATAGGCGCCATTATAACGGTATAATTTTTTTAGGATCTTTTTGATTTAAAAAATATTATTTTAGTCGAATTTTGAGTCGAAAAAATATTGTTTTATTGTTATAAATATTTTTACAAAATTTTGTCCCTATATTTAATAGGCCAGGGTAGAATTATGGAAAATTTTAAGGGAAACCTTGGAAAATTCGTGTTTTTTTTAAGAAAATCCATATTTTCGGTACGAATTTTATAATTTGAGCTCGAAAATTGTTAATAATTTTTTTTTGTTTATAATATTTTTACAAAATTTTCCACATGAATTTATGATGTTTTTGGAAAATTCCAATGGAAACTTGAGAAAATTCATGTTTTTATAAGTAATTTCGTATTTTAGTCATTATTTTAGAAGTTTGAGTTACAAAATTGTTAATAACTTTTTTATTTTTACAAACTTTTGTATATTTGTTTATGATATTCCAATTTATCATTATTAAAATTTTCGTTAAAAAAATCCAACAGAAACCTGGAAAACGGTTGATTTTGATAGTTTAAATTTTGAATAACTGTTTTATTCTTGTTAATATTTATACCAAATTTTGCAAGTGCATTCATGATACTACTATTTATTTAACGGTAAAATTCTTGTCAGAAAATTCCAATGAAGGCATGGGAAAATTCATGATTTTCTAAATTATTTCGTATTTTATTATCATTTTGGTTTTGATACACGAGCTACAAAATTGTTATAATAACTTTTTCATTGTTATAAATATTTTAACAAAATTTTGTCCAATTAATTCAACATACTATAGTAAAATAATGAAATACGTTCTACTGGAAAATTTTAATGGAAACCTTTGTACTTTGTGTTTTTTCTGAAGAAAATCAAAATTTTAGGTACTAGTTTCACAATTTCAGCTAGGAAATGGTTAATAACTTTTTCATTAATTACGGTGAAAAGTGGAAAAACCACTGGCGTACCCAAGGATGGGGGAGGGGGTTTGGGTTTCGAAATAAATAAAGAAAATATACACATTTTCTAAAATTGTTTTAAACTAGGAACAAAAAAATGAGATGTGTTGCATTTGAAAAAACAAAGTTGATGTAAAACCGGAAATAGTATTAAAAAAATAGTACATTAAATGTGTTTTCTTGTACCATACAACATACAACATACAACACAGTCAAATTTATATTTTAATAAATAAAAAAATGATAAAGGTGACTCATGTTTCATTATCACCCAGTATACAGGATATTGAATCTATTAAAAATTAATTGTTTTTTTTTCTTATTTATCACCTTGCATATTTTTTTATACCGGGCTGAAGGTACATACATTTAAAGGCATTTTTTTTTCAAAATCAGACCAGGAGTCAATATAAGGGCTATTTTTTTTTAATTTTGCTACAGATACAGTTTTTAGTAAAACTGTATAAAAGGTTTTTTGAAAATCAGACCAGGAGTCAAAAGATTTAAAAAATAATGAAAAAAATCAGTCATTTATTCAGATTTTATTTTTTTAATCGAAAACAAAAAAAGTGTATGGGCAGTAAAACTGCATAATAAGTTTTTTCAAAATTAGACCAGAAGACAAGAAATTTAAAATATACCCAAGGAAAATAATCAGTTACATTTTCACATTTTATGTTTTTAATCGAAAACAAGAAAAAATGTAGGGGCTCAATTTTTTTATATTTTGTTACACATAATTTTTTTTCGATTAAAAAAATAAAATGTTAAAATTGACTGATTTTTTAATTTAACAACTATGAATAATCTAATTTAATTTTTTTTTTATTTTCAGGTCGTGGGTAAAGTACTTCTCAAAGGCTTTTACACGTTTCAAAAGGTTAATGACATTTTTTTAAACTCTGGAATTAGATAGAAAGTATATTTTCAATTTTCATATCGTTGTTTTGGTGGGATGAATCCAGAAAATATGATCACTTCGAGTCACTACATATTATAGGAGGAAGTCACAAAATTGTCCACCCTATCCTTGGATTTATTTCAAAAGTATGATTAGAGGTAAAAAAGAATCAAAATGTTTTATTTTTTAATTTTTTTTCAATTTATAGGTCGAAGGCTACACCATGAAAAAAGAGGCAATCAAAAAATGTGAGGAGTGCGCGTACGTGAGTGGTAATTCAAAATTCGGAGACTTTATAAAAGTGCAGTCAAAACTTTTGAAAGTGCGGAGTATAATTAAAAATTCATTATTAAAGAACTAAGTTCCGCGAGTTAAGTGTTTAAAAAATGATTCGTTCCGTAATAAATTAAGTGGTGGACTAAAATCGTTATTTTTTGGATCTCATGAGCAGCTGAATGGAATAACGCAAGTTCCAAGAGTTCTAAGGTTGGTATTTCAAATTTTTTTAATGTTTTACTTTAAAAATCAAAAAAAAACCAAGTTTTCAAAATTTAGTAAAAATAGAACAAAATCTAATTATATTCTTTTTTAAATTTCAGATCGTGGGTAAAGCACTTTCTAAAGGCTTTTGCACGACTAAAAGGTTAGTGGTATTTTTTTAAAAAAACTCTGAAATTATTTCAATATTATTTATGAATTTTCTACCGAACGTCTGCAGAAACGTCGATTTTTCACCGGAAAATTGGGAAAATTCATATCTCGGTTGATTTACACCTAAAAAAAAATAAAATTTACCGTTTTATTAGATTTCAACAAAGAATCCAAATTTTCTTTTTTCAAAAAAACGAAATATTTTGACTTTGAAAATCTAAAAAAAAATCGAAAATTTTTTTTGATATTTTTTTAGATCGGATTCGGACTCCTTTTTTAAATCTTAAGTTAAAATGTTTTTGTATTTTTTCCTGCGACCGAAATTAGGCGAGATATGATTATGAATTTTTCAAATTTTCAAAATTTCTGTAATTTTCAAAACGCTGTAGTTTAAAAAGTACGCGTCGGATCGCGTTAACAATTGTTGATTCGTTATTAGCGAACCGGAATCTATTAGATAAAGTCAAAAAATCGCGAAATAAAATTCAAAATTTTTCAGTTTTAAAGCAAAGGGGGGACCCTTCTCTATCATTTTTTGTCTATAAATATAACTTATCAGTTATATAAAATTCGAAAAAATTTGGAGAAAAATATGTATTTTTCAAATTTTCTAAATTTCTGCAATTTTCAAAACGCTGTAGTTTAAAAAGTACGCGTCGGATCGCGTTAAGAATGGTTGATTCGTTATCAGCGAACCCAAATCTATAAGATAGGGACAAAAAATCGCGAAAAAAAATTTCAAAATTTTTCAGTTTTATAGAGAAGGGGGGACCCTTCTCTATCGTTTTTTCGTGGCCATAAAAACGGGTGTAGCTTCTAAACTGGTGGTCGTAGCTCAAAATTTTTTAGTTCTCCGTAATCAGCAGACCAAAATCTATAAATATAACCTATCAGTTATATCAAAATCGAACAATTTTGGAAAAAAATATGAATTTTTCAAATTTTCTAAATTTCTGCAATTTTCAAAACGCTGTAGTTTAAAAAGTACGCGTCGGATCGCGTTAAGAATGGTTGATTCGTTATCAGCGAACCCAAATCTATAAGATAGGGTCAAAAAATCGCGAAAAAAAATTTCAAAATTTTTCAGTTTTATAGAGAAGGGGGGACCCTTCTCTATCGTTTTTTCGTGGCCATAAAAACGGGTGTAGCTTCAAAACTGGTGGTCGTAGTTCAAAATTTTTTAGTTCTCCGTAATCAGCAGACCGAAATCTATAAATATAACCTATCAGTTATATAAAATTCGAAAAAATTTGGAGAAAAATATGAATTTTTCAAATTTTCTAAATTTCTGAAATTTTCAAAACGCTGTAGTTTAAAAAGTACGCGTCGGATCGCGTTAAGAATGGTTGATTCGTTATCAGCGAACCCAAATCTATAAGATAGGGTCAAAAAATCGCGAAAAAAAATTTCAAAATTTTTCAGTTTTATAGAGAAGGGGGGACCCTTCTCTATCGTTTTTTCGTGGCCATAAAAACGGGTGTAGCTTCAAAACTGGTGGTCGTAGCTCAAAATTTTTTAATTCTCCGTAATCAGCAGACCAAAATCTATAAATATAACCTATCAGTTATATCAAAATCGAACAATTTTGGAAAAAAATATGAATTTTTCAAATTTTCTAAATTTCTGAAATTTTCAAAACGCTGTAGTTTAAAAAGTACGCGTCGGATCGCGTTAAGAATGGTTGATTCGTTATCAGCGAACCCAAATCTATAAGATAGGGTCAAAAAATTGCAAGAAAAAATTTCAAAATTTTTCAGTTTTATAGAGAAGGGGGGACCCTTCTCTATCGTTTTTTCGTGGCCATAAAAACGGGTGTAGCTTCTAAACTGGTGGTCGTAGCTCAAAATTTTTTAGTTCTCCGTAATCAGCAGACCGAAATCTATAAATATAACCTATCAGTTATATAAAACTCGAACAAGTTTGGAAAAAAATATGAATTTTTTAAATTTTCTAAATTTTTGCAATTTTCAAAACGCTGTAGTTTAAAAAGTACGCGTCGGATCGCGTTAAGAATGGTTGATTCGTTATCAGCGAACCTAAATCTATAAGATAGGGTCAAAAAATCTCGAAAAAATTTTTTAAAATTTTTCAGTTTTATAGAGAAGGGTCCCCTCTCTATCGTTTTTTCGTGGCCATAAAAACGGGTGTAGCTTCTAAACTGGTGGTCGTAGCTCAAAATTTTTTAGTTATCCGTAATCAGCAGACCAATATCTATAAATATAACCTATCAGTTATATAAAATTCGAAAAAATTTGGAGAAAAATATGAATTTTTCAAATTTTCTAAATTTCTGCAATTTTCAAAACTCTGTAGTTTAAAAAGTACGCGTCGGATCGCGTTAAGAATGGTTGATTCGTTATCAGCGAACCCAAATCTATAAGATAGGGTCAAAAAATCGCGAAAAAAAATTTCAAAATTTATCAGTTTTATAGAGAAGGGGGGACCCTTCTCTATCGTTTTTTCGTGGCCATAAAAACGGGTGTAGCTTCAAAACTGGTGGTCGTAGCTCAAATTTGTTTAGTTCTCCGTAATCAGCAAACCGAAATCTATAAATATAACCTATTAGTTATATAAAATTCGAACAATTTTGGAAAAAAATATGAATTTTTCAAATTTTCTAAATTTCTGAAATTTTCAAAACGCTGTAGTTTAAAAAGTACGCGTCGGATCGCGTTAAGAATGGTTGATTCGTTATCAGCGAACCCAAATCTATAAGATAGGGTCAAAAAATCGCGAAAAAAAATTTCAAAATTTTTTAGTTTTATAGAGAAGGGGGGACCCTTCTCTATCGTTTTTTCGTGGCCATAAAAACGGGTGTAGCTTCTAAACAGGTAGTCGTAGCTTAACATGTTTTAGTTCTCCGTAATCAGCAGACCAAAATCTATAAATATAACCTATCAGTTATATCAAAATCGAACAATTTTGGAAAAAAATATGAATTTTTCAAATTTTCTAAATTTCTGCAATTTTCAAAACGCTGTAGTTTAAAAAGTACCCGTTGGATCGCGTTAAGAATGGTTGATTCGTTATCAGCGAACCCAAATCTATAAGATAGGGTCAAAAAATCGCGAAAAAAAATTTCAAAATTTTTTAGTTTTATAGAGAAGGGGGGACCCTTCTCTATCGTTTTTTCGTGGCCATAAAAACGGGTGTAGCTTCTAAACAGGTAGTCGTAGCTTAACATGTTTTAGTTCTCCGTAATCAGCAGACCAAAATCTATAAATATAACCTATCAGTTATATCAAAATCGAACAATTTTGGAAAAAAATATGAATTTTTCAAATTTTCTAAATTTCTGAAATTTTCAAAACGCTGTAGTTTAAAAAGTACGCGTCGGATCGCGTTAAGAATGGTTGATTCGTTATCAGCGAACCCAAATCTATAAGATAGGGTCAAAAAATCGCGAAAAAAAATTTCAAAATTTTTTAGTTTTATAGAGAAGGGGGGACCCTTCTCTATCGTTTTTTCGTGGCCATAAAAACGGGTGTAGCTTCTAAACAGGTAGTCGTAGCTTAACATGTTTTAGTTCTCCGTAATCAGCAGACCAAAATCTATAAATATAACCTATCAGTTATATCAAAATCGAACAATTTTGGAAAAAAATATGAATTTTTCAAATTTTCTAAATTTCTGCAATTTTCAAAACGCTGTAGTTTAAAAAGTACCCGTTGGATCGCGTTAAGAATGGTTGATTCGTTATCAGCGAACCCAAATCTATAAGATAGGGTCAAAAAATCGCGAAAAAAAATTTCAAAATTTTTTAGTTTTATAGAGAAGGGGGGACCCTTCTCTATCGTTTTTTCGTGGCCATAAAAACGGGTGTAGCTTCTAAACAGGTAGTCGTAGCTTAACATGTTTTAGTTCTCCGTAATCAGCAGACCAAAATCTATAAATATAACCTATCAGTTATATCAAAATCGAACAATTTTGGAAAAAAATATGAATTTTTCAAATTTTCTAAATTTCTGCAATTTTCAAAACGCTGTAGTTTAAAAAGTACGCGTCGGATCGCGTTAAGAATGGTTGATTCGTTATCAGCGAACCCAAATCTATAAGATAGGGTCAAAAAATCGCAAGAAAAAATTTCAAAATTTTTCAGTTTTATAGAGAAGGGGGGACCCTTCTCTATCGTTTTTTCGTGGCCATAAAAACGGGTGTAGCTTCTAAACTGGTAGTCGTAGCTTAAAATTTTTTAGTTCTCCGTAATCAGCAGACCGAAATCCATAAATATAACCTATCAGTTATATAAAATTCGAAAAAATTTGGAGAAAAATATGAATTTTTCAAATTTTCTAAATTTCTGCAATTTTCAAAACGCTGTAGTTTAAAAAGTTCGCGTCGGATCGAGTTAAGAATGGTTGATTCGTTATCAGCGAACCGAAATCTATAAGATAAGGTCAAAAAATCGCGAAAAAAAATTTCAAAATTTTTCAGTTTTATAGAGAAGGGGGGGGACCCTTCTCTATCGTTTCTTCGTGGCCATAAAAACGGGTGTAGCTTCTAAACTGGTGGTCGTAGCTCAAAATTTTTTAGTTCTCCGTAATCAGCAGACCGAAATCTATAAATATAACATATCAGTTATATAAAACTCGAAAAAATTTGGAAAAAAATATGAATTTTTCAAATTTTCTAAATTTCTGCAATTTTCAAAACGCTGTAGTTTAAAAAGTACCCGTCGGATCGCGTTAAGAATGGTTGATTCGTTATCAGCGAACCCAAATCTATAAGATAGGGTCAAAAAATCGCGAAAAAAAATTTAAAAATTTTTCAGTTTTATAGAGAAGGGGGGACCCTTCTCTATCGTTTTTTCGTGGCCATAAAAACGGGTGTAGCTTACATAATTAGTGATAAAAAATTATGTAAGTTAAATTAATGATTAATTTTAAGATAAGTGGAATTCCTTTAAAATCTATAGCGAGATCACAATCAAATTTAGTTGTAAGAAAACTCGAAGGTTTCCAGGAAATATCATCAAGTTTAGCGAATTAATTCTTCCTATGTTCTGGGCTGAGTATGTAAGTAAAACTATAATCGGTTTAGTGTTAGTTTGGTTGTAATAATTGTAAATTTTGTTTAAGAATCAGCAGGGAATTCCTCATAAAGTTCAAATACTTTTATACATAATAATTGTGATACTAAAACTGTACAAATAGTGATAATAAGTAGTTTATTTTAATTTGCAATGTACCACTTTGTACAGTTGGTAAAAATTATTATCCCAAAACGATCGAGTAAAGGTTTAAATACAAAAAAATTCGTTTTAGAAAGGGAGATGTTTTTAGATAAAAACACTTGGTTAGTAAATCAATCTAGTCAATAGTTACATGAATAAATTTGATTTTTAATGTAGCTTTTTATAAAAAAATAATAAACGAAAATTTTATGTTTGCATTTTTGTTTATTTAATCCAAAGTAAAAGCAATTTACAGATCCAAGCTTAATTAAAAAAAATAATTTTAATCAACATTTTAAAATATTGATTAAAATGTTTAATGAAGATCAACATGCTTGAGCCAAAAAAGGTAATATAATCCTTTCTTTACAAGTAGACTGTCAACACCTAAAATATAAAAAAAACTATATTAATTATTTTGTGTAAAGTGAAAAATTACAGAGCTAAATTTTGGTTCAAAACGGAAATTTTAACTACATTTTCAGTCATAACTCGAAAACGAAAAGAGATAGCGAAATGATTCTTTTTTTGTCGTAAGGTGGACTTTGAAAGCTTTCCGAAAAGGTGTATTTCATGGGGGTGAAATAGAACTTGAGGGGTTGATTAGACCGAAACGCGTCAAAAATTGCGACTTTTTTAAATGCGATCTTAAAAAAAAATTTTTTCGTTATTTTTTCGAAATTTGAAAAACCCTATGCGTGGGCGATTTTGGTTCTAAGAGTTGATTCGACTGAACTTTTAAAATTGAAAATCGGTTAGAAAATACCTCGACGGGAACCACTTACCCCTAAATTCAAAATTTCGAGTTTATTTAGGCATAACTTTAGAACCCTTTCGAAAATAAAAATTTCCTACGCGCTAGCGGATGTAGAAATTATTCTTTTATAAGGCAGTGTAAAATTTAGTTATTTTTTGAAATTGGGGGCCAAAATTGGTACAACCAATTTACCGCATTTACTCCGATTTTTGAACATTTTACGTTCGATTTTTTTCTGAAGGAAAGGGGGAAAATTTAGAACTGTCTATTTTTTGGCTCATAAATATTAGTGTAATAAACAAACTAAAAAATATCACACCGTAATTGCCTACCCCTATCAAAAGTTAGGAATTTTCAAAGTCCGCGTCGAAAAAGCAAGAAAAACGAAATGCAAATTTAAAGGCCTCAAATTAACATAAAAATCAAAATATCAAAAAAAAAGGCTCGGATGGGCATAATAACGGGTATCTTGTGTGTAAATAAAAAAAACGCGATTTTTTTGCCGCCCGAAAAGACGCTAAATTTGTACACTTTGGGTCTCGGCGCCGTGGCGCCACACGGTTGCGCTTGGAGACTTAAAAATTATATCGATAAATCCTCAAGATGTGAGAATAAAACGGGCCAAATTTCGTCGCTTCCCTTTTAAACCGGACGTGGGTACGATTACGATTTTTCAAAGTTGACGCTGACAAAAACCGGAAAAAAGGCGAGAAAAATCGACCGATTTGAAAATTTTTTTAGAGAGTTTGGGTGGTTTGAAAAATTTGAAATTCGAACCTCGCTTAGAAGCGACATCCTTCTTTAAGATGCAATTGAAATTTTTAAAATCTGACGAAAAAAACTACCCTTTTCATGGCTCCGGGCAAAAAACGTCCGATTTCGGAGTAAAAATACAATTTTAACAAACTGCAATAGTAAAAATATTTTAATTAAAAATTATACAAACCAAATTGAGATAAGTCTTTATCAGTTGGTTCTGGGAAATTCAAATATGGTGGATAATCAGTGATGTAGATCATCCAATAAGTATTTGTGTCCTTATTTTCTGAGAATCCACCAACACTCGTTATGTAATGTCCAAATTCTGGATGGACAGTTGCCTCAAAATCAAAAAGAGCTGGTTCATTTTTCGCTGCTTTTTCCATCACACTATAAAAATTAGATCCTTCTGAAACTTTAACATCTGGATTTGCTCTGTACAAAACGTCATTCCCCATACGAATAAAGTATGGAATTAACAGGGAATCATCTGGGTTAGGTATTATAACTCCTACAATATAAAAATGAATGTCATTAGAATATTCAAACGAATCGAATTAACTAAACAAAAATCTAAAATTTTAGACCTTGTTCCGAGTAAATTTACTTACTTTCATCCAATGTGTTTTCATTACACTGAGCGAATAAAGGAAGCGCGACAAAAATCAAGAAATACTTTGCAAACATTTTGTCGTTTAATTATTAAATGGAGCAAAATTGTATTTATATAGAAAATTGATAAATTAATTGATAAAATTAAAAAAAACACTTTAAAAATAATCAAATAAACCCACAACAAAAGTTTAGTTTTTTTCAATTATTGAAGTGTTTGCTATCTAAAAGTGCAAATTTTAAAGTGATAACATAATAACGTTAGATTATTCCTGTTATCACCCGGTAAACATATTAGCATGTTTTCAGCGACCGTGATGAAAATTTTAGAGACGTCGTTAAAGTTAATCACGTCTTTAAAAAAATATTTCTTATGAAGAAATATTTTTTAATCACGTGTCGAACGTTAACGACGTCTCTAAATTTTTCATCACGGTCGCTGAATACCTGCTGTAATGATTCGTTACGTATTTTAAACGTTTCATTGCAACATTAATGCAACGTTGCAATGAAACATTGAAATGTAAATAGTTAAACGTGAGATATTTTGTAATATATTTTAAACGTTTCTGAATAAAATTAATGTAGTTTTTTTGTGATGTGTAGGAAATGTTTTGCAAAATATATTTTTTAAATTTAGCCAAACTAAAGTTACATGATGGAACTGGACAGAACGACACCTGCATCTGCGTCTGGAAGCTGTTCACAAAATAATAGAAAGCAGGATAAAAAGTATGTTTAATCAACGTTCCATTGTAATATTTATGAAATGTTTAATTTGAAACGTTTCTGTGACAACGTTGTTGCGCTATGAAACATTACTGCAACGCAATTGTATCAATACATGGTAACATTGCATGTTTTCAGGAAACATTTATAAGATATTATTTCATTGTTATTTTGTTTACTGCATGTTATCGGGCATGAAATAGCAACATGAAAATCATTGATGATAACTATAGTATTATTATTTATTTCTTATATTTTACATTATTTTACATAAAATGATTTAATTCAAGAAAATTTGATTATGATTTTTTTTATATGCTACCTGCATTTATTACTCGTTTTATAAACTAAATCTAGACATTCAGATGATTTGAATAAGTGTTAGATAGGTTTAGCGAAGTTAATTTGATAGAACACCCAATCCTCCAAAAATGATGGCACGAAAGCCGTCAACTTGTTTATATTCACTGGAGGATTCAACTTCTCCAACTGCTTTTCATACATTTTAAGTGACTCCAATGAACTTGTACCACTTCCCTAAAAAATACCAGTTTTTTTGAAGTTTGATCAAATTTTTGGAAACTATACTTACATGTGTCATGAATTTACCATCGGGTTTTAAAATTTTAAAAGACAATTGCAAAATTTTTAGTATAAAGTCCCAAATTTCACCAGTTGGTACTTCTGATATTGGTATATCTGTTAAATCACCAAAAACAAAATCGAATTTTCGACCTTCTTTAATAAATTCCTTCATCGATACCATGCAATCACCAACGATTATCTGCAAAAGTTAAATAAACGTAAAAATTCGCCTAAAAATAATATTATAATTTAAAACCTCATAATTTGATCCCGATCGTTTATCTAAAACTTCCCCACAAATCGAACGCATATATTTAGCGCAAGCATTCATCACAATATCATCGATTTCTAGCATGATTACATTTTTTGGATTTTCTTTAAGCAGTTCGTACAATAAAGCACCATCACCACCACCTAAATTACCAAATTATTAAATTATCTTAAAAATCGAAATTATTTAAACGTACCTAAAATAACAATTTCCTTATCTTTATAATCTTCATTTCCTCTATTCATTAGAGTTTCCGTGTAAATTAAATCAGCCTCGGAAATATCTAAAACGTTTACATTTTAATAAAAAAACACAAATTTTTAAAATAATTACTTTGTAGATCATCCAAAACCAACATATTTCCTAGACTCTTTGAGTGTACAATTTGCACTTTTTGAAATTGAGTGCGTTCCTCAAAAACGACCTTATCAATATCATACTCGAGCAAACGTTCATCTAAAAACACAATTTTCTACAAAAAAATGATTGAACGATACAAACATTTATTTAAAAAAAAATAAATCACTTAATTAATCCAGTAGTTGTACTTTTTTATATTTCTTGTAAAATTTTAGATTACAATAAGTGATTTAATTATTTGGTTGTAATTATTTACAATATTGGTAGTTAAAACTTACCTTATTAGAGTAAAAGATTAAAAAAACACCCAGATAAAAAGCATGCGTTTACTGTACCTGAAGTAGGAAAATATCTATCGAATAATCCACGTTTTAGAGGAACAAAAGCCTGACTTCGCTTAATGCCAATTACCCTCTCGACAACATCTCGCTCAATTTCTTTGCTTTTCTATAACAATCGTATTTTATTGTAAATTTCGTCAAAAAATTTAGGATTTAAATTATTTCCCCCATGATACCATTAAAAATTTTGACCGCCAATTTTATTTTTAATTAAATGAGAAGACCAGTATGAAGCACTAAATATTCATACAACATCGATAATATAGAAAATTTAAGTGCGAAAGTAAAAAGTTTTGCTTTTAGGTGCTTATTATAATAAAAAATGCAATTAAGCTTTAAAATTAAGGCAGCTAATCACGCACCTGAACTCGTCAAGTATACATCGAGTGTCGATCCTCTTTTTAAAGGAGGAAACAGTTTCGACCTGAACGATTTTACAGTTATACTAACTTTTTGCTCAAATTCCTTTGTGCGCTAGAACAATATTTTTAGTTATTATTATTTAAGTATTAAACTATTACTTTATTTAACCCCTAAAGATTCTAACACACCAAAAATAAAAAAAATAATACAATTTACATTATCGTAATCCGTGGCTTCGGTAACAAAAATTTAAACCCACGAAATATCCTAATTTTCTTTTGGAAAAAAAATCATTACATATTTTGATAACAACTCCAATCTTGCCTATTTCATATAAATATTTAAATAAAAGAATATTAATTATTTAAAAAAAAATTCAAATATAATTTTAGTATAGGCAACCAAATATACACGTGTTCAATCAAAGACATACGTCTTGAACAAATTATAACCTACAAATTCGAAATTTATAAAAAATAGCTTTATTAATAATAAATACTTGCTAAATAACATACATGATTAAAAAATGATAATATTAAATAAGTCTCACCGTGTAATTAATGAGAGGTTCCTGATTTTCCCCCTTGTAATACTCGATGTTAATGGTTATAATACCATTGCTGAAGATTCTTAAATTAGTTAGGGCCCCAAAATCGCTCTGATACAACTTGAAGGTGCCCTCATCAATAGGAACAGTCATGACTAGCTTTAAATTGGTTAAATAATCACGAAGAACCGTTTCGATATTGTTTGATAATTGACTTAGTTGGTTTTCATTTTTTACTTGACTAGGATCAACAGAAAAGTCGATTAATATTGTATTTACCGCCATAATTTTAATCACTGTACTGCACCGGTAATTATTACAAATTATTGATTACAAACTCTTAAATTAGCAGGTTACGGGGGAATAAATTAAACCTCAAGGACACGTACAGGAAGAACCATAGAACTTTCATAGAATACACATTTTTGCAGGAATTTAACAAAAATAATAATTTAAACACAAAAGAATTAATAAAATTGTATTATTTACCAATATAATAAATTTATTTTTATATTTATAAATTCTTTATAAGATGAAGCCAAGATGAATCCAACATGTGTCAACATTGACGCGCTTCCAATATACCGTGTGTCTAAAAAAGATGATATATTTAAATAATTAAAAAAAATAACTGGAGTACTACTTATTTATTGTTAATAATGATTAGTTTTAATTATTTAAACAAACTCGATAATATTATCGCTTATTTATCGATTAATAACTTGAATTAATAATACTATGATTAGATAAGGATTATTAAACGCTGTTTTATTTATTTGCTATTGTGTTTTAAACGTTTTTATAGTAAATCCTTTAAAAAAAATGCTTAGAAATAAAAAAAAATCACCAGAAAAACCGGTTATTCGTGTACAAAGCGTAAATGTGCAGCAAAAACGAGATAAAATCGTGCAAAGAAGGTATTAGTAAATATTAATTACGTTAGTTTAGGATATATTTTTAAATTTTAGATTCACGGAATCACATGATCTTTTTGAGAAGCTAATTTTATGCGGGATTTGTTCAAAAACCGTAAACGATTCTCGCGTCTTGCCTTGCCAACATACTTTTTGTTTGTCGTGTCTTCAAGGAGAAAATTTATTAGAAAAAGAAGATGAAGCAGCAAGTCTTGTTATAAAATGTAAAGTTTGTAACGAGGAGAGTATCATTAATAATGGTTTAGAAAAACTACCCAAAAATATTTATCTTGAAACGATTTTGAAAGGGCTTAAACTTGATGATGAAAATGAAACAAGCGTTAGTGAAAATAAGATGGGGGTTTTTGGAACGCGATGTGCTTTCTGTAATGTTGTGTCTGAAGGTTCCTGTCATCACTGTGAACACTGCAAAATGGTAAAATTAAAATACAATTTAAATCAATTATAAATTAGGTATTTTAGGATTTTTGTGCGGTTTGTTGGAAAAAACACGCAGATGATCTCCAAGAAAAACTTTTGGATTTCTTAAAGCAATTAGAAGATTCCAATGAACGTGTGAAATTTAAGAAGAATGATTTGGAACAATATTGGGTTGATTTAAAGGATTCGGTGATAAATGAAACAAATGAAAGGGTTGCTAAAATTAAAGAACAAGAAATTGATATTTTAAATGAGATTAATGACTTATCCAAGTATTCCGAAAACGACTGCTTATTATTAATTGAAAAATCTAAAAGCTTATCCCAAAAAATCAAAACTAAGAATATTGAAGTAAAGTTGGATGAAAGAGATAAGGTAATAATTAAATTGGTTAAAACGGTATTCAAGTATTGGTGTATTTTAGATTGAAACTTTTATGCAGTTACATAAGGAGGTATCAAATTTTCTGCAGGAAATTTCTAAAATTGGAAATCGTCGTAAAGTTTTTGACCTGGTTAACTATAAAATAGAAGATCCTACTGAAGAAATTATTAATATTCCTGAGACTAGCTCTGATTTGTTGGCTCATTATAAATCGAAGACTTTTAAGACGAAATTGTTGTGGTCGAAATGTCCTAAAATAGCAGGGGTTGCTGCTTCACCATGGGCGCAGAATATTTTATTCATGGCTGCTACTGAATCGGCGTGTATTATACTAATGAATACTGATGATAATAGTGTGGTTGGGCAGATGAAAAATGAAAATATGTCTTTGCCGTATGGAATTGTTTGTTGTAAGAATCGTGGTGAGATTTTCGTTTCTGATAGGAAGAAGCACTGCGTGCATGTTTTTGATTCAACCGGTGGGTATTTGAGGAAATTATTGGGTGTAGGAAGGGGTTTGGGTCAAGTGGTTTGTCCTCAAGGTTTGGCATTGAGGAGTGATGATGAATTACTGGTTTGTGATGTAGGGAATGATAGGGTTTTGGTGGTTGATCCAGTTGATGGGAAGACCAAAGGTGTGATTGGAGTACTTGATAATGAAACCGATTTTAATGCTCCTACTGATATTGTTTATTACGGTGGTAAGACTTATGTGGTTGATTCAGGAAATCATAGGATTAAAGTTTTTGATGATGGTTTTGAAATGGTTAACGAGTTTGGGTCGTTTGGTAAGGGGAAAGGTCAGTTTAGATACCCTGAAGTCATCGCGGTTGATCAATGGGGATTCTTAATTGTTGGAGATGCAGGGAATGGAAGAGTGCAAATATTTGATAATAACGGGAAGTTTGTTACCCTATTTTATGGGGATGATATCGGGAAATTTAAGTGGGTGTCTGGTTTATGTGTTTTGCCCAACTTCGATATTGTTTTAACAAATTTGAAAAATAAGAGTTTAATTATTTATTAAAGTAGTAGTAGCAGGTTAAATCATTTTTGACACCGATAAAGACAAAATAACTATTATTAAACTTATAAACTGTTGTAAGGTTTTAAATAACCATTATGTTTCATAAAATAGGTTAATAAATATTATTATGTACTTATTAAGTTAAATCAGTTTCTTTTTTAATTTATTGACAAATCCAAATGATTTATGTTATTTCCTTAGGACTCCACACTAATAGTTTCCAACAGCATAAATCCTTAATCCTTACATACAATTATCCTTAGAAAAAGAACAAGACAAAATCTACCATCCCTAAATCTCCTCCTCATCAATGTTAAGCAAACCATAGTCACTAATCCATATAGTCTGGTCAATTTAGACATGCAAGGGTGCAAAAGTTAGCATAGAGCTAAAAATTGGTATGAATGTTCGGAACACCATTATAAATGAATTCTGAAAAGTCCCCGTCGATCCCGTACCTGGAAAAAAGGGCTTTTCGCGTTTTTTAGCAACACGATAAGTTTTATCATAAAATTAGATCAGACAAAAATTGTAGATCATATAATCTATAAAAAATAATAATAAACTTACCGTTTTGCTGAAAAAACGCGAAAACCCCATTTTTAAGACCTTTGACCGTGAATAAAATTTTTTCCAGGTACGGGATCGATGGGGACTTTTCAGAATTCATTTATAATGAATATTCATACCAATTTTTCAGATACTAACAGGATTTTAAGCTTCCTAAACAATCATACAACCCAAAAAATAGACATCGTCAAACTAATGCACAAGGAGATCATGTCGCTTAGTAATAACTTGTTTTGGGAGGAAAATATTAAATAACTAAAAAAGACCTAGAATTTTGTAAATACCCCACCCGATTTGTCAATAGAATCATCACAAACCAACCCTCCGCTATTCCAAAAAATTCAATTTTCTATAGAGTTAGAGATATCTTTTCTAATCTAAAGGATACAACTAACATCCTAGACAAAAGACAAAACTAATGTGGTTTATCACAAAAAATACAATGATTGTGATTTAGCCTATACATTTAGCATCACAATACTTGAAAAATAGAATCCAACAACACAAAAATGATTGTAAGCTCAATAAAAACGAAAAAACTGCACTATTTCAACAAATAATTGATAATAACCATAGTTTTAATCATTTCAGCAAAAATAATAAATGTGAAATAAGTGATATAATTAAACTAATATAATTAATAATTAATAACTAAATTAAAGTAAAAAGACTCATAACTGAAGTGGCAGATCTCTCTCCACCTTATAAAATAGTACATAAGCATCACAACTAACAATAGTTTCTTTAACAATTTTTGTCACTTTTGAATCGTTAAATGCATGCCATGTATGTGTGTAAGGGTGTTTACAATAAGCGGTATAATGTCCACTATAAGGTGTGCCACTATGGTTACTCAGAGCGTATAAATTATAATTAAATTGTATTTCTGGATCGTCGCAGTAATTTTTCATATTTAATCCCTCCAGAGGAAATTCAACATTAACATTGAATTTAGGTCTTATTTGATCTGTAGGTGAAAACCTTTTCAAGTGGATTACTAAAATTTCAGGAAGTTTATGAATCTTGAAAGACTTTGTACGTTTCCTTTTAATTTTGCACTTTGAACAGGTAGGCTTTTCATCACAATCTAAAGTTTCCTCACTTGTAAAGCCGTCAAGGCACTGAGTAAGTAGTATGCGCCCTGTTTGTTGAGGTATTGAAAGTGATAAGTCCCAGAAAGAATCAAATGTATTTGAGCAGTGACCACAGTGGGTACATTTAAGAGTTGACTTTAATTGACCAACAAAAATATCTTTTAGCTTGGAATTTTCACTTATTAAATTACTCTTCAAAAATTTATTCTGTGAATCACTTAATTTTCTATTCATTTCAACGTGAATAGGTGAATGTTTTCTAAATGAACTGACATCCTCATGTAAACCTTCTAATAAATATCTTAGAAATTCTTGAGTATCCTGCTGTGAATTGTCTGTCAAGTGTGGAGCAAAACGTTGAATTTCCGATTTAAAAGACTTTATATTAATGACACAATCTGAAGAATCTTCTGACCACAATTCTTTAATTACAAGCGTGAATGCTTTTATTAAAGATCCTTTCATCCTGGAGGAGGTAGTGTTGATATCACTTACATAACAATCATTTATGAAATATTCTAAGAGGGGTTTTGTGTTAGAGAGGCACTGAATCACAGAGTTCATGAAACAAGTGTTTCCAATATTGTGTATTCCATTAAGACCCATCTTATTTATACAGAAATTTAAACAGTTTTTGGGTATTTTCTCCTCATTCTTCCTGCTTTGTGAATTAATAAAAAAATCTTTATCTAAGCAGTTTTTCCGGAAAATTTCGGTGTTAGTTGCATTTTTAGATATTGGTGAACAATTTAATATTGGCAAAGATGTTAAATTATTGGAATCTGAAGAAACTCTTGATGAAAAGTGAGTTGGAGGAAAGTAAATGTCTTCAAGAGAATTTCCTTTGGGAAGAGTTCCAAAAACAGATGCAGCATTTCCTCTTTGTATTGCAATGCTAATTCTTTGAATGAGAAATGATGTTGATCTTGCATCTTTGGTTACGTTTTTAATTTTTTTTCCCAAATCTTTTATAAATTGTAATGCAAGGGATCCCCAAACGCCAAAAGTCTCAATGCTAATTGGATAAAAAATAAAATTCCTTGAAAGATAACTATATTTAGATATTTTATTTTTTTCTCCAACTAAAGCACCAGTGGAATTTGATGAAGATTTTATATACGACGGAGCCATTGTGTCAACACAAGTAAAGTCCCATACCAAAGGTTTACCTATACTCCACGGAATCATGGTCATTCCATCAGGTCTTTTCCCGTCATCCCTGCTAGTTCCCAATGGTTCCAAAATAGAAGGAATACCCGAAGAAATGAGAGCTCTTTTAATTAAGTCATTTACTTCATGATGTCTAGAAAATCTCCCTGCGCTGAATTTGCAACTTAAACCATGTAAACCATCCTCATTAACCAAAGTACCACAAGAACATGTATGTGGAACACAAACAGAAGTACCAAGACGAAGACCAATTGATATTCTAAAACAGTTATCATCCAAAAAAGTACCCAAAGATGACACTGGCAATGCATTAAGCCAAGCACCTGATTCTTTAGACAATAAACCATTAATGCGAGATTTCTTTAATAAATTATTATCTGACGAAGAAATAAAGTCATTAAATATCAAATCTAAAAGAGGAAGATCCCATGCTCTCTGCATACTTTTCTCTGATGGTTTTAAAATTATATTGGTTTTTGAAGTCCAAAGAGATTCACCAGCATTGACATCATTATCTATAGTTGAAGAAAAAATTGGAGGCAAAATCTCTTCAATTTTCTTGATAGATCCGTAGAAAGATGAAAGAAAAGTTGGCAAGGATAATGAAGAAGCCAAGCGAATTCCCAATCCACATTTTTTAACAGGAAGCGTAGCTTGGAGCCAAACATCTTCAGTAAAATTATTATTGGTAATTTTTTCTAATGAACATTTTAATATTCCGTCGAAACAATCAATTCCAGAAGGATCATGCCAAGTAGGGCTACATCTTAACAAATAAATTAACTTCGGCATTGCTAAGCAATTTTTAAGAAGAAAAAAGGCAACATGTGATGGTAGATTTAACAGGCGAGATGACATAAGTTCCAAACTGTTTGATTTTTCTTTCAAGGAATTTGTAAGAGCACTGTCTGTTAGAGGAGTACCAAGTAGAAACCAATCTGGTTTTTCTAAGATCCTAATACCTGGTGCAAGAGAATTAAAATCACAAATGATTTTTTGCTCTATTTTATCCAAAAAAAATAATTCACATTTTGTAAAATTTAATTCTAAACCAATTTCATTGGAAGCAGAAATGATTTTCTTTAAATTTTCAATAACGACATTAGACTCGTCTCCAATCGAACCATCATCAAGATACCAAGTATTATATTCAGTTGAGATTGATTTCGTTAATTTATCTATTCCCAAACAAAAAATAGCAGGACCAAGAGGATCTCCTTGTTGCACACCTTTTTCAGATAAAATACAATTTTCACCAAACATAAGAAAACTGTAATCTTTATAACATTGCAGAACAAAGGGTCCAATTTGTGGAAGTGTGTTAAAAATAATATTCAAAAATGTGTTTCTATTTAACATGTTAAAAGCATTTTTAAAGTCCAATTTAAGGAATACTTTATTTAAAGGGTTTGGATGTTGCAAAAGATATCTTCGGGCTGAATGAATCACAGCTTCGCAACCGCATTTACTACCAAAACCAAATTGTATTGGCCTAAAAAGTATCCCAAGCTCATCTTTAATTTTGTAACAACATAGTTTTGCAACTAATCGACGAAAAAAAGTCCCGACTGCAATAGGTCTTAATCCTCCATCTTTTTTTTGCAAAGCACATAAGGAAGCACCATATAAAATAGGGCAAATATAGTCAATTACTTTGCCAGAAAGCATTAAATTGCAAAGATTAGTAATCGATGATAACAGATTTTTACCTGCAGAACCTGAACTTTAATAAGTGATTAAAAAAGTGCATAAAAAAATAAATTTCCTTGTAAAATTAATAAGTCTACTATTTTTTTAATAAATTATTATTTAATTTTTAATAATAAAAAGTAAAGATATCAAACTAGAAACTAACAATTTTTTATATTTAGATTTTTCTTCTAGGAAAAATCTTGAAAAGTTGAGGAGTGTTCAAAACTCAAGTATTGTTTGTTTCTCGCATACAATAATAAATCTTAAAATATTGAAATAATTCATTGGCAATTTATTTAATCATTTGCGACCACTTTGGTGTTTATAATTAAATAAAGTAATTACAAGATTTAATTACTAAAAATTAATTAATTAAATTATATATTACTCTTAAGTTTACTTTAAGTACCCACAAGTAGATAAATTATAGAAAAATTATGTGAAGTTCTTTATTTGTTGTATGAATTATCTATTGATATTCAAAAAACAATTAATAATAATTATTTATTTAAGTACTAAAAAATAAAAATCGCGAATATTATCAATCAAAATTAGGTTCCTCTGTAAAGGTGATTAGATAAAAGAAGTATTTTGATCTTCATGAAACCGTATTTAAGGTAAAACAATTATCACACCTTAATTATTACAACTTTTTAACAATGGTGAGTAAAATTGCTCCCAGCTGGAAGTATGACAAAGAATACGAGATCGTGATTACTTTTGTCCTACTTCCAGCTGGGAGCAACTGTACAAGTGTTTATTTTTCTCTGCCACCAAAAGTGAAAAATGAAGCTGAAAGTTGCAAAAATGAATACCTGTTGTTTCAAAATTAGGATTAATCATATTTACCGAAAATATTTTTTGACTTGCCATGTAAAATATTTTTTTTACTTAAAGCCTTCTGCAATTTTAGCTAATAACTCTAAATATTTTTGATAACTTTCAGCTTCAAATTAAAGTTTTTGTAAATTCTTCAATCTGAATTTAAAATTGATTATAAAACTTACAAATTCGAATGATTAGAGACAATCTAAACAAACTAATTTTTTATTAACTTTCTTAAAAATTCTTTAAGGTGTCCAATTTTTTAAAATTGGGACTACTGTTCCTAATTTTTGGATACTGTTATGGGCTAGATAATGGTTTAGCAAGAACACCTCCAATGGGTTGGATGCATTGGGAAAGATTTAGATGCACCATTGACTGCAACATTTACCCTGATGATTGTCTAACGTAAATTTTCCCAAAACACCAATTCACATTTTCAAATTTTTAATTTTAGCGAAAACTTCTTTATGGATATGGCTGATAGAATGGTGGAAGATGGATATTTAGAAGCGGGTTATGAGTACATAATCGTGGATGATTGTTGGAGTGATAAGAATCGTGATACAGATAATCGATTACAATCAGATCATTATCGTTTTCCTAGAGGAATTAAAGATCTCGCTGATTACGTACGTGAAACATTAGAACTAAACCAATAAATCATCCTATAAATTTTACAGGTCCACAATAAAGGTTTAAAATTGGGAATTCTAGCTAATTATGGTAGCAAAACTTGTTCAGGATATCCAGGAAGCTTGGATCATCTCAAAATTGATGCTGATACTTTTGCTGATTGGGGGGTTGATTACATAAAAATGGAAGGCTGCTATGCTGATATTGCCACTTATGAAGATGGTAAACTTTTGGTTTAATTCCCTGTATAACATAATTGATTTAATTACTTAAAATTCGTAAAACTTATAAAAGTCAAAAATTTCCCTTCAATAAAAATATTTTGATTTATTTTCAGGTTACGCACAATTTAGTAAATACTTAAATGAAACGGGAAGACCAATGTTTTTGTCGTGCGGTTATCCTGCTCGTGAAGAATCCAACGGAAAAGAGGTCAGTTTTCGCGTAAATTTTGATCATTATCAATTTTTAGTATTTTAGGCTAACTACAAACACGCTGCAAAAATTTGTAATTCATGGAGGAACCACCCTGCTATTGACGATTCCTGGAACAGCGTTTCAAAGATCAGCAAATGGTTTTCTACACATCAATTTAGATTGGGAGAAAATCATGGTCCTGGCCATTGGAATGACCCAGATATGGTAAATTTGGAATTTGGTTAAAAATAGTGCAACCACTTAATCAAATTTTTGTCTCCAGTTAATTATTGGTAATTATGGATTATCTCTGGAACAAAGTAGAGCCCAAATGACACTTTGGACAATTTTGAACGCACCTTTAATTATGTCCAATGATTTACGAAAAATTAGACCTGAGTTTAGAGCAATTTTGTTAAATAAAGATGTTTTGGCTTTAAATAAGGACTTGTTAGGAAAACAAGGATATCAAATGATTGTGGTATGTTCTTAACCTAAAATAAAGTTTATTTAAATCAATTCAATTTAACCACAGTGGTAAATAAAAATTTCCTATTTCAGAAAAATAATGTGAATATTTGGGTTAGAGAGGTGCAAACTAAAGAATCTGAACAACCATTTTGGGCAGTTGGGTTTGTAAGTGATAGGATCGATGGTATGGCTTATCAGGTTCAGGTTGGGTTACAAGAAATTGGTTTAAAGGCAGAATATGGGTTTAAAATACATGTAAGCTTAAGTTTTCTCAATTTTTGAACAAATTTATTAAATTAAAAAAAAACATCTTTTGCTTTTAGAACGTTTGGGATACAGAACAACAGGATTATAATGTTCCCAAAGATGGATCTTTATCATACGGAATTCCTCCTACAGGTAAAGTATTTTTTTATTTAAAATTTCCCTAATTACTTATATTTTTATTGTTTCAGGTGTTGTTTTTATTATTGTTAAACCTTTGATTTTTAACAAAATAGCTTAATAAATACTATTATGTACTTAAGTTAAATCAGTATTTTTTTTAGTTTTTGAAAAATTCAACAGTATATTGTTATTTCTTACCCAAAAGTACGATTTTTGACATTTCTGTTATAAAATCGCTTAACAAGTTTTTCAAGGACATTTTTTTTTAAATTAAACAAAAAAATGTTTTGTATTACCCTGGGGAGTAGAGTGATAAAAAAATATACAACTTACTGGGAGAAGTCGAAATTACTCAATATACTTTGGGCTTATACAGGGTGAGGATAAAGTTCGGCAACGACCATTTATTTTTGAAATAAAGCATTTTTGAAAAAAATGTTTCAAATAAAAGTTTTACTATTCTTAGAGACGCATTTTTTAAGAATATTGCCATGATCTTGGCCAGTACAGTGAAGGTCAAGCGATACTTTTTTTCAAATGACAACCTCAACTTTTTATTGCATAGTATTATAGCTTCTTTGTAGAGGTTTACAGGCCATATTTTTTTATTTTTTTTTTATTTTTTATCCTCACCCTGTATATACTATATATAAAATGTCCCAAAAACAAGTGCTCAGAAGAAAATCCTAGAAAATAGACGAGATTTTATCGACAAGAAAACTAATAGTCAGGGTCGGAACGGCCCAGCTTTTTTTGACGGGTCATTGAATTTTGTTCCTGCAGACAATGTAGTTAATTTGAAATTCTGTTATAGTTCATAAACTATTTGATTAATTTAAATGAAATAAGTTGTAAAGTAAAGCTAATTAATGCCACATTGGCTTGAAGTTATAAAATCATCATCAAAAATATATTTCATAAAAAAAAATATTTTTCTTTCAAAAATTATTGATAATTTACATTTTTCTTGATATTTTCGCTGAAAGGTACCAGCTATATCAGAATTTCAAATCAATGACATTTTCTGTGGGAACAAAATTTAAATCGTCTACTTTCTATGATTTTCTTCTGAACACTTCTTTTTGGGACACCCTGTATAATTTTGTTTCTTCTTTATTTTTAACTTTTGGGTATTTTTCACAAACGTTCATCTAATTCCATTAATTTTTTTTTAATAAGGGAATACCGAGTTGTGTTTCCAAGAAAATATTTGACCTTGCCATTTATTTAAAAATTTCACCTATAGCGCTATATCAGGAAGCTGCAGCTATAGCATCCTTCTCAATAACGTCAAAAACTCAAATTTTGCACTTTTAAGTATCCTTCAAACTAACATCTGAAGCTGATGTCACCTGAAAAGGTCATCTTTTATTTTGATTTAATAAAAATAGCGATCACAAAATCAGGTTGCGCCTCAGCCCTCCAAATGGCTTAATCCGCCACTGACCACCTATTAATTTCGAAGAATTTGAGCGGATGTTGTTTTAGTTTCTAATTTTCTAATAGAATCAAGGAATAAAGTGTGAAGGTTAAAAGATGCAGTTAAGGTTTGCAACATACATGTATAAACAATCATACTGTTTGTAAATGAATAGAAACAGACGACGTTTGAGAGAAGTCTTCGAAGAAGTTAGGTACTAAAATAATGAAAATCACTAATTTATATAATAAGGTATCATTTTTTTTTACTTAGAGCTTTCAGCATTACATGTTTGATATTTTGTTTTATTAAGTACAATTTAAGCTTATAAATAATCATTTAAGTAACAACAAAATTTTTAACACTTTTTAAAATTCTTCCAGGAGTCCAATCTGTTAAAATTGGGACTACTGTTCGTAATTTTTGGGCACTGTTCTGGTTTAGAAAATGGTTTAGCTAGAACACCTCCAATGGGTTGGAATCATTGGCCAAGATTTAGATGCAACATTACCTGCAATACCTACCCCAATGATTGCGTTAGGTAAATTTACCAAAAATTCCATTTCAAATTTTAATTGTTAAGTTTTAGTGAAAAATTGTTGATGGATATGGCTGACAGAATGGTGGAAGATGGGTATTTAGAAACGGGTTATGAGTATATAATCGTGGATAATTGTTGGTATGATACGAGTAGTGATCGGTTACAACCAGATCCTTATCGTTTTCCCAGTGGAATCAAAGCTTTCGCTGATTACGTACGTGAAACATAAAAACGCAACGAATAAATCACCTTACAATTTTTACAGGTCCATAATAAAGGTCTAAAATTGGGACTATTTTACCTTGCTTGCATATGTAATCAAGGAAGCTTGAATAATCTCAAAATTGTTGCTGATACTTTTGCTGATTGGGGAGTTGATTACATAAAAATGCAAAACTGCAATAAAAATTACTCCATTATTGAACGTGGTAAATTCTCCCAAATACTCTTGAAATACCTCAATTATTTTTTTTTTAGTAAATCTTACAGTTATACATATAAGACGCAGAAATTTCTCTTAATGGTAAATTTCATGATTCATTTTTAGATTACACACAATTTAGTAAATACTTGAATGATACTGGAAGACCAATGGTTTTATCGTGTGGTTGGCCTGTTATTTATGAAACTCAAGGACTACAGGTCGGTTTTTTCAAAAATCTTAATAATTATTAATATTTGATTTTTTAGCCTAACTACAACCTCATCGCAAAAACTTGTAATATGTGGAGGAACAGCTATGATATTGATGATTACTGGGATAGCGTTTCAAAGATTATCAAATGGCATTCTTATCATCAATTTATACTTTTCGATAATCATGGTTCTGGTCATTGGAAAGACCCAGATACGGTAAATTTGATAAAACATTTTGAAACCACTTTTATAAAAAAATTGTTTTACAGTTAATTATTGGTAATTATGGATTATCTTTGGAACAAAGTAGAACCCAAATGACAGTTTGGGTAATGTTGAACGCTCCTTTGATTATGTCCAATGATTTACGAAAAATTGGACCTGAATTTAGGAAAATTTTGTTAAATAAAGAAGTTTTGGCTTTAAATAAGGACTTGTTAGGAAAACAAGGATTACAACTTATGAATGTAAATTTTATTAAAAGCTTAAAGCATAAGCATTTCGAAGTACACTAATTTTACTAAAATTGACTCAGTGTAAGACATTTTTATTTTAGGACAATACTGCAAGTACTTGGGTTAGAGAAGTGCAAACCAATGAATACGAACAACCTTTTTGGGCAATTGGGCTTATAAATCTTAGGTTACGTCGACCATATAAGTTTGAGGTTGGGTTACAAGAAATTGGTTTAAATTTAAGGACTGAATATGGGTATAAAATTCATGTAAGATTAAGTTTTCTAAATTTTTTAACAAAAATTAAGAAAAAACTTTTTGGTTTTTAGAACGTTTGGGATACAGAACAAAAGGATTATTATATACCCAAAAATGGATCTTTGTCATATAAAGTTCCTCCTACAGGTAGTGTTTTTGTAGTTTTTGTAGTCTTCGTTATTTTATTAAAAACTTCCCTATTTCTTTTAGGAGCTGCTTTGTTTATTGCTAAACCTTTAAGATTAAAAAGAATGTCCTTCGATATTGAAGGTTCTGGTAGTTTGGTGATTCATGATATCCAATAGTTCACTTAAGGGCCTTAATTACCAAACGAATACCACAATTTTATAAAAATTCTTTTTATATATAAAATTGTGGTATTCGTTTGGTAATTAAGGTCCTTTAGTCGAACTATTTTCAGTTGTTTTTTAATTCTTCGACAATAATGTTTTGTGTTATTTCTTTGATATTTAGTTTTACAATTATTTAGATTTAGGACTACAGTATTTAAGTACGGCGCTGCATGTAACAAAAAATTAATAAAGTATAGTAAATATGGGATATTTTTATAATTTTTCCTCCTTATGCTTATGCCTTATGTTAAATTATTTATACCTTTTGTGATCACACAATTTTTTTAGTACAAACTAATATAATAAATAGCTTCTGGTTTGCATAAATGTGTTTCATTTTTCATTCCTTTTAAAATGGGGTAGTTCTCCACACAAGACACCCCAAAAGATGGGAAAGTTTTAAGCCATCTCAGAATTTAGTTTTTATAATACCGTATAAGTAAGCAAATTTTTGAAAACAAATATTCACTTAATCAAAAAATACGCTGCTGTTCCGTTACTTCTGCCGCACCATGTATATTCTTGAGATAATTCAAATTCAAAAATTATAGAGAATAAAAACTTAATGTAAATTACTGATATTCGCCTTTAAAGCATCATTTAAGATGTAAACACCACCTTTTAATTTCGGAGAATTTGAGAAAATGTTGTTATTGTTTCTTTTATCATCTAGTAACAAAGTCCAAATAGAAGAAAATAACAGTAATGTCATATCGTCCGATTTTTTTGAGATTATTTTAGGCTGAGTAATAAATAACTTACAAAATAACTATTTTATAAAACGCATTTATGCTTATCACATCTTAATTATTACAACTTTTTAACAATGGTGAGTACAAGTGTTTTTTCACTATAACTAAAAGTGAAGCACACATCTCAAATTTTTATCAAAACTGCGTTATGATTTAGGTGAACCTACTTGTATAGGTTATTGATAAGGAGAAGTTACTTTTCTGTATTACATGTGTGACATTGTGTTTCATAAAAGTACAATTTTTCTTGAAAATTTTCCAAGCTGAACTTTTTGGGAATTGAAAAAAAATTCGGCTTATTAAAGAAAATCTAAAATAAATACTTTCTATTAACTTTTTTTAAATTCTTCAAGGTGTCCAATTTCTTAAAATTAGGACTATTGTTCGTAATTTTTGGCTACTGTTCTGGTTTAGAAAATGGTTTAGCTAGAACACCTCCAATGGGTTGGTTGCATTGGCAAAGATTTAGATGCACCACTGACTGCAATATTTACCCCAATGATTGTATTAGGTAAATTTACCAAAAACTCCATTTCAAATTTTAATTGTAAAATTTTAGCGAAAAATTGTTTATGGAAATGGCTGATAGAATGGTGGAAGATGGGTATTTAAAAGCGGGTTATGAGTACATAATCGTGGATGATTGTTGGCGTGATAAGAGTCGTGATGGAAATAATCGATTACGACCAGATCCTAGTCGTTTTCCCAAAGGAATGAAAGCCCTAGCTGATTACGTACGTGAAACATAAAAACGCAACCAATAAATCATCTTATAATTCTTACAGGTCCATAATAAAGGTCTAAAATTGGGAATTTTTTACCTTGCTTGCGTGGATAATCCAGGAACCTTAAAATATCTCAAAATTGATGCTGATACTTTTGCTGATTGGGGGGTTGATTACATAAAAATGCAAAACTGCAATTTAAATTACGCCACTATGGAACATGGTAAATTACCTTAAATACTCTTGAGATACTTTTCGGGTCTTTTTTACCTCAATTGTTTAAAATTTAGTAAAACTTAGTTATACAGGGTATCCAGAAATTAAGCGACCTAATTTTAGGTTGCTATTCCACAGATAATTTCAAGAAAAAGGGAGCTACAGTCCTTGAAATACTGTCAGTACAAATTATGCCTTAATTTCTGGACACTCCCTTCAATGGTAAATTTTTGATTCATTTTCAGATTACACAAAATTTGGTAAATACTTGAATGAAACTGGAAGACCAATGGTTTTTACGTGCGGTTGGCCTGTTACTGGAGAAACTCAATTACAACCGGTCGGTTTTTAGAAAAAAATTAGGAGTAATAATTATCAATATTTTGTGTTTTAGCCTAACTACCAGCTCGTTGCAAAAACTTGTAATTCGTGGAGAAACTACTACGATATTGAAGATTCTTGGGACAGCGTTTTAAAGATTAGCAAATGGTATACTGCTAATCAATATAGATTTGGCAATTATCATGGTTCTGGTCATTGGAATGACCCAGATATGGTAAATTTGATCAAACATTTTGAAGCCACTTTTATAAAAAAAAATTTCCAGTTAATTATTGGTAATTATGGATTATCTCTCGAGCAAAGTAAAGCCCAAATGACAATTTGGGCAATGTTAAACGCACCTTTGATTATGTCCAATGATTTACGAAAAATTAGACCTGAATTTAAGGAAATTTTGTTAAATAAGGATGTTTTGGCTTTAAATAAGGACTTGTTAGGAAAACAAGGATATCATATGATGGTTGTAAGTTTTTTCAACAGAACCTTAAACAAAATGTATTCCAATGTCCACTAATTTTACTCAAATTGACGCAGTGTAAATCAAAGTAGTTAAACTAAAACCTATTAATTTCAGAAAAATAATGTACATATTTGGGTTAGAAAGGTGCAAACTAATGAATCTGAACAACCGTTTTGGGCAGTTGGGTTTGTAAGTGATAGAGTCGATGGTATGGCATATCAGCTTCATGTTGGGTTACACGAAATTGGTTTAAAGACAGTGTATGGGTTTAAAATACATGTAAGATTAGGTTTTTAAAATTTTTGAACTTAAATTTAAAAAACACTTTTTTCTTTTTAGAACGTTTGGGATACAGAACAAAAGGATTATTATATATCCAACGATGGATCTTTATCATATAGAATTCCTCCTACAGGTAGTGTTTTTGTAGTTTTTGTAGACTTTCTTATTTTATTAAAAACTTCCCTACTTTCAGGAGCTGTTTTGGTTATTGCTAAACCTTTAAGTTTAAAAAGAATGTCCTTCGATATTGAAGGTTCCGGTAGTTTGGTGATTCATGATATCCAATAGTTCACTAATTACGAAACGAATACCACATTTTTATAAAATCTCTTTATATATAACATTGTGGATTCGTTTGGTAATTAAGGTCCTTTAGTCGAACTATTTTCAGTTTTTTTTAATTCTTCGACAATACTGTTTTATGTTATTTCTTTGAAATTAAATTTTACAATATTTAGATTTAGGCCTACAGTATTTAAGTACGGTGCTGCTATGTAACTAAAAATTAATAAAGTATGGAAAATATGGGATATTTTTATAATTTTTCTTTCTTATGCCTATGACTTATGTTAAATTATTTATACCTTTTATGATTACACATTTTTTTAGTACAAACCTGTTCATTTACTTAAAATTCATTAAAAATTAGTTGTCTTCTAAAAAATCTGGGAACAATGTTCAAAACTTAAGAATTGATTGTTTCTCATACAATAAAACAATAAATTTCAGATTAATTATGTATTCAAGTACTAAAAAAATAAAGATGGCTAATTTTATCAAATAGAATTAAGTTCGTGTACAGGCGATTAAATATAAGAAGTATTTTGACCGGAATAGACCCATATTTAAGGGTAAACAATTATTACACCATAATTAATCCAACAGAATTAACAATGTTGAGCAGAAGTGTATTTTCAAGTGCTAATCAAAATAAAGCTGCAATTTGTACAAAATGTATGCTATGTTTCAAAATTAAGATTTATCATATTTTTATAAGTTTGAAAAACAATAATCTCGTAAAATTCGGGTCAAAATTTTTATTTAAATCACACTGCAATGCAATAAAACCAATTAAAACTGAGTTATGATTTATGTGTATTTGTGTAGGTTAGTGATACGGAGATGTTACTTTTACCTGAAGTAAGGCTTCATTTTAAATTTTTAAAATTTTTCAAGGTGTCTAATTTTTTGAAATTGTTCCTAATTTTTGGCTACTGTTCTGGTCTAGAAAATGATTTAGCTACGACAGGACCCAGATATGGTAAATTTGCTTACAAATTATTCAACCACTTTTATCAAATTTTTGTTTCCAGTTAATTATTAGTAATTATGGATTATCTCTGGAAGAAAGGAGAGCCTAAATGACTGTTTGGGCAATTTTTATGTTCTGGACTTATCTTGGCCAATTATAAATCGAAGACTTTTAAGACGAGATTGTTTATGGCGAATTATTTTTTCTGATAGGAAGAAGCATTTCTTGCATGTTTTTTTTTCAACCTGTGGATAATTGTTGTAGTTATTGAGGATAGGAAGGGGTTTGAGTTAAATGGTTTTTCCTAACGGTTTGACTTTGAGGAGTGATGATGATCGTGACAAAAATTATTAGACACTTAATAACTTTTTAACAAACTAAGATAATAAATAGCTTCTGGTTTGCAGAAATGTGTTTCATTCTTCATTCTTTTTAAAATTACGTGAAACTCGATAGGGGTTGCAATTTAAAAAAAGTGGGGGTAGTTCTCACCAGAAAACACCCCAAAAGTTGGGAAAGTTCTAAGCCATCTCAAAATGTAATTTTTATAATACATACCGTATAAGTAAGCAAATTTATGTAAAAATAATATTCACACAATCATAAAATATGCCACTGTTCCGTTCCTTTTGCCGCACCCTGTATATTCTTGAGATAATTCTTTGCACAAATTCAAAAATTATAGATAATAAAAACTTAATGTAAATTACTGATATTCGCCTTTAAAGCATCATTTAAGACGTAAACACCACCTTTTAATTTCGGAGAATTTGAGAAAATGTTGTTTTTGTTTCTATTATCATCTAGTAACAAAGTCCAAAGAGAAAAAAATAACAGTAATGTCATATCGTCCGTTTTTTTGAGATTATTATAAGTTGAGTAATAAATAACTTACAAAATAACCATTATTTAAAACGTATTTAGGCTAATCACATCATAATTATTACAACTTTTGAACAATGGTGAGTAGAAGTGTTCTTTTTTCTCTATAACTAAAAGTGAAGCATACATCTCGAATTTTTATCAAAATTGGGTTATGATTTATGTAAACCTACTTGTTTAGGTTATTAATAAGGAGAAGTTACTTTTAACCGCAATAATATTTTGACTTGCTGTGTAAAATATTTTTTTCTTACTTAAAGGCTTTTCTGTATTACATGTGTGATATTGTGTTTCATAAAAGTACAATTTTTCTTGAAAATTGTCCAAGCTTAACTTTATGGGAATTGAAAAAAATTTCGGCTTATTAAAGACAATCTAAAATAACTACTTTTTTATTAACTTTTTTAAAAATTCTTTAAGGTGTCCAATTTCTTAAAATTAGGACTACTGTTCGTAATTTTTGGGTACTGTTCTGGTTTAGAAAATGGTTTAGCTAGAACACCTCCAATGGGTTGGAATCATTGGCAAAGATTTAGATGCACCACTGACTGCAATACTTACCCCAATGATTGTGTTAGGTAAATTTACCAAAAACTCCATTCCAAATTTTAATTGTAAAATTTTAGGGAAAAATTGTTTATGGAAATGGCTGATAGAATGGTGGAAGATGGGTATTTAAAAGCGGGTTATGAGTATATAATCGTGGATGATTGTTGGAATAATGAGAGTCGTGATGAGGATAATCGGTTACAATCAGATCCTTATCGTTTTCCCAGTGGAATAAAAGCCCTCGCTGATTACGTACGTGAAACATAAAAACGCAACCAATAAATCATCTTATAATTCTTACAGGTCCATAATAAGGGTCTAAAATTGGGAATTTATTACCTTGCTTGCGTAGAAAATAAAGGAAGCTTGGATTATCTCAAAATTGATGCTGGTACTTTTGCTGAATGGGGGGTTGATTACATAAAAATGCATCCCTACAATAACGATCACGGGGTTATGGAACATGGTAAATTCTCTCAAATACTCTTGAAGTACTTTTCGGGTGTAACTTGCAGTTATACATATACAACGGAAAATTTTCCCTCGATATCAAATTTTTGAATCGTTTTCAGATTACACAAAATTTAGTAAATACTTGAATGAAGCTGGAAGACCAATGGTTTTATCGTGTGGTTGGCCTGTTATTCATGAAACTCAAGGACTACAGGTCGGTTTTTACAAAAATCTTAATAATTATCAATATTTGGTGTTTTAGCCTAACTACAACCTCGTTGCAAAAACTTGTAATTTGTGGAGGAACTACGACTGTATTGATGATTCCTGGGATAGCGTTTCAAAGATTAGCAAATGGTATTCTGAGCATCAAATTAGAGTTGGCAAAAATCATGGTTCAGGTCATTGGAATGATCCAGATATGGTAAATTTGATCATACATTTTGAAACTATTTTTATAAAATTTTTGTTTCCAGTTAATTATTGGTAATTATGGATTATCTCTGGAACAAAGTAAAGCACAAATGACAATTTGGGCAATGTTAAACGCACCTTTAATTATGTCCAATGATTTACGAAAAATTAGACCTGAGTTTAGAGAAATTTTGTTAAATAAAGATGTTTTGGCTTTAAATAAGGACTTGTTAGGAAACCAAGGATATCGTATGATGGTTGTAAGTTTTTTCAACAGAACCTTAAACAAAATGTATTCCAATGTCCACTAATTTTACTCAAATTGACTCAGTGTAAATCAAGTTAGTTAAAGTAAAACCTATTAATTTCAGAAAGATAATGTACATATTTGGGTTAGAAAGGTGCAAACTAATGAATTTGAACAACCGTTTTGGGCAGTTGGGTTTGTAAGTGATAGAGTCGATGGTATGGCATATCAGGTTCAGGTTGGGTTACGCGAAATTTGTTTAAAGACAGTGTATGGGTTTAAAATACATGTAAGATTAAGTTTTCTAAATTTTTGAACAAAAATTAAGAAAACACTTTTTGCTTTTTAGAACGTTTGGGATACAGAACAAAGGGATTATTTTATACCCAAAAATGGATCTTTATCATATAGAATTCCTCCTACAGGTAGTATTTTTTCAGTTTTTGTAGTTTTCTTTATATTAATAAAAATTTACCTACTTTCAGGAGCTGTTTTGATTATTGCTAAACCTTTTAGTTTAAAAAGAATGGGTTAATGAATATTATTATATATTATTTTTTTTTTTAATTCTTCGACAATACTGTATTATGTTATTTCTTTGATATTTAATTTAACATTTTTTTAGATTTTAGCCTACAGGATTTAAATACGGCCCTGCATGTAACTAAAAACTATTATTAAATTATAGAAAATATGGGATATTTTTTTTTAATTTTACCTCCTTATACCCATGACTTATGGTAAATTATTTATACCTTTTGTGTTCACATAATTTTTTTTAGTACAAACCTGTTTATTTACTAAAAAATTAGTTTTTTTCCAAAAAAACTAGAAAAAATGAGGAGTGTTCAAAACTCAAGTGTTGATTGTTTCTCATAAAAAAAACACGTAATTTTAGATTAATTATGTATTTAAGTATTAAAAAAATAAAGATTGCTAATTTTATCAAATGAGGTTCGTGTAAAGGCGATTAGATATAAGAAGTATTTTGACCTGAATAGACCCATATTTAAGGTTAAACAATTATTACACCTTGATTAATCCAACGTTTTAACAATGGTGAGTAGTAGTTTTTTTATGTGCCAATCAAAATATAGCTGGAATTTGTATAAAAAAATTCAAAATTAAAATTAATCATATTTTTTAATTTTGATAAACAAATAGTTTCAAAAAATTCGGGTCAAAATTTTTAAATGTATCGCACTGCAATGCAATAATTTTTATCAAAATTATGATTTATGTGTATTTGTGTAGGTTATTGATATGGAGAAATTACTTTTACTTTCAATAAGGCTATAATGTTTCATTTTAAAATTCAATAATTTCATTTAATTTTGACCTAAAAATAATGTTTACTCGTGGCCATACTACACTCTACAGATTTTCTATTTTTTTCTAAATAAATTAAAAATGGTGAGAATCCTACAAATTCCAGTATATTAATCTAAACCGAATAACTTTTTTATAACTTTTTTTAAAATTCTTCAAGGTGTCCAATTTTTTTAAGTTAGGACTATTGTTCCTAATTTTTGGCTACTGTTCTGGTTTAGAAAATGGTTTAGCTAGGACACCTCCAATGGGTTGGATGCATTGGCAAAGATTTAGATGCATTATTGACTGCAATACTTACCCCGATGATTGTGTTAGGTAAATTTACCCAAACTCCATTTCAATTTTTAAAATTTAATATTTTAGCGAAAAATTGTTTATGAATATGGCTGATAGAATGGCTGAAGATGGGTATTTAGAAGCGGGTTATGAGTACATAATCGTGGATGATTGTTGGAGTGATAAGAGTCGTGATAAGGATAATCGGTTACAATCTGATCCTTATCGTTTTCCAAGTGGAATGAAAGCACTTGCTGATTACGTACGTAAAAAATAAAAAAACAACCAATAAATCATCTTATATTTATTACAGGTCCACAGTAAAGGTCTAAAATTTGGAATTTATGGTGATTATGGTACCCTTACTTGTGGGGGTTATCCAGGAAGCTTGGATTATCTCAAAATTGATGCTGATACTTTTGCTGACTGGGGGGTTGATTACATCAAATTGGATGGTTGCTACGCTGATCCTGCCACTTATGAAGATGGTAAATTTTTGGTATAATTCATTGATAGTTTTCGGGTCTAGCTTACCCCAATAGTTTAGATTTTAGTAAAAACGATTTTATATTTTTTTGATTTATTTTCAGGTTACGCTGAATTTAGTAAATACTTGAATGAAACTGGAAGACCAATGGTTTTTTCATGTAGTTGGCCTGCTTATGAAGAATCCCAAGGAAAAGAGGTTAGTTTTTCCTAAAATTTTCATAATGATTGTATCATATTTTTTAGTCTAACTACAACCACGCTGCTAAAATTTGTAATTTATGGAGGAACTACTACGATATTGATGATTCCTGGGCTAGTGTATCAATGATCAGTAAATGGTTTGCTAGTCATCAATTTAGATTAGGAAATAATCATGGTCCTGGTCATTGGAATGACCCAGATATGGTAAATTTGTTCAAAAATTTCGCGACAACTTTTACCAAATTGTTTCCAGTTAATTATTGGTAATTATGGATTATCCGTGGAACAAAGTAGAGCCCAAATGACGGTTTGGGCAATGTTGAACGCACCTTTGATTATGTCCAATGATTTACGAGCAATTAGACCCGAATTTAGGGAAATTTTGTTAAATAAAGATGTTTTGGCTTTAAATAAGGACTTATTAGGAAAACAAGGATATCAAATGATGACCGTAAGATTGTTTAAGGAAAATTTAATCTAAATATTTGTTTATATATTTATTTCAGAAAAATAAGGTAAATATTTGGATTAGAGAGGTACAAACTGAAGAATGTGAACAACCTTTCTATGCTGTTGGGTTTGTAAGTGATAGGACTGATGGTGTAGCTTATCAGATTCAAGTGAGATTACAAGAAATTGGATTAAGGGCTGAATATGGGTTTAAAATACATGTAAGATTAACTCCTTTAACTTTATATGCAAAATTGTTATTTTTGGTTTTTAGAACGTTTGGGATACAGAACAAAAGGATTATAATTTACCCAAAGATGGATCTTTATCATACAGAATTCCTCCAACAGGTAAAATTTTTGTAGTCTTAATAAAAATTTCTCTAATAATATTTTCATTATTTCAGGAGCTGTTTTGATTATTGCTAAACCTTTAAGTTTTAAAAAATTAGCTTAAGTAATAAATATTATTATGTATCTTATGCTCTTTTTTTTCTCCTATAAAGTCCAGAATTTTTGGGTTTGATTGAAAATGATAAAAATGTTGAAATAGTAGTAGCAGGATTTATATTTTAGTCTCATTACAAAGATATAAAAACTATAAAATTTGAATCACATCATAATGTATCTTACAAATAATAATGATTGTATCAATGAAGCAAAAAAATGTTGAAAATTTTTTATAACATCAACGCCTTCTTAAACCTACATAGTTATTGTAATACGTAAATAAATAATTGTTTACATTTTGTCATTATCATAAAATCACGATAAGTCTCACTAAATGGGTTACAAATAAATTTATAAAAATAAGCGAAATTCAAAAACATCAATTTGATTTTCGCAAGACTACAATCCTAAATTATAATCAAAATTCAAGTATCTTATAAGAGTTTTGGGAAGATTGAAGGTTTCTGCAGTTTTCATCATGTCTCTTCCAAAATGGCGCCTTAAGTGCAATCGAACCTGCCTCCTCAAGGATAAAGGAGATCTCGCCAGCTCAATAAGATTCTGCTTTTGTTCAGGTGTAATTATATTATTCCGACGTATCATACAAAGATCAAACGACTCACAAGCTTCCAGGAGTAATGCGAAAATCTTACTAGAACTACTTGAAGTCACGTTATGGAGGGAATTCAAAACTCCATCAGGATCTCTAAATTGGGTCTTCATTACAACCTAAAATAAAAAAACCATAAAAAATTGAAGATAGTGGTATGGAAATTTACCCTAGCTCCATATCGTAGCAATAGAGTAACAACAGCTTCACTGGGGTTTTCATTGCTGGCAAGGTATTCCACAAGAACAGGCCTTAGTTGTGAGTTCCTATCGAAACTATCATTAAAAACTTTCAAATTTGGATCAGCTCCAACTCGTAACAACATCTAAAAGCCAGAAAATACGAGTGACATTAATCAACGACGATTTTGTATACCAACCTGAAGTATTTCGTAACGGTTTGGGATATTATCAGCACTAGCCACGTGTAAAGGCGATCCAATGATGGGTGAACTACAGTTAACATTTGCTCCTAATTAAAAGAAAAATTATATCTTTTCCAAATTACTCATTAATAAAATTACCTGAACGAATGAGTAATGCTACCATTTTTGGGTCACCCTTTAAAATCGCCAAATCTAAAGGACTAGGTTTGTCAATTTCATAAACTTCATCGTAATTTAAGGAAGCACCTTGTTTAATTAGTAAGTTGATCATATCAACATTTCCTGATAACACCCCGTAGTGTAGCACCTAAAATTTTCTTGATCAACACCAAAATTATTATAATTTCAACAACAAAATTACCGTTCTATAATCATGTCTTTCGTCCGCGATAGCATTAACGTTAGCACCATGTTTTAATAACAATAACACTGTTCTAATTCCCTAAAATTAACAAAAATTAATATAAGTGGCTTTTGTGTAATTATTGTTTTACATGTGGTTGTCTTGCAGCTTTCATTAAAGGCGTTAATCCAGATCTATCCCTACTATCAGGATTAGCCCCAAATGCTAGTAGTATTTCCAAATATTCAGGATCAGTCACTAGATTAATTTCAGAACCAAAAAAGTAGCGTTTATTGGGATCAGCTCCATTTTCTAAAAGCAACCTTACAATCTCTTTATGTTTATTTCTTATCGCCAAACGAAGAGGTTCATCACAAAGCGTTGTTCGGGGAAATTCTTCATCAGTATTTTCACGATAATCCACTTTTGCTCCTGATTTTATTAACAACTTCACCAACTCAACGTATCTACAAAAAAACTTCCATCAAAAAAATTTGGAACATTTGAGGTTTTTTGCTAAAATTAGGTGAATATGATGGGAAGTTTTATAATGTTGTTTTCTTACCCATGTTCAGCTGCTAAGTGCAAAGCACTGTAACCACATTCATCAACTGCGTTGACATCACCTCCTCTGGTTAAAATAAGTTGTACAGCTTCAAAATATCTTTGCCAAACTGCATAGTGCAATGGCATCAGTCCTTGAGTCACTTGTTCATTTACCTAAAATCACCAGAATTACTTTAAAATTTGATTTTCCAAAATTCCCATTTTAGAATTTTTTGAGGATTCATCAAAATTTTTTGTAGTTTTTCATCATAATATTTTTTTGAATCTTTGAAACAATCGTGGATAGTTCTTCATTGATAATTAGGATTTTCAATATTTACTAGGAAAATCAACTCCTTGCATTGATAATTATATTTGGTGAACTGCGTTTTATGGATTAGTAAATCATGTTTATTTGTAATATTCTCGGGGAAAGTAATAAATTTTAACAACATTCATAAAATTTAGATGTTGTTAAGAAGAGTCCAAGAAAATTTTTTGCGTCTTGTTAAATTATTTAAAGCTCAACTTGAGGAAAACTTAACATTACAGTCAAGGTCACGATATAAATATGTATTGATTTTACGATCGGATTTTCCAACCAATTTCCAGCCAAAAATAATATTTTATTACAGCGCCTGAGTGTCGAAAGGTAAAAAATTGGATGTTTTTAATTTCGCACAGGTAAATTTGATTTATTACTTACTTTGGCACCACATGCAAATAAAATCCTTATTTCATCCAATGGAACCATTCTAATTATGGAGTCAGCTAGCTCCCTCTGCAGAGGGTTGGTAATAAACTCCGTTGGCATCCTCAATCTGAAAAAAAAACATGTCTTCACTAAAAATATAATCTGGTTTGTTTCATAAAAATCTATCAAAAAATTGCAAAAAATTATAGCTACAAAAAGGAAAAAATTGATAGCTATCAAAAGAGTACCCACTTGACCTTTTTAGACTGGAAGGTCACAATTGACAAGAAGATTATTAAAAATTAATTTTTATGAAATTTACAAATGGGCTTATTAGACGAGCAGTCAAAACAAGATTAAGCGATATCTATAAAATAAATTTAAATAGAAGAAAATCTATTTTTATTTACACTTCCTGTAAAATGTGTGTCCTTGAAGATAAATTTGGCAGTGGTCGTGTAAAGGATAAACAGCTGTTTTTGTTCGTGTATTTAAAATTTTGTTTGCCAACAAAAGCTCGCCAATCTCCAAACACAATTGCAGTTTGTAACTCAATTAAATGCCCTCATCATCAATTTTACTTAACTTTTCTATTATTACCCACCAAAATTAACAAATTTTAAGCTTAAACCTCATGTTCACTTCGAAAACAATTTAAATCTAATTATATCTCTTTAAATCCCCAAAAGAGGTTGCCACCACTAAAAACAATTTGCACCAATTTTATTTACATCCTAAAAAGATGTTTGCACCATTTTTCTTGAAAGGTTTTTTGCACTTAAAACTCTTTAAGGTATTTTCTCCTGGTACTACCCCAAATTTTATTTGCATCATTTCTATTTTCTTAATGCTGAATTCCAAAATTTTACTAAAAATCCTCATGAACTGCCATCATTTTCACATAATTAGTGAAATCAGTTGCTCAAACTCATATTCCTAAAGATTGCTTTGCACCACCTTAAATCATCAAAAACTGTTTAAAAATTTTGATAAATCCCTAAAAGCTCTTTTCGCAATTTTACCCTACATCCATGAGAACTATTTCTAAAGTTTTTTGAACCTTTATACTATTTTTTTTTCAAAGAACATCTTAGGCTGCATAATTTGAATCTACTAATTCTTGTTTCATTTTTTTAACTTAAGTTTTTGGCATAAACGAAATAAGATTAAGGAAGAAGTAGACCTATTGCTTCATGAAAATTTTCCAAAATCAATGATTTGTTTTTAAGTTTTCATGGTTTTACAAAAATACCCAGGTACTGTTGATGCGCATTCATCACTATTATAGATCTAGTATTAAGTACTTCTTTGTTGTTGATCCAAAAGGTTTTAAGAATATTGACAGTGACAATGACCTTAACCTTAATAAAAGTTTATGACCCATTAATACATTAATTTGATAAAAAATTATGCGAAAAACCCAAGTAAATTTTCCTGTTATGATAATAAAAATGAAAATAGACTTTATGTAATCATCAAAACTTACTGATTTAAGTATTTTCCTCCAGAAATATGTAATAATTCTTGGTTTTTGAGGATGAAACACGTGTGCAACAACAAATTGGTGATAAAAATTCACTATTCACTCATTAGTCCTATTCGGGATGAAGTGACGAAATGGGAATTAGAAGATGGAAACTGCGGTCTTATTTATAAGAGAGGTTGGTGCAGCGCCATCCTAAAAATATTTACTTCGTCGAAATTTCGGCGCATTTACCCCGACGAATTTCCTCGTCTTTTGTTTTCGAGATAAGAATGTGTCGCTAAAAATTTATGTACGTTTCACGTTTCCTGCGACAATTTCTTTGTAGGTAAGTAGCAGGACGTATGCGAAACGGCCGATATTTTAGAGCAAATTTTGGAGCACTGCCAAGTACGGAGTTTATTCTTTGTTTAGGATTTCCAAGTTGAAAGTGCAAACAAATAAGAAATTTATTTACTTCTTTTTGCGTAGCAACAAGAGGTTTTAAAGACGTAAATACAATTTCCTTATAATCATTGATTAATCGCAAAAAAGGAAGAATCCAAAAATTATGTAAATGAAGTTTTTTCTGGAGTATATATGAAGCCACAGTAAGGCCAAAATAGATGATTCTTAATCTTACACTTTCTTCCAAGATATTTTATGTGGAATTGGAGTTTTGACCTTTCAGGATAGAAGTAATTTGGAAGATGGGCAAAGTCAATTTTCGAAAATCTAAAAATTTCAGCCCAGTACTTTTTATGAATTTTAGGAAAAACAATAAATTAGAAAAATCCACCCGTAAAAATGAAAAATAAAAATATTATGCGGTACTTTTTGGTGAAAATGACGATTTTCGTAAAATTTTCGAAAAGGTCTTAAGAAGCTTTCCCATAGTAACAATTTTAGTCCAACGCTTTTATGCATTTTGGGGGAAAAGTAAACTAAAAAATATCGACCTTAAAAAAATAAACTTTTTCCCTTGTTTTTTTGATATTCTCTGATAAATTTGGTTTTTCTAATATTTATGCGATCCAAAGTGCTATTTTGAAAATACACCATTTTGAAAATTTTTAAATATTGGAATTTTAGAAAAAATATCAAAATGGGAAGATTTTTTCGAATTTTATAAAAGTAATGAAGTTTTTTAATAGATTTTAGTACGTTGATTACGATAAAATCCGAACTTTTTCTCTGTGGTTAGTTTCGTAGTTACATGTCAAAAAGAAAATAAGAATTTACTTGAATGTTTTTTACAATTTGTTAGAAAATTAATACTTGAAATACAATTGGACCTATATATGAGACTGGTAAAAATTTTTAGTTCACTACTTTTATGCATTTTGAAAATAAAAATATACAAAAAAAATCTACCTCAAAAAAAACTTTTTCTGCTGTTTTTTATATTCTTTAAAGATTTTGTTTTTCTGATAAGGAATTAAGTAATTTTTGTGGGATCCAAAAAGAAATTTTCAAAATTAATACAAATTGGAAAAATCAAAATGGAATTTTTTTTTTTAATTTTCCTAAACTGAATTAAGTTTAGGCATTAATTTAGTATGCTGATTACAGTAATATACGATTTTTTGCTCTGCAGTCAGTAGTTTAGAAGTTACAACCATTTTTATAAAATCAAAAAAAAAACAATTTTGAGAAATTTTAGTGAAACATCTAAAAAGTCGATTTTCATAAAAAAAAATTCAAAAGATAAGTTTTAAGAAACCTTCCCAATTGTACATATTTCAGCCCACTACTTTTACCGGGCTGATGTTACATTTAAATGCATTCATTTTTACATTCATATTTTTTTTATTAGAAAAAAAAAATGTAAGGGCTCAATTTTTTTATATTTTATTACATATACAATCCTTAGTAAAACTACATAAAAAGTTGTTTCAAAATCAGAACATGAGTGAAAAAATTTAAAAAAGAATAAAAATAATCAATCACTTTTTCACATTTAATTTTTTTACTCGAAAACAAAAAATGTAAGAATTTTTTATATTTTGTTACATATACAGTCTTTGGTAAAACTGCATAAAAAGTTTTTTTTAATCAGACCAGAAGTCAAGAAATTAAAAAAAAAATTTTTAAAATAGTCACTTTTATAGATTTTATTTTTTTTTTAGCGAAAACAAAAAAATGTAAGGGCTCAATTTTTTTATATTATGTTACAGATACAATCCTTAGTAAAACTGCATAAAAAGTTTTTCCAAAATCAGACCAGGAGTCAAAATATTTAAAATAGAATGAAAATAATCAGTCACTTTTTCACATTTTATTTTTTTAATGAAAACCAAAACAATGTAAGGGCTTAACTTTTTTATATTTTGTTACAGATACGGTCTTTAGTAAAACTGCATAAAAAGTTTTTTTTTTTATTTAGACCAGGAGTCAAAATATTTAAAAAAGAATGAAAATATTCAGTCACTTTTTCACATTTTATTTTTTTTATGGCAAACAAAAAAATGTAAGGGCTCAATTTTTTTTATACTTTGTTACAGATACAGTCTTTAGTAAAACTACATAAAAAGTTTTTTTTAAATCAGACCAGGTGTCAAAATATTTAAAAATGAATGAAAATATTCAGTCACTTTTTCACATTTTGTTTTTTTAATGGTAAACAAAACAATGTAAGGGCTCAATTTTTTTATATTTTGTCACACATACAGTCCTTAGTAAAACTGCATAAAAAGTTTTTTCAAAATCAGACCCGGAGTCAAAATATTTAAAATAGAATGAAAATATTCAGTCACTTTTTCACATTTTATTTTTTTAATGGTAAACAAAACAATGTAAGGGCTCAGTTTTTTTATATTTTGTCACACATACAGTCCTTAGTAAAACTGCATAAAAAGTTTTTTCAAAATCAGACCCGGAGTCAAAATATTTAAAATAGAATGAAAATATTCAGTCACTTTTTCACATTTTATTTTTTTAATGGTAAACAAAACAATGTAAGGGCTCAATTTTTTTATATTTTGTCACACATACAGTCCTTAGTAAAACTGCATAAAAAGTTTTTTCAAAATCAGACCCGGAGTCAAAATATTTAAAATAGAATGAAAATAATCAGTCACTTTCTCACATTTAATTTTTTTACTCGGAAACAAAAAAAGTAAGGGCTCAATTTTTTTATATTTTGTTACAGATACAGTCCTTTGTAAAACTGCATAAAGAGTTTTTTTTCATCATACCAGGAGTCAAAATATTTTAAAAAGAATGAAAATAATCAGTCATTTTTTCACATTTTATTTTTTTAATGGAAAACAAAACAATGTAAGGGCTGAAATTTTTCATATTTTGTTACACATACTGTCATTATTAAAACTGCATAAAAAGTTTTTTCAAAATCAGACCAGGAGTCAAGAAATTAAAAAAAAAATTTAAAAATATAGTCACTTTTCAGATTTTTTTTTAGCGATTTTGAAAAAACTTTTTATGCAGTTTTATTAATGACTGTATCTGTAACAAAATATAAAAAAATTGAGCCCTTACATTGTTTTCTTTTCCATTAAAAAAAAAGAATGTGAAAAAGTGACTGATTATTTTCATTCTATTTTAAATATTTTGACTCCTGGTCTGATTTTGAAAAAACTTTTTATGCAGTTTTACTAAGGATTGTATCTGTAACAAAATATAAAAAAATTGAGCTCTTACATTTTTTTGTTTCCGCTAAAAAAAAAAATCCGAAAAAGAAACTATTTTTTAATTTTTTTTTTTAATTTTTTGACTCCTGGTCTGATTTTGAAAACAACTTTTTATGCAGTTTTACTAAGAACTGTATCTGTAACAAAATATAAAACAAAATGAGCCCTTACATTTTTTTTGTTTTTCATTAAAAAAATAAAATGTGAAAAAGTGACTGATTATTTTCATTCTTTTTTAAATATTTTTACTCCTGGTCTGATTAAAAAAAAACTTTTTATGCAGTTTTACTAAAGACTGTATATGTAACAAAATATAAAAAAAATGAGCCCTTACATTTTTTTTGTTTTCGATTAAAAAAATAAAATGTGAAAAAGTGATTGATTATTTTCATTCTTTTTTAAATTTTTTCACTCATGGTCTGATTTTGAAACAACTTTTTATATAGTTTTACTAAGGACTGTATATGTAACAAAATATAAAAAAAATTGAGCCCTTACATTTTTTTTCTAATAAAAAAAAATATGAATGTAAAAATGAAGGCATTTAAATGTAACTTCAGCCCGGTCTACTTTTATGGATTTTGAGAAAAAATATACCGGGTGTTCACGAATCTAGGGCCACCCCTGTAAATTCTTTATATATGAAAATAAAAATTTGAAATTTATTTTACAAATTGAACTAAAAAATATTCAATTTCACTTCCGGTTTCACCGGAAATGACATTAACTATTTTTAAATGTAACACTCTATTTTTTTTCCTACTTATTATTAAATACTGGTAGCTTCTAAATATGTTTTTGATAAATATACAAAAAATTTTGAACTTTCAAAAAACATTTGGATTTCTTTTATTTTTTTTTTATAAAATGTATTAAAACTACTCTTAAATAATTTAAAAAGGTAAAATAAACTGTAAATTATGAAATTCATTAAGCCGTTTTTGGGAAAATAATTTTTATAATTTTAAAATGCGTTTTTTGTAAATATCTTTATTTTTTTAAATTGCATCAAAGAGGATTTTTTCCGATTACAGATTACAGCCATACCCAACATGTAGGAATGTAGGCATTTTTAATAGATTTTATTAAAAAAAAATTTAAAAAAAAATCTATAATTTTTTTGAAAGTTTAAAAAAAAATTTTCTGTCAAAAACGTACTTTGAAGTTACCAGTGTTTAATACTAAGTAAAAAAAAAGGGTATTACATTTTAAAAAAAAGTTGATGTAATTTCCGCTGAAACCGGAAGTGAAATTGAACTTTGTTTAGTTCAATAAATTCGTTTTCTTATGCCATATTACATAGTAAAATTTCAAATTTTTATTTTCATAAATAATGAACACCCGGTATAGAAAATCCACCCTTAAAAAATAACTGTTTCGCCTGGTTTTTTTATATTCTCTGATAATTTTTTTTTCTTGTTAAAAAAATATACAATATTTATGCTATCCAAAAAGACTTTCAACTACATCATTTTGAAAATTAATCAAACTTAAAATTTAAAAAAAAAATCAAAATGAGATTTTTTTTCCAATTTTTCAAAACTATTTTTTGCGATCATATTTTTGCTCTGGGATCAGTAATTTAGGAGTTTTTGTAACGCCAAAAAATAAAATGAAAGGTTTTTACAATTTGTTAAAAAATTAATAAGTACATGAATTTCAATTGGAACAAGAATCTACAAAAAATAAAAATATTATGCACTCTCCAAAAGGAATTGTGTACTCTTTCTTTCATTAAAAAAATATCGAAATGATTTTGACAATCTCTGATAGATTTAGTTTTTTTGATAAGGAATTAAGCAACATTTATGCAAACTATAGCGACATTTTCAATATACATTATTTTGAAAATTATTAAAAATTGAAATTAAAAAAAAATCAAAATCAGCGTTTTTTTCGAATTGTGCGAAAGGAATGAAAAAGTTTAATAGATTTTAGTTTGCTGATTACAGTGACATACGATTTTTATCAGTATTTTAGAAGTTACGGCCATTTTTTTAACGCCAAAAAAATTATATAAAAATTGGCTTGAGAATTTTGTATAATTTATTTATCAAACACGTATAAGGACTTAAAATTTTCAAAGGAACTTTTCCTACAATAATTAAAAGAAAAATAAAAAAAAAATAATTTATGATCTGTCCAAAACCGATTATGTACTAAAATAATAAAAAAACCTTTGAGTTTGATACTATTTAAACTATAGTTTTTAAAATACATTTTCGAAAATTTAAAAAATCAGAATCAAACATATTTATTATTTTAAACTATAGCCTTCGTTTTTTTTTTAACTTTAGTCTACTGACTGAGATTAAATTAAGGACTATTTATGGTCATATCAGATTTAAAATTCAAAATTTAAAATTTAAGGAAATGTCCCCTTTTACCCAAAGTGAAGTTTCTAACGGGGAATTTCCAATAACTTTATAAAATGCTGGCAAACAATCCAAACAACTTTTTTGAATATAGGTACAAGGATTTATTATTAAATAAGATCAATTAAGATTTTAGATTTAAGGGAATAGAGCTTATTTATCCCGCGCATGCGCAGTTTAGGCAAGATTTAAAATTTTTAAACTAAAAGGTAATGTTTTAAATCTTAGGTCATAAATCATAACTCTTAAATTTGGTGAATAAACGGTCCTATTTCAAATGTGTCTCAAATCTTAAAAAAAAGGTTTAAACTGCGTCAATCCTATAATTACCTTAAATCTTAAATCATAAATCTTAAATCTTGTGTCTTAAATTTCTGGGCTAAAATAGACCTTAAGAGTTTTTACTCTGCAACCAATAAATCAGAAGTTACAGTATTTGTAAATTGACTAATTTTCTAAAACTAAGACTCATTATTTAGTATACAAAAATTTTGAAATTTCATTAAAAATAGACCTCCTCGACGAGCACTTATTTAGGAAAACTTTTGGAAAACTGTTGTACCCCCTTAAAATTTATACAATGACCAAAAATTAAAAGACTTCATGCCACTCCAAATTTCAATTTCCTTCCATATAAACTACAACTTTTTCCCTTTTTTTCTAACTAACCTTCTTTGAGTTTCCCCCCTTCTTCTTCGGTAACTTTCCTGGAATCTGGTCATCATGATTAAACTTCACAAACCACAAATATAAAACTAAAATATCTTAAAAGATGCGTTTATAATATTCGAGTAGTTATCTAATTTTTGTATTTCACAGCCTGGATTTCACGTGTTGCTAGGAATAGTTTCTAATTTTAGACTTCAAAAAGTATCTTAAAACTACAACACGATGATGGGCAACGCAATATACTTACAAGAAAATTGGGTAGCCTATAAGATTTATAACAGAACAATATTAGATTTAAAATTTTTACAACGGAAGTCATCACTCAAGAATTATGTTGTATAACAATTAAAAACCTTTACATCAACAATTTCTTTAACCCAATTATAGTTGCGAAAACTTTTAATTCGCGCAACTCCAATCGATCCAATGAAGTGATTCAGATGGTTTTTAAATATGAACACGTGTAGGTGTTGAGTAATTACGTTGACGAAAGAGGAAACTAAAAAAATCTTAGAGGATATAAGCAAAAACGTGCTTCAACTGCAGTTCTAATTTAAGTACCGGTGAACGAAAACCGTTTAAGTGGATCAAAATATGAATCAAGAGTGCGACGAACTTGTAAATCTTGTAAATCTTTTAAACTCACACTTTGCACACAACAAAATTACAAGAAAAAACCAAAATTGGGTAATTAATAAAACCAAAACCAGCGGCCGTGGAGTTTTTGCTAAAAGAAACATCAAATGCGGCGAGATTATTTTCGTGGATTATCCATTAATTATAGGCCCAAGAGCTTGTGGTGATGCAATTTGCGTGGTTTGTTTTACAAAAATTAATTTGCAGGAATGCTCCAATAAGTGTGGTTTAACCATTTGTAATTTTTGCAAAAATTCTGATAAACACCTTGAGGAGTGCGCCAAAATTAAATCGTGGGTAAATGACGATACGAAAATTACTCCAGAAATATCGAAATGTTTAACTCCGATACGTGCGTTATTTTTGGATGATCATAAAATACGTTTGATTAAAAATTTAGCAACGCATTCCCACCCACAACATGGAATTGAAATCGATTTTCTAAAAAATATGGGATTAAATTTGGGAGATGAAGAAGAGGAGTTGTTGAGATTGACTTGTGCGGTTTTTGATGCTAATGCCTTTCAAGTTTTGACTGATAAGGGTAGTTCTGTACGTGGTTTGTACCCCATGGCAGCTATAACTAACCACAGTTGCATTCCCAATACTGGACATGTTTTTGATTCTGATAATTTTATTATAGTACGCGCTGCTACTGATATCAGAAAAGGGGATGAAATTACTAATAGTTACTGTAGATTACTTTGGGGTACAATGAGTCGACGTTATCACCTTTTAATCACGAAACACTTCTCGTGTCAATGCCAACGTTGTAAAGATCCCCAGGAATTTGGAACACGACTCAATGCCATCACGTGTCCGCATTGTAGGGATGACATGCTCCCACGGGAACCTTTAAAAAGTAAAACCGAATGGCATTGCCAAAATTGTGCCGAAATTATTCCTGGACCCAAAGCGATTTTTATTATGAATACAATTTCAGCTGGATTATTAAATATTGAAATTCAAGATATCGAGAAAATGTTAAATTATTATAAAAATAAGGTTAAAAAATTAGTACCTGAAAGTAGCCAAATTATTGTGGAAATGAAGTATAGGTTAATATTTTTTTTGGGAAATGCAGAAAATTATTTTTACACAGGTAACTTTTACAAATATTTAATATATCTGTAGGTCAAGGACCTAAAAATATTTTTAGCAAACATGATGTAACTAGATATTGCCCAAAAAATTAGGTCAGACTTCCAACAAAATCAAAAGTTTGATTTTTATAACATAATCTAATTTAAAGTACCTACACCTAATTTTTATAAAATTTCTGTAAAGTTTTTAATTTAAGTGTCACTTAAATTTTAAGTGGAAGTAGTGCACTTAATTTTTTTAAGTTGCTGAATCTCTATTGTATTGGCACTTGGTTTTAAGTGGCAGAATTTCCATTATATTACTGTCAATTTTAGAATTTATGTGTCGCTTAGTCGCTAATAGTAGTGTAATAAGCCCTAAGTGACACTTTATTTTTTAAGTGACCGAATTTCTATTTTATTATTACCAATTTTAAATTTTAAAAATCATAAAAATAAAGTGTCACGTGTCACTTATAACTATATAGAATTGATTTCACAGCTTCCAGTAGAAATTTAAGTGACAGATTTATTTTCCATTGTATTCCGGCCAAAATTTGAATTTAAGTGCCAAAAATTTTTAAGTAGAAGTTTAAGTCACGCTTTAATTTTTTCCATTTTATTATTATCAATTTTGGAATTTAATAGCAACTTAAAAAATATTTTTCACTTAGAACTAGAACTGATTACAAGGCTTTTACTAAAAATTTATATGACAGATTTATTTTCGATTGTCTTTTTGCCACTTAAATTTTGAGTGGAAGTAGTGCAATGGACACTAGTGACACTTAATTTTTTAATAATAGAATTTCAATTCTAATATGCCAATTTTGAACTGATTCCACGAAAAATTTAAGTGAAATTTTTATTTTTCATTGTATTCTTGTCCATTTTTAATATAAAAGTGCCACTTAAATTTTAATTGGACCTAGTGCCGATTGCACCACTCCCACTTAAAATTGAAGGAAGCCTAAATTCATGAATTGACAGAAATACAATGGAAAATCTGTCACTTTTTTCGAATTTTAGTGTCACTTGAAATAATTAAGTCTCACTTAGAACTGTCACAAAGAACTAGCACTGCTTTCACTAAAAATTGAAGTGACATATTTATTATCCATTGTGTTTCTGTTAATTTTTTAATATTAGTGCCAATGAAATTATAGGTAGATGTAGTGCGATTGGGCCTAAGTAACACTTAGATTTTTTAAATGACAGAATTTCTATACAGGGTGAGTCAGACCACACGTAACAACCCTGTATCTCGAAAACAGTTTGTCGCACATTGATAGAATAAAAATTTTAATTATGAAAGTGAACCCAAAGAATCCATTGGTACACTTATTATTTTCCGGAACAAACCGGAAGTGCCCTGAACCGGAGGTAACTTTGATTTTTTAAATGGCAACATAGGTCGAGTATGGTATCGTTTGAAAGGTCTTTTAAAAAGAAACCACTTTTATTAAAATATTTTTTTAATATCTTGCATAATTAACAAATTAAACGAAAAAACATAAGCAAACAAGTGACAAATGGTTTCTTAAATTATGGAAAAAATAAAACACTACCATCATCCTTAATATGGGTGAAGGTAGAGGCAATTATTAATTTTAAATGGAAACTTGTAACTTTAGCATTTTTCGTTTCGCTTGTTAAAAATAATCAACTTTTTTAGGTTATGTGTTTTCCTTAATTCAAAAAATAAAGAAAAGTTGATTATTTTTAACGAATAAAGCGATAATAACTGCAAAAAAGAGTTTCTATTTAAAAAACTTTCTTTTGCTCATTTTGCGATGATGGTGACGATTTAATTTTTCCCTTTAAGAGACCAATTGTCACTTGTTTGCATATTTTTTTCGTTTAATTTGTTAATTATGCAAGATATTACATAAATATTTTAATAAAAGTTGTTTCTTTTTAAAAGACCTTTCTAACGATACCATACTCGACCTATGTTGCCTTTTGAAATTTCAAAGTATGGATTCCTTGGTGCACTTATTATTTTCCGGAACAATCCGAATGTGCCTGGAATCGGAAGTTACTTTGAAATTTCAAATGGCAACAGGTCGAGTATGGTATCGTTGGAAAGGTCTTTTAAAATGAAACAACTTTTATTAAAATATTTATGTAATATCTTGCATAATTAAAAAATTAAACGAAAAAAATATGCAAACAAGTGACAATTGGTCTCTTAAAGGGAAAAATTAAATCGTTACCATAATCGGCAAATGGGCAAGAGAGATTTTTTTAAATAGAAACTCTTTTTTGCAGTTATTATCGCTTTATTCGTTAAAAATAATCAACTTTTTTTTATTTTTAGAATTAAGGAAAATACATAACCTTAAAAAGTTGATTATTTTTAACAAGCGAAACGAAAAATGCAAAAGTTACAAGTTTCCATTTAAAATTCATAATTGCCTCTACCCTTACCCATATTAAGGATGATGGTAGTGTTTTAATTTTTCCATAATTTAAGAATCCATTTTTGTCACTTGTTTGCTTATGTTTTTTCGTTTAATTTGTTAATTATGCAAGATATTAAAAAAATATTTTAATAAAAGTTGTTTCATTTTAAAAGACCTTTCAAACAATACCATACTCGACCTATGTTGCCATTTAAAAAATCAAAGTTACTTCCGGTTTGTTCCGGAAAATAATAACTGCACCAATGGATTCTTTGGGTTCACTTTGGTAATTAAAATTTTTATTTTATCTATGTACGACAAACTGTTTTCTAGATATAGGGCTGTTAAGGGTGGTCTGACTCACCCTGTATATTATCAATTTTCGAATTTAAGGGCCACTTAAAAATATTAACTGTCGCTTAGAACTAGAACTTATTGCCACTAAAAATTTAAATGACATATTTATTTTTCATTATTTTCTTGTAAAATTTTCGAAATTATCTTCACCTTATATTATAAGTAGAAGAACTTAATATGTAATTTGTATTATCGTCAATTTTGGAATTTGATTGTCACCATTGCTAGAACTGATTGCACAGATTCTAGGAAAAATTTAAGTGACAGATTTATTTTCATTGTATTTCCATCAATTTTTGAATTTAAGTGTCATTTAAATTTTAAGTAGAAAAAGTGCAATAAGTGTCACTTAAATTTTTAAAATTATAAAATTTTCAATGTATTATTGTTAAAAAATTTGGTTTTCAAAAAAGTAGTTAATATCTATTCTTTCAGATTTATCAGATGATTTATTGGATTTAAAGCAAAAATTCTGCAAGGAGCTTTTGGAAATAATTAAAAAATTGGGTTTTGGTTCTAGAAAAATTCATGGTATTGTCCTTTATGAATTAATTACATGCATGCGGGAAATTTTTAGAAGAACCAATGACATTAATAACAACAAAGATACGAAGGTAAAAATTATAAAAAATAATCACCATAGGATTGAAAAAATAACATAATTTTGTTGCCATTATTTAGTTATGCCATATTTTTTTAGCCTTGAAATTCCCTTTTTTATAAAACACATTATGCAAATTTTTAAACTCAAATTCTTGTAAAAACAGGAAGATTGCTACAAAAAATATAAATACAGGGTGTTTTATTGTAAAATAAAATATTTTGACCAAAAAAAAATACCATGAATAAAAATAAAATTGATAACGCAAAACTCATTTTTTGTATTTAAAAAAATTAAAGAACCAAAGCATTTTATTAAATTGTGTTCCACGATTTTTTCGTTAAAAAAAATTCAGCTCGTTTATACAGGGTGGAACACGTTTTATGTAACGATCTTAAATCTTCGGTTTAAATAACTGTTCCTTTAGAAGTTCAGCAAAACAATAATGATTGTATATGTTGTAAAATTGTTAACAAAATTGTCTATTTTAGGTTTTTGATGCTGAAATAAATAAAATTGTTGAAAAAGTTTCTGATATTTGCATGTTTGACGTTGATGCTCCAAAAGAAATACAAGAGTTGTGGAGAAAAAATGGAATTAAAATAAATTGGAGGAATTATTATTAATAAATCTTATAATTAAACAAAATGATTAAAAACGTTAATTTATGACTTATTTATCAGAATTATTTTTGTAAACAAGAATGTCACGTGAATAAAATTAATAAATTTTATAAATACATTGATTTTTTTTTATTTGTTTGTTTTGCAAACAATTTATGCGCAAAAAATTGGGAACTTCAACCATTAAAATTTTTAAGAAATTAAAAAGATTATTAAAATAATTGAAGGTGCATATAATTAAAACATTTCAAAGCATTAAACAATTATATTTAATGACGCTGCAATTCTTCAAAAATTCCAACAAAAACTTTTAAAAACCCCAGTGACTTAAATTTTATTATCATATTTCCCTCAAATTTGAATTAATAAATTTGTCGAAATGGTAAGTGTGTTAATATTTTTTGTTTTAAAAATTGAAATTAAAACTTGCAGATGCCTAAATATTTTGTTTTGTTGATTATTTTGAGTTGCGTTGCTTTGGTGCAATGCCAAGATTTGGAAGAATTTTCTTTAAAATCCTTGCTGGGTCCTATTTTGTCTGGAGTAAAATATTTGCTCACTTTTCTTGGACTTGGAGGACTTGTGGATGAGATTGATAAACTCCTCGAAGGACTCGGCATCGAGTTATTATAATTTTTCTTATTTTATTAATTTAAAAAAAAATTGGTAAACATTTTTTGTGTGATAAAATTCAAAAATAAAAAAAAAATAATTATAAATTCAATTTTTTATTCCTGTTTATGAGAAAAAAAATTAATGATGAAGTATTGAAAATTCATGATTTTTAGTAAAAAAATAATATTTTTACGTTAATTGTACAATAAAGGTTGAAGTTCATTTTCATTTAAATGTAAAACAATTGTATAAGATAATTATATTTAATTGACAATCATTTATTATGATTTAATAAATAATAAAATGAATTGTATTAAGATTAAAAATAATATACGTACATTAAAATACGTCACATGTGAAAATTGCAAACAAAAATTATAGAAAAATTTTCTAATTCGTAATAATTGCATAATATTCTGATGATTAAAGTTATCTCACACACGAATAAATGAATAAATTTCCCATTTTTAAGTTATATAAATTATGTCATCAAATTTTACGAAGCTATCAAATTATTTAACAGAAATTTCAAGAAAACGTGTAAATTATTCCTAACCGCTTTTAAATTTTCTAAAATTAAAGTCTCGAAGTAAAAACCAAAATTTATAAGACCATAAATGATCTTGCATCTGTGCTACTTTCTTAGGACTTTCTCTGGTAAAATGTAAAATGTTTCCGCTCTTTAGATTAAACATGAGTAGGTTTGCACATTTCTTTAAGTATTTCAAGAAGTAGGTGCTTCTTAACTCTTAAAGACTTTCGGTGGTACACTTAATTAAGAGAGTGTTAATTATTAACGTACACCAGTGTCCTAATGCCACTTTATTGAAACTCACCTCAAGTTTAAGTGAAATTTTTGGATTTTATATAGTTTCACAGTAAATACGGTAAGTTATTTTAATTTTTTTAAATAAAAATGACCTAATTTTTATATACTTTTACATCCTTATTGTGTGTAAATTATACACCATTTATTTAAAAACAAAACTGAAAAATCAATAATTTTTCTTTGAGTAAAACAAAAAAACTAATTTTTTTACTTTTAAGTTTGAGGCGTTATAGCGGCCAAACAAAAAATACCAAAAATATATTTTTGGGCTCATTTTGTTCAATAGTTATATTTGTAAGGATTTTAAATAAAAAAATGAGGTGTATATTTTTTGTTCATTTTTTTATAATTTTTTTGCGCATCCTGTTGCTGCATTTTTAAGATTTTTTAAATTTGCAGCGTTGTAAAGGCCAAACAAAAAATACCAAAAATATATTTCTTAGCTCATTTTGATTATTATAATTTTTAACTTTGTATTTTTTTAGGATTTTTTTTCGCATTTTTGCGGTATTTTCAAGAACTTTTAAGTTCGAGGCGTTATAGCGGTCAAACAAAAAATACCGAGAACATATTTTTGGGCGCATTTTGTTTAACAGTTATATTTGTAACGATTTTAAATTAAAAAATTAAGTTAATATTTTTTGTTCATTTTTTATGATTTTTTTTTGCGCTTCGTGTTGCTGCATTTTCAAGATTTTTTAAGTTTAAAGCGTTGTAAAGGTCAAACAAAAAATACCAAAAATATATTTCATAGCTCATTTTGATTATCAGTTATAATTTTAAGAATTTTACATAAACAAATTAAGCTCATATTTTTTTTTTATTTTTTATATGTTTTTGCGCAACTTCTTACTGCATTTTCAACAAATTTTAAGTTTGAAGCTTTGCAACGGCCAAACAAAAAATACCAAAACAATATTTCTGTGCTCAATTTCTTTATTAGTAATATTTGTAAGTATTTTACATTAAAAAAATTCAATTTGTATTTTTTTTTAATTTTTTATGATTTTTATTCGCATGTGTTCGCTGCATGTAAAAGAATTCACCAATTTTTTTTAGATTTTAGAATTTAATATTGAGCTTACAAAAATTAAATGACTAAAATTGAATGTATAATATGTAAGTATAATACTCCCAATAAGCCAAATTTCAAAATTATAAATTAAATAATATACAGTGTGACTCTACAATTACGCAACGATGCATTGATTACTCAATCTGCGGATTTTTTTTGAAGCATTGCAAAATTTAAAAATTTTAAAAATAAAAATATGCCAATAAATTTTATAAAATTTGTATCCAAAAAATAATTTTTCTGCGCATTTTGTAGTAAATTTATTTTGTAATTTTTAAAAATTGCTTAAATAATAAATAAATTAATAAATTATAGCGAGTTGTATATTTTATGAAAACGTAAAGGTTTTAATTAATTAATTTTTAAAGTGGTGTAATTATTGCTGATGCGTCCCTGTAAATCAATATTATCGTGTTCCTAATATTATGAATATTCTATTATGAAATTGAAAACAGCTGTTAAGTTTGTTTCATTAATGTATAGTCATACGTTGTTTTCCCACACCCTCTTTGTTTTAAACTTGTGTAAACTAAAAATATTACATTACTTAAAACTCACTTGTTGGAAAGTGTTGTTGTTTAGTGAAGACTCTTGGGAAGCAACTTTCTTCAGTAAGTTCCTAATTTTTATTTTTTGAGATCATTTTTTAAAGAATATACAACATAATTGTTTTTCTTTTTTGGACAAAAATTTTTGAGAATTATAAAGTTTATACAAAAATCAAGAGTAACATCAAAAATTTTGGATGAATATAAAGAAAAATACCTTTCAAGAGAATTTTTGCAAGTATTTTGTAGATAAAATTTAAAACTAATTTCAAGATTTTTCTAGAGTATCCCTTCTATTTGGTTTTCGATTTTTTTTTCAGACGCCACTGTCCTTATTAAACTGACATTTTAATTGATCATTTTAATGTTTTTTTAATTATTATTATTAAAAGCATAATGTTTATTTAAAAAAAAAATAAATAACTATTTTTTTTATTTTTTCAGCCTAGATTAATAAGTGTTTTTTTTTATTTTTCCTTATATTAAAAAATTAAAAAAATAAAGTAAAATTTAGTACCCACAATATCTGGACAATGGAGCACTTTGTAATTGGTCAAAAAATAAATTCCCAAAGTTAGTAATACGTTTTTTAAATTAGTAGTTATACAGGGTGTACACGAAACTTGAGCCACCCGTGTAATTTCTTTATTTATAAAAATATTAATTTGAAATTTTACTATTGGCATATGTATAGCATAAGAAAACGCATTTATTTAATTAAAAATATAATAATTTCACTTCCGGTTTTACCGGAAATTACCTTAACTTTCTTATTTTCAATACAACACCCTATTTTTTTAAAATGCGTTCTTCAAAAAATTATTTTTTTTTGTCACAATAGTCCGGTCAATTTAGCCTTCAAATAGTAGTAAAGGTGCAAAAATTAGCGTAGAGCTAAAAATTGGTATGAATATTTGGAACACCATTATAAATGAATTCTGAAAAGTCCCCATCGATCCCGTACCTGGAAAAAATTTTATTCAAAGTCAAAGGTCTTAAAAATGGGTTTTTCGCGTTTTTCAGCAAAACGTTAAGTTTTATCCTAAAATTATATCAGACAAAAATTATAGACCATATAATTATCTATAAAAAATGATTTTATACTTTTTCCACTAAGAACCACCGTTTCTGAGATATAATGATTATAAAAGTTGTAATCTTCATAATACGCATAAGGTCGCCACGTATGCACTTCACTAAAACTGTAATACAAGTAAAACTATTTTTCTATCGGTCAATGTAAGCCATAACTCGTTCTAATAGGCCAACTGGTTTGGTCAAAATTAATTATTTTCCGATTAATCAAAAATTTCATAGCAATTTCTTCGTCCAAAAGTGAAATTTTTTAATTCTCAACGGTTATTCTGTCATAACTTAACGAATAAAGTTATAAATCGTTGAAGGGGCAGGGAAGTTAAAAAAATTATCCAAATCGCATTTTTTTACAAAGTTTTTTGCGCGATTAAAATTTTGAGTTTTTTTTCGAAATAGAAAAAAAAGTAGTACTTGAAAATCTCATTAAATGCATATTTTAGTAAGACGATAGGATGTGTCTTTACCTTACAGCAATTATTTTCGTCGTTGGGGGTTGAAAAAACACAATTTTGACTTTAATGGGTCAGTGTGAGGTGAAATGAAAAGATAGAGATTTGAAAACTTCAAACCGATCTCGTTAAATCAATCATCTTGCAGGTCACGTGTAGAGATTTTTCATTTTTTGTCCCGTTCTGGCGCCATTTCTTCTACCAATTTTCTCTACGCGCCGTTTTTTATCGATATTTTTCTACGCGTTTGGAAAAAAAAATCCCGACGCCGCTGGACGCGCCGTATAAAACCGAATATTTTTCTGGGTATTAACGGTACTTTTAACCACAATATAAGCCGCGTTTCGTTAAAATCGGTCTAGTCGTTTGATAGGTACGATTTTTTAAATATCGTTAAAAAATGTCCAAAATTGTATCCCGATTTTCAAACGTCAGAATATGAGATACAAACAAAAATTTCGAAAAAGTGCTCCATAAATCTGTTTCCTCTTTACGGAAATTCCATTTGCGATTTTTGCCCTCCGGCTACAGTCAAAAGCTAAGCAATATTACCTTTTTGGTTTTTTCGGTAAAAAACGCGACATTTTGACGTTTTCAAAGAAAAATTCGCCCACGCCACAGGATTAACCTAGGAGCTTCGGAAATTTTGGATATAGTAAATGAGGATGTGTGAAAAAAAAGGGCTCAATTTGGTCGTTTCGATTTGGAACCCGGCGGAGCTACGATTTTTCAAAATCGGCGCGGAGGACGCTCGAAAAAAACCGCGAAAAATTGACTTTTTCGGGAGCGCTTTTGAAAGCTTTCCAGTCGCTTAAAAAATACATTCCGATAGGATTATAAAACAAAAATTCCCCTTTAATTCGAGACCGGGTTTTTGAAATTTGGGTAAAAAATGTACCCGTTATCGTGAATATTAGACGATTATGAATCTGACGAATAATGTGCACATTATGAAGATTACAACTTTTATAATCGTTATATCTCAGAAACGGTGGCTCTTACGAAAAAAAGTATTAAGACATTTTTTATAGATAATTATATGATCTACAAATTTTGTCTGATCTAATTTTATGATAAAACTTACCGTTTTGCTGAAAAACGCGAAAAACACATTTTTAAGACTTTTGACCTTGAATAAAATTTTGTCCAGGTACGGGATCAATGGGAACTTTTCAGAACTAAATCCGTTTTTTTATTCCATATAACATTTTATTTTTATAAGTTGAGAAATTACAGGGGTGGTTGCCCTAGTTTCATGTACACCCGGTATATTATAAAATTTATAAAAAAATTACATGGAAATTTTTGAATAAAATATAAAAAATTACCATTTTGAAAATACAAGGTATTTAAGTTTATTCATTTGTGTCAATTAACATAAGTTACTTAAATGTTAACGACAGGACAAGAGGATTTTTGGAAGTATTTATACCGGGTGGAAATGAAAACCGGGTCACCTCTATAACTTTTTTATTTATGAATAGAAAAATTTGAAATTTGGCTATGTTCTATGGTTCAAAAAAACAAATTTTATGTGCATTTTTTATTTTCGAAATCACTTCCGGTTTCACCGGAAACACCATGAACTTTGTTTTTTTAAATGTAACATCCCATATTTTTATTAATGGCTTAAAATACTTTTAAAAAAGAAGTATTTTTGAGATATTAGTTTTTATTTTTTGCAAAAAAAAAATTTTTTTCAAAAAAAAAAAAGGCTTTCGAAGTCGGTGAAAATTACCAAAACTAATTCTAAATAATTCAAATACATAAAATAAATAATCGTTATTAAATCCTCTTCTTAAAAAGTCGAATGACCCGGCATCATTGCATTTAAAAAAGTGAGATATTTGATAAAATCTTCATTAACTAAGTTTAAAAATTAATAGTTCAAAAACCACTTAAATTTTTTTTCAAATTACAATTTTATTTAGGTATTTGAATTATTTAGAATTAGTTTTGGTACTTTTCACCGACTTCGAAAACCTTTTTCTTTTTTTGAAAAAAATTTTTTTTTTGCAAAAAATAAAAACTAATATCTCAAAACTACTTCTTTTTTAAAAGTATTTTAAGCCATGAATAAAAATATGGGATGTTACTTTTAAAAAAACAAAGTTCATGGTGTTTCCGGTGAAACCGGAAGTGATTTCGAAAATAAAAAATGCACATAAAATTTGTTTTTTTGAACCATAGAACATAGCCAAATTTCAAATTTTTTTATTCATAAATAAAAAAGTTATCGAGGTGACCCGGTTTTCATTTCCACCCGGTATAGTTTTCCAAATCTTTTATCAGACGCTAATGTCCTTAATAAACTAACATTTTTACTTCTTTGCACATTTCTAAAGAAAATATTCATTCTTTTAATTTCATTTTGATTTCTTTTTGCGATTAGAAAATTGTTTAAACTAACAAATAAAACCAGAAGCACAGTGTTTATTTAAATAAAAATAAATAACTATTTTTTTTTTTGAGCTTAGAATAATGTGTTTTATTTTATTTTATTTTTCATTATGCTAAAAAAAATTAAAATAGAGCACCCTGTATCCTGTATATGGAAAATGAAGTATTTTTAAAATCACCCTTTAGTTATAAGTAATAATTTTGAAAAAAAAATATTTTCGTATTTAAAAAGAATTGCCTATACTAAAAGAAATTAACAAAAATTGAATTGATCAAAATGGAAATTGATTGTAGAAAAAAATTAAATAAAAAAATAAAACATGTAAATGAGTAAAATTCAAGGAATTTGACTTGATTTTTATTACTTTTTTATTAACAATTATTTTTATGAATATGTAATATTCAATTATGGTTATTACTCATGAAAATTTTTTATGAATTATTTATAATAAAATATGTAATTAGTAAATTATAATATGTCATAAAAAAATTTAGTAATACAATTTAGACAAAATTCGTATTTTTGTATTTTTTATTTATAATGTTTCCTTATCATTAAATTGTATTATAATAGATTAAATAATTACATTAATAATAACCCATCATACTAAAAACAATTTTTGTTGTCATTTGGAAAATCTCGAGAATAAAAAAAGCTAGAAACCTACTTATTATGACATTTTAAAGCCAATTTCTTCACAAATTTATGCAAAAACCTATTTGTATGAAACTTTAAAGTCCAATTTTTGAACAAAATACATGAAATTCTTGTATTTTATAGGTATAAGAATTTTTTTGAAAATAGAGCAAGCTCCTTGAGATACAAAATATTTATAAATATCATTGAAAAATTAGTTTTTTAATGTAAATAACAAAATAAAAATTAGTAAAGTCAGATTAAAAATAAACCATGTACGTTTGTTTGAAGTTGAACAATTTTTTTCATCAAACGTCATTAAAGTACAGTCTTCTGTGACTGACAGTCACTTTTTATGTTCGTTGATTCTATGGTCACTTTGTACTGCCTAGGAGTAGAAATTACTACTTTGCACTTACAAGGAATTAAAGGGCGGAGTAGAAATGAATTTTAGGCAACCCAATATACACTAACATTGTGTTGTGTATTGTATGTAAATTAAATGTCAAATTTTAAAATTATTTATTACATTACTATTTTAAAAATTTCGACATTTGAAGAGAAAATAGCATGGTTTATTCGGAGTAAAAGAACTTTTATTCCTAATAAAACAATATACAATTTAATTAATTAGTTTCAAACAAGTTTTGGTTTTCTTCAAATGGTAAACTTAACCAAAACGAACTTTTGCCCATTTCCTTTACTGTTTTCATTTTCCTTTCTTCTTTATTTTCACCTATGTAGTAGTAATTAAAATCATCATTTCTATTTTTACTTACTGGTTTCCAATTTTCAATGCCCGGATTTCTAAAATTAAATAAAAATATAGAGGATGTCCCAAAAATGGCGCAGGACTATTTTTCAGAGGACTTCAGAAGGCGCCCCAAAAACATAATGGATAGCTCTTGCGCCATTTTCGGGACACCCTGTATAATTAACTGTACCTTTTAAATTCTAAACTACAATTTAGAAAAGGCAAATTTAAAAAAAAAAAGTAAAAAACATGCTTTAAAAATGGTTATTTTTATTTTTGATGATTTTAGTGGATTAAAACCAACTATTTAAATACTCAAACTTACAGTTGTACCAAAATATCAAAAATTTAAGAATAACTAAAATATTCTACTAAAAATAGTTTTTGTGCTCCTGTAGTAAAAACTCAAAAAGTGAATTACGTACCCAGTTTTTGCAAATGAAACCCAAATATCCAGCATGAAGTCTTTAATTTCCTCATCCTTTTTGCTCATTCTTGGTAAATCGTTTCCTATACTATAAGAAAAAATAAAAGCCATATCATCACCATGAGCAACACCTGAAACACCAATATTTTTGGATTAAATTTTTTTTTAACCAAAATTGATGAATACACCATATTTTGTAGTATTTTCAGATAGCAAATATGAAAAACTTGGCACCACATCTCCAGTGCAATTAAATTGATACGAATATACTGGCGATTTTGTAACATTAGCTTGAATTCTTGCTGATAACTCCATCCCACTTACATACATTCTATCAGAAATTAACTATAATAAATAAGTTTAAAATATCACCCTAATTAGTAAATTAAACTTACTTGAACTAATTTTTTAAAAGTTTCTTTATTTATTTTTTGATCACCCAAATACAAGTCCTTGGCTTTTTTTGATACCTCATCTTTTTTAGAATCTTGCACGGTATCAATGTAAGACAAAATTGATGGTGCGTACTTGTACCAATTTTTCTGCAACTCTTGTAGATATTCATTTTTATTCATAAATGCTACAAATAATCTATTACAAAACATTGAAATAAATTTGGTAAATTTTACCAGCTGCTGGATTTAAACCTTCCTCAGTGACTGAAGAAGTAATCCAGGGAAGATCTAGAGTTTTACCTTCTGTAAGTAGCTTATAAGGATGTTCAGGTAAAAATGGGGTGTCACTTGATTTATCAACGACTATACCTAGAGGTGTCATCGGATTCATCAACCAAACTTTAAAAATATCTGTGGCTTTAACCAACTGTTTAGCGTCGCATTTTTTTAAACACGCTACTAACTCTTTAGTATCATTTTGATTACAACCCACTACTTCTCCTAAGATCCTTGTTTTTTTCAAACCATCAACCATCATGACTTTACTGTTCAAAACGTTACCACTAGCAGAAATACCTCTATGGAACAAATTTTTGGAGAGAGGTGACATGTATAAGAACTCTACTGTAGCTCCTCCTAAATAAAATAATCCAACAATTAAGAAAGTAGATATTTTGAATTTACCTGTAGAAAAACCAGTGATGGTAATTGATTTTGGATTCCCGCCAAAATAATTTATATTTTCTTTTATCCATTTTAGGGCAAGCACTTGATCTTTCATTCCCAAATTTCCAGGTAAATTCGCATCTTCGGTGCTTAAAAACCCTAAAGCTCCTAGTCTATGGTTTAAGGTTACTACTAAAATATCTCTATCCATTAGATATTTTGGGTGGGAGTAAGCGTAACCACTTCCAAACATATAAGCACCACCATGTAAGTGAATAATAACATCAAGATTTTTTTTCTTTATTGGTACAAAAATATTTAGGTGCAAACAATCTTCGGTTCCACTAATTTCATTGCTTCTTATTTGTAAGCAAGTCGTTGTTTTGTTCGCTAATAAAGTTTTGTTCCATTTATTAATTTTTTGAGGTTCCTTTAATAAAAATAAATAAATGTGAGTCGTTCAAAAATATTTATTTACCTGGAATCGTAAATTTCCAATCGGTGGTTTTGCATAGGGTACCCCAAGGAATTCAAGGTATTTCCTACCGTTGTATGAAGAAGAAATCCTTCCTTGAATTTTACCATATTTCGTAACCACTATAGGTGGTGCACAATAAACCAAATTCGAAAATAACACATGAAAAACTATTAACATCAAAAACATTCTAGAACGTTATAAACTATATAACTTCGTCGATTTTTTTTCGTTATCACACAAGGTTATGTGAAAAATTATTTTTATTTTTATCTGTTCTAATTTCGAAATTTTTTGTACTTACTACCTTATTATTTTTATATTATAGTATAATGAGTTAGGATCATTTTTTTAATTAATTTTGAAAAATTCTTAAGGTGATACGGAGTCAAATGTTGAAAAACCGACGTTTTTAGCTTTCATGATTTTTTTAAAAGTGTTTCGAATTGGAAAGTCAAAAAAATACCAAACTAAATTAAGAATTTTACTTTCATTTATAATTTTTGTTATTTATGTATCTACAATTATAGAGAAAGAAAGAAAAAAGAAAGAAAAACTTCTATATTTATATTTTAATTTTTGCAAAACTATGCTCGTATAAATCTAGATAAATGAAAAATAAAAATTGCATATAAAAGTGCAATTCTTACTTAAGTTCGGTATTTAAATATTTTTTTTAGTTTCCAATTTGAAACACTTTAAAAAAATTCAGGAAAGATAAAAACATCGGTTTTTCAACATTTGACTCGCTATCACCTTAATATAAAAATTTAGTTAAAACCACCATTTTTACCAATTTTCCAAATAAATAAAGGCATTTGGAAATAAAAAGGCAGGATTCGATTTAAATTAGTCAAAAAATTTTATTAATAAAATCTTCTAATTTTTTCTATTTAAGTTTTGAACTAGTTTTGGTTATCTTCAAATGGTAAATTTAACCAAAACGAAGTTTTTCCCATTTCTTTGATGGTTTTCGTTTTTGTTTCTTCCCTATTTGCACTAATGTAGTAGTAATTAAAATCTTCATTTATATTTTTGCTTACTGGTTTCCAATTGTTAATTCCTGGTTTTCTAAAATTTAAAAATTATAAATTATAAACTTCCCCTAAACTAGTGCTGTACGAACTTCATATTTTTTAAAGTTCGGACTTTAAAATAGTTCGAACCGTTCGAACATTATGCAAAAGTTCGGAAAGAGTTCGGAAAAAGTTCGAGTTTGAAAAAGTTCTGGTTCGAAAAAAGTTCGAGTTCGGGAAAAGTTCGAACTGGCCGAATTCGGTATTTGAGTCCACGAAACTAGGGCCACCCTCTAATTTTTTTATTTATGAAAATAAAAATTTGAAAGTTTACTGTTATATGATATAAGAAAATGCATTATTAACTGAGAAAATTTTCAATTTTCAGTTTCAAACTTTCTCATTTTAAACGTAACACGTAACTCCCCATTTTTTTGTAGTTATTATTAAACTTTGGTAAGTTCTAAGTATGATTGTGACAAAAAAAATTTTTTCCTGAACTTACAAAAAAATGTTGGAGATTTTTTGGTAAATTTTTTAATCAAATTATTAAAACTTTTTAAAATGCGTTTTTTGCAAATATCTTTTTTTTTCAATTACAGCAATGATACTCAACTTGTAGTTCGAACTTTTTTCTTAACTTTCAAAAAAATTTTGGAGATATTTGGTAATTTTTTTAATCAAATTATTAAAACTTTTTAAAATGCGTTTATTGCAAATATCTTTTTTTTTCAATTACATCAATGATACTCAACTTGTAGTTCGAACTTTTTTCCTAACTTTCAAAATAATTTTGGAGATTTTTTGCTAATTTTTTTAATCAAATTAGTAAAACTTTTTAAAATGCGTTTTTTGTAAATATCTTTTTTTTTCAATTACAGCAGTGATACTCAACTTGTAGTTCCAGCTTTTTTCTTAACTTTCAAAAAAATGTTGGAGATTTTTTGGTAAATTTTTTAATCAAATTATTAAAACTTTTTAAAATGCGTTTTTTGCAAATATCTTTTTTTTTCAATTACAGCAATGATACTCAACTTGTAGTTCGAACTTTTTTCTTAACTTTCAAAAAAATTTTGGAGATATTTGGTAATTTTTTTAATCAAATTATTAAAACTTTTTAAAATGCGTTTTTTGCAAATATCTTTTTTTTTCAATTACAGCAGTGATACTCAACTTGTAGTTCCAGCTTTTTTCTTAACTTTCAAAAAAATTTTGGAGCTTTTTGGTAAATTTTTTAATCAAATTATTAAAACTTTTTAAAATGCGTTTTCTGCAAATATTTTTTTTTTCAATTACAGCAGTGATACTCAACTTGTAGTTCCAGCTTTTTTCTTAACTTTCAAAAAAATTTTGGAGATTTTTTGGTAATTTTTTTAATCAAATTATTTTTGCAAATATCTTTTTTTTCAATTACAGCAGTGATACTCAACTTGTAGTTCGAACTTTTTTCTTAACTTTCAAAAAAATTTTGGAGATTTTTTGGTAATTTTTTTAATCAAAGTATTAAAACTTTTTAAAATGCGTTTTTTGCAAATATCTTTTTTTTTCAATGATAGCAGTGATACTCAACTTGTAGTTCGAACTTTTTTCTTAACTTTCAAAAAAATTTTCGAGATTTTTTGGTAATTTTTTTAATCAAATTATTAAAACTTTTTAAAATGCGTTTTTTGCAAATATCTATTTTTTCAATTACAGCAGTGATACTCAACTTGTAGTTCGAACTTTTTCTTAACTTTCAAAAAAATTTTGGAGATTTTTTGGTAATTTTTTTAATCAAAGTATTAAAACTTTTTAAAATGCGTTTTTTGCTAATATCTTTTTTTTTCAATTACAGCAGTGATACTCAACTTGTAGTTCGAACTTTTTTCTTAACTTTCAAAAAAATTTTGGAGATTTTTTGGTAATTTTTTTAATCAAATTATTTTTGCAAATATCTTTTTTTTCAATTACAGCAGTGATACTCAACTTGTAGTTCGAACTTTTTTCTTAACTTTCAAAAAAATTTTGGAGATTTTTTGGTAATTTTTTTAATCAAATTACTAAAACTTTTTAAAATGCGTTTTTTGCTAATATCTTTTTTTTTCAATTACAGCAGTGATACTCAACTTGTAGTTCGAACTTTTTTCTTAACTTTCAAAAAAATTTTAGAGATTTTTTGGTAATTTTTTTAATCAAATTATTAAAACTTTTTAAAATGCGTTTTTTGCAAATATCTTTTTTTTTCAATGATAGCAGTGATACTCAACTTGTAGTTCGAACTTTTTTCTTAACTTTCAAAAACATTTTGGAGATTTTTTGGAAATTTTTTTAATCAAGTTATTAAAACTTTTTAAAATGCATTTTTTGCAAATATCTTTTTTTTTCAATTACAGCAGTGATACTCAACTTGTAGTTTGAACTTTTTTCTTAACTTTCAAAAAAATTTTGGAGATTTTTTGGTAATTTTTTAATCAAATTATTAAAAATTTTTAAAATGCGTTTTTTGCAAATATCTTTTTTTTTCAATTACAGCAGTGATACTCAACTTGTAGTTCGAACTTTTTTCTTAACTTTAAAAAAAAATTTGGATATTTTTTGTTAATTTTTTTAATCAAATTATTAAAACTTTTTAAAATGCGTTTTTTGCAAATTTCTTTTTTTTTTCGATTACAGCAGTGATGACTCAACTTGTAGTTCGAACTTTATCGAGTTCAAACTTATGAAATTTAGAACTTTTATTATTAGGTAGAACAGTTCGAACTTTTTGAGTTCGAACCTCAAAAAGTTCGGGTTCGGTGTTGCTTAAATTTTAAAAAATAGCGATGAAACACTAAAAGCTTTAAATTATTTTAATAAAATTTTGGGGAAAATCATCACTTTCACTTAAAATTGACACTGAAACATCAGTTAAAAATGTTTTAAGAAAATGTATATTTTTTTGCTTCTTTTGTATGATTTTTACAAAAATTAAGGAAGTACTCAAAAATCATATTTTAGAATTTTCTAGTTTTCAGTTTTTCATTCCTAATTTTTGAGCATTAAAAGACAATTCAAATAAAAAAACATCATAAATTAAAAATTTGTATACCCAGTTTTTGCAAACGAAACCCACATATCCAGCATGAACTCCTTAATTTCCTCATCTTTTTTGCTAATTTTTGGTAAATCTTTTCCTATACTATAAGAAAAAATAAAAACCAGATCATCTCCATGGCACACACCTATAGGAAGAAATTTTTTGGATCAAAATAACTGATCGATATTTTGATTTTATTACCATATTTTGTAGTATTTTTCGAAGTTACATATGAATAGCTTGGCACCACATCTCCACTGCAATTAAATTGATACACATAAACTGGTGATTTTGTATCATTAGCTTGAACTCTTGCTGATAATTCCATCGCAGTTATATACCACCTATCAGAAATTAACTAAAATTAAATAAATACATTGTATACATTTATTTAAATAGTAGGTATAATTACTTGAACAAGTTTCTTTACTTATTTTTTGATCTCCAAAATATAAGTCCTTGACCTTTTTTGACACGTCATCTTTTTTGGTAAAAGAGTTAGAACACTGAGTCTTTTTTGAATGGATAGAGTTTATTTTGAAGTTTTACGGAGGAAAAAAAAGTGTCGTCATTATGGGGCCTATGTCAAAGATATGAGCGAAAATATCAAGAAAAAAAGTGAATTCTCTTTAATTTTTGGAATTAAGAATATTTTTTTGTATCAAAATAATTTTTGGGTAATAATTTTATAATGTCAACCCAAAGTGGCATTAATTAGCTTTACTTTACATTTTTTTTCATTTAAATTGACCAAATAGTTTATGACTTATAACAGAATTTTGATTTAATGACATTTTCTGTAGGAACAAAATTCAAAGACCCACCCAAAAAAAAAACTGGGCTGTTCCGACCCTGGGTTTTTTGTCGATGAAATCTCATCTACTCTCTGGGATTTTCTTCTGAGCACTTCTTTTTGGGACACCCTGTACATATAAGTAATTGAAATTATTCAAAATGTTTTTACCTCGAATCTTAAATTTCCAACCGGCGGTTTTGCGTAGGGTATTCCTAGGAATTCAAGGTATTTCCTACCATTGTAGGATGTTGAAATGCTTCATTGAATTTTACCATATTTTTTGTTGACACTATAGTTGATTCCACTACAGAAAAATAAAAAAAATCACCTGGAAAAATAATAACAACAACATTTTAATGAAAGAAAGTGTTTAATGGTATAATTTTTTTATCACTTTGAAAATGTTATGAATTTGCAATTTAGGTCGTTATTATCGTAGTATCATCGGCATAAACAAAATGTTGACCTTTTAATTTTAGTGAGTGTATTTATTAATATAAAGAAAGTATCAAAAAGGGCCTAGAATTGACATTTGAGGTACCAGTATTTTTATTGGTTTTATTCGATCAAATTGACATATTTGAATACGATTCTCTAGTTTTTTTCATTCTTTGTTGTTATTATCATTTGAATCGTTTTCTTTTTCCTTTTCTACATGTTTTACCCAACCTTAAGATTTTTAACCTGAGATGGCGTTAATTGTATTGTCACCAGCGACATCTATTTTTAAAAAAACTGCAATGGATTGAATAAATATTATAAATTAAAACAATTGTGTATTATTATTCTCCGATGTAGTCTAGACTTTTATTGAAATACTAGACAACATTCACATTAATCTAAATCTAATAAATATTATTTAATCACCTCGCACGCCCATATTTGCAAAAAAAAAATGTAAAACTCAAGAAATTACTTAATAATTGTGTGATTGATTAATCATTAAAACTTAAGAGGTTGAAAAAGTGAATCAACCATTGCGAGTTTCAGGAAAATTCGCGAATCAATCGTGATTCGTGATAATACATACAAACTCCATGTTTAAACAATCACTTCACTTAAGAATTTTTCATTGCAAAATGCATTACCTATTCATAATTGCGTAAATATTGTAATCACATATCTTTAAGACCTTGTGATTTGCAGAAATCCTTGAATTAGCAAAACGTGGTAAATAATCAATTTATTAAAAAAAAAAATCAATTAAACTATTATTTTAAAATTAACACATCGTTAATGGTAACATGTATACAGGGTGTTTCTAATATGGTAATCATGTGATTGACTTGAATATTTTAATAAATATTATTCCTAATATTTTATTTATTACCAATTTTTTTAAATATTTTTTTGTCATATTACGAAAAATCTGTTTGTTTTATTTTTAGTTTTTGCATTAATTTAGGTTAAATTGATTACAACATTATTTATAATAAAAAGGGCACTTTTGTCCTCGTCCCCTCTGTTGCTACTTGACCATCACTGGTTAAAAAGTACTGCAAATAAACATAGAAAGTCAAGAGCTTAAAAAGCTTTTTCTTTAAAGGTAAAAAGAGATAAAATATTATTAGAAGCAGTGTTAGTTAGATTTTCGTTTTGAGAGGATTTGTGTTAAATTTAAGATTACTTAAAAAGCAAGCAGGATATAAAATTAACAGTACTGTAAGTTTAATTATAAAAGTAATTATAAACGTGATTAATTTGCATTTTATGAACTACTAAATGACAGAGCATTGTGTTTAAATAAAATTTCTGTGTTGACTTACTTATCTTGTTTACACTGTATTTTCTCAAAATTTATATATTTTCATTTCATTTGAAAAATTTTAATTAGTTTGTTTAGAAGTTACCAAGTAGCACTTCTACATTCAAATTACTTAGTAGTGTAAACAATTTTACGGATATAATGAAGTGATTTTATAGCTGCATTAAAAATAACTTAGTGCTTTCAATTTATGCAAGTATTATTTTTTTAAATTTTCCATCCATATTTCGAATTTGATTTTTTTTACCAAAATACATTTAATTATTTGAAAATATACCAAAACCAAATTTATTTTTGTACCTCAAATAATTTAGTAAATACTACCAATTGCACCACGTGTACTAATTTTTATAAATCATTTTGATATGTAAACAGCTTTTTAGTCATAACTATATAACGCTTTAAATTTTTTTAAAATTAATTTTTTTTGTCTTAAAGGCCTTTCATTGCCATTTTTAAAAATATATAAAACATGCTCATTATAAGTTTAGAAATACCCAAAAAGTTGCTACGAATTGCACATTTTTACTTAATTAAAATAACTAGTTTATTTTCAATCGCATTTTTTTATAAATTAATAATCTATTAATAAAGTTATCAAAATTTTATAAAGTACATTTAATTATTTAAAAAAAGTAGCTTTAAGTTGATTTCAAAATTATTTTTTTACCTCAAATAGTTTAGTAAATATTACCAATTCTACCTCGAGTAGTAATTTTTATAAATCATTTTTATATGTAAACAGTTTTTTGGTCAAAACTCTGTAGCTCTTCAAGATTTTTGAAAAATTATTTTTTTTTCTTAATAGGCTTTGAATATCATTTGTAAAAATACACACAAAATTCTCATTAAATTTTTAGAAACACCTGAAAAGTTGAAACAAATCGCACATTTTTATTTAATTAAAATACCTAGTTTATTTTTAGTCACAATTTTTTTATAAATAAATAATGTATTAATAAAGTTATAAAAAATTATTAAACTACATTTAATTATTTAAAAAAAAAATGCTTTAAATTGATATCAAAATTATTTTTTTACCTCAAATAGTTTAGTAAATATTACCAATTGTACCTCGAGTAGTAATTTTTATAAATCATTTTCATATGTAAACAGTTTTTTGGTCAAAACTCTGTAACTCTTCAAGATTTTTAAAAAATTATTTTTTTTTCTTAAAGAGCTTTAACAGTCATTTGTAAAAATACACACAAAATGCTCATTCAGTTTTTAGAAACAACTGAAAAGTTGCAACAAATCTCACATTTTTATTTAATTAAAATACCTAGCTTATTTTCAATCGCTGTTTTTTATAAATAAATAATCTTTTAATCAAGTTATAAAAATTTAATAAAATACTTTTAATTATTTTAAAAAAAAATAGTTTTAAATTGATATCAATATTATTTTTTTACCTCAAATAGTTTAGTAAATATTACCAATTGTACCTCTAGTATTAATTTTTATAAATCATTTTCATATCTATACAGTTTTTTGGTCATAACTCTGTAACTCTTCAAGATTTTTGAAAAATTATTATTTTTTCTTATAAGGCTTTGACCATGATTTATAAAAACAATCACAAAATACTCATTAAATTCTTAGAAATACCTGAAAAGTTGCAACAAATCGCACAATTTTATTTAATTAAAATTTCCAGTTTATTTTCAATCGCTGTTTTTTATAAATAAATAATCTATTAATAAAGTTATCAAAATTTAATAAAGTACATTTAATTATTTAAAAAAGTAACTTTAAATTGATACCAAAATTATTTTTTTACCTCAAATAGTATAGTAAATATTACCAATTCTACCTGGAGTAGTAATTTTTATAAATCATTTTTATATGTAAACAGTTTTTTGGTCACAACTCTGTAGCTCTTCAGGATTTTTAAAAAATTATTTTTGTTCTTAATAGGTTTTGAATATCATTTGTAAAAATACACACAAAATTCTCATTAAATTTTTAGAAACACCTGAAAAGTTGAAACAAATCGCACATTTTTATTTAATTAAAATACCTAGTTTATTTTTAGTCACAATTTTTTTATAAATAAATAATGTATTAATAAAGTTATAAAAAATTAATAAACTACATTTAATTATTTAAAAAAAAAATGCTTTAAATTGATATCAAAATTATTTTTTTACCTCAAATAGTTTAGTAAATATTACCAATTGTACCTCGAGTAGTAATTTTTATAAATCATTTTCATATGTAAACAGTTTTTTGGTCAAAACTCTGTAACTCTTCAAGATTTTTAAAAAATTATTTTTTTTTCTTAAAGAGCTTTAACAGTCATTTGTAAAAATACACACAAAATGCTCATTCAGTTTTTAGAAACAACTGAAAAGTTGCAACAAATCTCACATTTTTATTTAATTAAAATACCTAGCTTATTTTCAATCGCTGTTTTTTATAAATAAATAATCTTTTAATCAAGTTATAAAAATTTAAAAAAATACTTTTAATTATTTAAAAAAAAAATAGTTTTAAATTGATATCAATATTATTTTTTTACCTCAAATAGTTTAGTAAATATTACCAATTGTACCTCGAGTAGTAATTTTTATAAATCATTTTCATATCTAAACAGTTTTTTGGTCATAACTCTGTAACTCTTCAAGATTTTTGAAAAATTATTATTTTTTCTTATAAGGCTTTGACCATGATTTATAAAAATAATCACAAAATACTCATTAAATTCTTAGAAACACCTGAAAAGTTGCAACAAATCGCACAATTTTATTTAATTAAAATTTCCAGTTTATTTTCAATCGCTGTTTTTTATAAATAAATAATCTATTAATAAAGTTATAAAAATTTAATAAAGTACATTTAATTATTTAAAAAAGTAACTTTAAATTGATACCAAAATTATTTTTTTACCTCAAATAGTTTAGTAAATATTACCAATTCTACCTCGAGTAGTAATTTTTATAAATCATTTTTATATGTAAACAGTTTTTTGGTCACAACTCTGTAACTCTTCAAGATTTTTGAAAAATTATTTTTTTTCTTAATAGGCTTTGAATATCATTTGTAAAAATACACACAAAATTCTCATTAAATTTTTAGAAACACCTGAAAAGTTGAAACAAATCGCACATTTTTATTTAATTAAAATACCTAGTTTATTTTTAGTCAACTTTTTTTTTATAAATAAATAATGTATTAATAAAGTTATAAAAAAATAATAAACTACATTTAATTATTTAAAAAAAAAATGCTTTAAATTGATATCAAAATTATTTTTTTACCTCAACTAGTTTAGTAAATATTACCAATTGTACCTCGAGTAGTAATTTTTATAAATCATTTTCATATGTAAACAGTTTTTTGGTCAAAACTCCGTAACTCTTCAAGATTTTTAAAAAATTATTTTTTTGTCTTAAAGAGCTTTGACAGTCATTTGTAAAAATACACACAAAATGCTCATTCAGTTTTTAGAAACAACTGAAAAGTTGCAACAAATCTCACATTTTTATTTAATTAAAATACCTAGCTTATTTTCAATCGCTGTTTTTTATAAATAAATAATCTATTAATCAAGTTATAAAAATTTAATAAAATACTTTTAATTATTTAAAAAAAAAAATAGTTTTGAATTGATATCAATATTATTTTTTTACCTCAAATAGTTTAGTAAATATTACCAATTGTACCTCTAGTAGTAATTTTTATAAATCATTTTCATATCTAAACAGTTTTTTGGTCATAACTCTGTAATCTTCAAGATTTTTGAAAAATTATTATTTTTTCTTATAAGGCTTTGACCATGATTTATAAAAACAATCACAAAATACTCATTAAATTCTTAGAAATACCTGAAAAGTTGCAACAAATCGCACAATTTTATTTAATTAAAATTTCCAGTTTATTTTCAATCGCTGTTTTTTATAAATAAATAATCTATTAATAAAGTTATCAAAATTTAATAAAGTACATTTAATTATTTAAAAAAGTAACTTTAAATTGATACCAAAATTAGTTTTTTACCTCAAATAGTTTAGTAAATATTACCAATTCTACCTCGAGTGGTAATTTTTATAAATCATTTTTATATGTAAACAGTTTTTTGGTCACAACTCTGTAGCTCTTCAGGATTTTTAAAAAATTATTTTTGTTCTCAATAGGTTTTGAATATCATTTGTAAAAATACACACAAAATTCTCATTAAATTTTTAGAAACACCTGAAAAGTTGAAACAAATCGCACATTTTTATTTAATTAAAATACCTAGTTTATTTTTAGTCACAATTTTTTATAAATAAATAATGTATTAATAAAGTTATAAAAATTTAATAAAGTACATTTAATTATTTTTAAAAAAATGCTTTAAATTGATATCAACATTTTTTTTTTACCTCAAATAGTTTAGTAAATATTACCAATTGTACCTCGAGTAGTAATTTTTATAAATCATTTTCATATGTAAACAGTTTTTTGGTCAAAACTCTGTAACTCTTCAAGATTTTTAAAAAATTATTTTTTTGTCTTAAAGAGCTTTGACAGTCATTTGTAAAAATACACACAAAATGCTCATTCAATTTTTAGAAACAACTGAAAAGTTGCAACAAATCTCACATTTTTATTTAATTAAAATACCTAGTTTATTTTCAATCGCTGTTTTTTATAAATAAATAATCTATTAATAAAGTTAGAAAAATTCAATATAGTACATTTAATTATTTAAAAAACTAGCTTTAAATTGATGTCAAAATCTACCTCAAATAGTTTAGTAAATATTACCAATTGTACCTCGGGTAGTAATTTTTATAAATCATTTTCATATGTAAACAGTTTTTGGTCATAACTTTGTAACTCTTAATGATTTTTGAAAAGTTATTTTTTTGTCTTAAAGGGCTTTGACCATGATTTATAAAATTAATCATAAAATACTCATTAAATTTTTAGAAACACCTGAAAAGTTGCAACAAATCGCACATTTTTATTTAATTAAAATACCTAGCTTATTTTCAATCGCTGTTTTTTATAAATAAATAATCTATTAATAAAGTTATAAAAATTTAATATAGTACATTTAATTATTTAAAAAAATTGCTTTAAATTGATATCAAAATTAATTTTTTACCTCAAATAGTTTAGTAAATATTACCAATTGTACCTCGAGTAATAATTTTTATAAATCATTTTCATATGTTTTTTGGTCATAACTCTGTAATGGCCGATCTCACCGAAGCGACTTAAAATTTAAGAACTACTTTAATGTCTAAATTGACAGGAACACAATACAAAATCTGTCAATTAAAAATTTAAGTACTACTTAATGGCCTAAGTCGTGTCGGTGAGATCGGCCATAAGTCTTCAAGATTTTTGAAAATTTATTTTCTTGTCTTAAAGGACTTTAACTATCATTTATAACAATACTCACAAAATGCTCATGAACTTTTTAGAAATACCTGAAAAGTTGCAACAAATCTCACTTATTTACTTAAATAAAATACCTAGTCTATTTTCCATCGCAGTATTTTTTTAAATTAATAATTTATTAATAAAGTTATAAAAACGTAGTAAAGTACATTTAATTATTTAAAATAATTGCTTTAAATTGATACCAAAATTATTTTTGTACCTCAAATAGTTTAGCAAATATTACTAATTGTACCTCGAGTAGTTATTTTTATAAATCATTTTGATACATGAACAGCTTTTTAGTCATAACTCTGTAACGCTTCAAGATTTTTCAAAAATTATTTTTTTGTCTTAAAGGGCTTTTCATGTAATTTTTAAAAATATATAGAATATACTCCCAATATTTTTAGAAACATCCAAAACATTGCTTCAAATTACGTTTTTTTTTTTAAATCTAGTCAAATTTTCTTGATTAATTTATATTTTTAGTAAAGTTCACGATGGGAGTAACAACATTGCATCAAAAAAACATGACAGAATCCTTGTACATGAAACCTCAAGACCACATGAACAACAATTCCATGCACTACCCCATCATCAGGAATGAAATCCTAACATCCGAGGCTTCAAGAAAAAGCATAAGAGAATTTTATAGAGGAACATGCGTTCTAATCACTGGTGGAACTGGTTTTTTAGGAAAAGCCGTTCTGGAAAAACTCCTAAGATCCTGCGATACAATTGATACAATTTTCCTGTTAATGCGAGCAAAACGTGGAATGAGTGTCGAGCAAAGATTCAGGGAACTTCTAAAAAATCCTGTAAGTATTTGTGATGATTTTTTTTAGTGCTGGATACATTATTGCAATTTTAGGTTTTTAATTTGATTAAAGAAAAGGATCCCGATCGTTTTAATAAAATTAAAATTGTGGAAGGTGATGTTTCTTTACCTAATCTAGGTTTAAGTGACATTGATGAGACTAAACTCGTTGATAAAGTTAATATAGTTTTTCATTCAGCTGCTACAGTTAGGTGAGTTTAATACAATTATTAAACCAAAAAATAATGTGTGCGACATGTTTCGCATTAATTGGAGCATCATCATCATTTTGAATCTTTTTTCTGCATTTAAACACTAAAAATTGTAGTTTTTTTTTATTTTTGTAGGTTTAATGAGACTTTAAAGGATGCAGTAGTTTTAAATACTTTAGGAACAAGAAGAATCATCGACTTGTGTGTGAGAGTTAAAAATTTGAAAGTAAGTATACCGATTAAAATTTCACCAAATATATTATATGTACAGTTGTATAATTTTAAATAATCCTAGTTAGAAATTGTTGTTATGTAATAACTAGTTGTTAAAAGATTTCATCATTAAGCACTTCCTGGTGTTTATTTTTCATTAAAACAACAAACGTGTTGGTGATAATATTATGATTTAAGAAAATTATTTAATCGAAATTGCATAATTCCTGACTACTTTATACAGGGTGTTTCATTTTTGTCATTTTTTGTTTTAGAGTTTCGTACATGTTTCAACTGCATTTAGTAATGCAGATAGAGATGACATTGATGAAATCGTCTACAATGCACCTTATGACCCCAACGCCATTATCACTTGCATCGAAAATTTACCTGATGACGCCATTGAAGTTCTTCAAACCAAACTTTTAGTAAATATTTTATATCTCATTTTTTAAATAATGCCCAATAAGTATTTTAAGATTTATTTTTTTCGAAAAAAAGTAAAAATATTTACTGCATTTTTAGGGTAAACATCCAAATACCTACACTTTAACTAAAGTATTAGCAGAAAACTTGGTTTGGCAGTACTCAGCTCAATTACCAGCGTGTATAGTACGACCTTCCATAGGTAATCTGGTGAAAATTGTGCTACAAATTTGGTACTAATTAAGGTGTTTTTTGTAGTCACTGGAGCTTGGAAAGAACCATTTCCAGGTTGGGTAGATAACGTTTCTGGAATCACTGGTATTATGATGGAAATTGGAAGAGGTTCAATCAAAAGTATAATGTGCGATGAAAACTGTAAAATGGATATGGTACCTGTTGATATAGTTGCTAATACTTTAATCACTTCAGCCTGGCATACCATAGCAAACAGGTAAACCAATTATTTTCGAAAAATAGTGTACTAAACTTTTTAAATTAGATCCAACACGATGAGAGTTTACAATTGTACAAGTGGAAACGTAAACCCAATTCTTTGGAAAGATTATGGAGCTTTAACAACAAAAACTGCACTAAAATTCCCCACGAAGTACTTAAGTTGGTATCCTGGGTTTAGCTACAGAACCAACAGAGTGATGCATTGGGTTTGTGTCCTCCTTTGCCAAACTGCTCCTGCTTGTATATTTGACTTCATTTTAATGTGCACAAACCGAAAACCAATGTAAGTTTTTAAAAAAATTAATGAAAATCACCCTAAATATACTTTTATACCCAAAAATTTAGGAATTGTTATAAATTATTAATTTCAGGATGTATAAGATAAGTCAGAAGTTTAAAAGGGCATTAGAGGCTGGTGAATTTTCTTCGTTGAGGCAATGGGATTTTAAAACAACTTGTCTAAAAACTCTTACACGTGATGTAAAAGATGCTGATGATGGTGCTGACTTCAACGTGGATATGAGCAAAGGAACAGGATTTTGCTGGGAAAATTACAATCAGGATTACATGTTAGCAATCAGGCAATACATTCTTAAAGATGACATTTCGAGTTTACCCGAAGCAAAAATAAAACTTAATCGGTTAGTATTTGCTTTTCAAGAATGCTGAACTAATATGATGACGTCATAAGTAGGTTAATTACCATCACATTGCTTTACACTGACCTACTTATGACGTCATTTTAAAGAAGAAAGATTGATTTAAATAATTATTTTTTTTTTTCAGATTTTATTGGGCTAATAAGGCGGTTCAGATGTTTATGATGTACGTGGTGCTAAAATGTACTTCAATTCTCTAATTACTCATTAATGACGTACATACGAACATTATTAGTTAATTAAGTTTAAGAAAATTTCCAACTTTGCCTATCAAACATTTTTATTTAATTTATATACTCTTTTAAAGAAATAAAGACATTCGTTTTATACAAATATCAGTTGATTTACCATAAAAATGGGCCCCAAATTTCCTTAAACCAGTACTGATCACTTTTTTCCTATCGTGCCCAGAAATTTTTTCAGGGGGGCTGTATGTATTTCTAGTCCATTTAAAAAAAAAACAGAAAAATTTCATTTTAGAGAATTTAATAAACACATGCACCCTGTACCCACCTTGGGTACGCCAATGGTTTTTCACTTTCCACCGTAATTTAAAAAAAAATGTGATAAAATATAGGGATTTGCCAACAATTTCCTGATTTTAAAACATTATTTTAGTTAAAATTTGTGACTCGAGTAAGAAAATATACTTATAACTTTTTATTGTTATAAATATTTTTACAAATTTTTTTCTGTATGTTTAATATACTATGGTTAAATAATGGAAAACGTTATACTTGAAAATTTTAATGGAAACCTTTGAAAATGCATATTGTTTTTGAAGAAAATCCTTATTTTAGGAACGAATTTTTTTTTATAATTTGAGCTATAACTTTTTTATTGTTTCTAATATTATTACAAAATTTGCCACGTTAATTTATGATACTACTATTTAATAATGGTTAAATTTTTTTTGGAAAATTCCAATGGAAACTTGAAAAAAATCATGATTTTATAAGTAATTTCGTATTTTAGTTATTGTTTTTCGAATTTGGGTTACAAAATTGTTAATAACTTTTTTATTTTTATAAATATTTTTACAAAATTTTGTATATTTATTTATAATACTTCAATTGCTGTAAATTTTTCGTCAAAAAATTTCAGCAGAAACCTGAAAACCCGTTGATTTTGTGAGTTTGGTTTTGTTTTCAAAAAAAGCGAAATGAAAAATGTTAATTTTTTTTATTTTTCGATAGAAAAAAATGGAAACTGTTTCATTATTTAAATAATACAGTTCAGTTCAGTACACAATAAAACAGTTCAGGTGATTAAAATGAAGTAAAAATTAAGAAAATCAAGGAAAATAAATTTGAAAATTCCAATAAAGTCAGATTTTACTACGCATACTTTAAATTTTTGATATTTTCATAAAAGATTAATGAAATTTATTTGTATTGGCAGAATTTTTTTTCTAGAGACATTAAAAAATATTCAAAATTTTTACATTTCCTAGATTCAACGTAAAAATTTTATACGATTTATAGGAATAATTTGAAAAATGGTTTAGGTGATTAAAAATTGAAGTAACTAATAAATTTGCAAACTGTCCAATAAATTCAGATTTTAATATGTATACCTTAAATTTTTGATGTTTTGCTAAAAAAGTATTGAAAATTATTTGTAAAATTGTTTTGTAAAACTATTTTTCTCGAGACATTAAAGAATATTAATTTTGGATAATTGAATGAGAAAATCGTTAAAGATGCTTTAAACATTGATATAAAATAATTTTCTGTTCAAATAGAAATTTAAATTGAATTTCCAAAACGAGATTTGATGAGAAAATTGTTGGAATTGTTTGAAAAAGGATCCAAAATGTTTTTCTGATTAAATAGAAATTAAAAATTGAAGTTACAAAACTCAAAAATAGCCAAAAAAATTAGGGTTAAACGCCAACCCCATAAATCATTGAATTAATATAAAAAAATTATGTTTGCCAAAATTAACGAGATTGGAGAAATGCTTTTAAATTTTCGAAAATTTAGTGGAATTGTTTTAAAAAAATATCTTCAATATTTTCGTGTTAAAGTGGAAATATAAAATTGAATTACAAAACCCAAAAACTCACCAATAAAATAAAGTTTAAACTATACCTCTTAAAATTTTTTTATAAATATTAATAAAAATTAAAAAGCTATTAATAATTATATGTATAACTCAAACTTTTATATTGACTAAAATTCGAAATTGCTTATAAAATCATGGATTTTCTCAAGTTTCCATTGGAATTTCCCAACAAAAATTTACCAATTATAAAATAGTGGGATCATGAATTCATGAACAAAATCTTTGTAAAAATATTAGCAACGATAAAAAAGTTATTAACAATTTTCTAGCTCAAATCGTAAATTTCATACCTAAAATATTGATCTTCTACAAAAAAAAATACAAATTTCAAAGAGTCCATTAAAATTTTCCAGTAAAACGTGTTTCATTATTTTACTATAGTATGTTAAACCAATTGGACAAAATTTTGATAAAATATTTACAACAATAAAAAAGTTATTAACAACATTGTAACTCGTGTATCAAAATTAAAATGATTTTAAAATACGAAATAATTTAGAAAATCATGAATTTTTCCAAGTTTCCATTGGAATTTTCCTACAAAAATTTTACCGTTGTTAAATAGTAGTAACATGAATACAATTATAAAACTTTCTATAAATTAATAGATAATAAAAATTTTATAACTTGAGTCGTTAAAAAATAAGAAATAACTCACAAAATCAACGATTTTTCAGGTTTCTTTTAGAATTCTTGGACGAAAAATTTAATACTGATAAATCGGAGTATCATAAATAAATATACAAGAATGTTGTAAAAATATTTACAAAAATTAAAAACTTATTAACTATTTTGTGACTCAAATTCCAAAATATTGATTCATTTACTACAGCTATTGGTCCTTTATGTTAAAAATAATGACTAAAATACGAAATTAGTTTCCATTAGAATTTTACAAAAAAATTTAATCATTAAAGTAAAAAGACGTAACAACCAAAGTTTTAGATTGTTCAAAAATAATAATTATTGTATGTAAACATGAAATAATCAGAATTGAAATGGTTTAAATTTTTTTGTTGTTCCTGTAAAATTTTGAAATTTGCTCATACACCTCTTTTTCATGAAAGCTACAATATCAAGCATATTAAAATGAATTTTTCAAAAAAAAGTTGAAGAAAATAATCTTTAAAAAATCGTTTAAATTTTACAATTTGTACAAAAATAGATCATGATGACTATTTAAAATATTTGGTGAAAATTAAACTCACAAAAATTTTAAAATTTTGATGTAGATAATTCGAAATACATAAAATACGATGTTAAATCAATAAAAAATAGTTGCTTTACTCCATAAATCTTAACAAAATTATTAATTCAAATTTTTGTTATAAAATATGTACATACCAAAAATTTGTGTAGCAACAATTCTAAATTATCCAATCACCACCATCTTTCCAGGAAAATCGCTCAACCCATCCTGCTGTATTTTCTTGATTACAGGTAAAATCATACATAATTAGAAAATTATGTGTTAATTTCCACACCACCCAGGAGGTATAACACTTAGTGCGCTTTTTTTAAAGTGGTTTCCCCATTAGGCCTAATCCACTATGGTTTTTTTTTTAAATTAAAAGGTACTTACTTTAAATTTGGAATTTGGTTGTTCCTTTTTTTGTCTTGATTTCACTTCACTAAATCACTTATTTCACTATTATCACTACATTTTTTAAACCGCATTTTGTACCGCAAGGCGCATATTTGCTGTAAAAAAAATTACAGCCCGCAATTTTTGAGAAAAAAAAAATTTATAAATACCTTTAGCACCAACCCTCCAAACCAACTGATGAATTGATGATTTCGTGGTCACATTTTTTTAAAACCTAAGGGGCACTTTTTTTATTTGCACTTTAAATTACCACAAATTGCACTGTAATTTCACATGTAATCGGATTTTCGAATTTGCACTCCCGTAAACCGCACTTTTACCGAATACCGGATTACACGATTTAACCGAACTAAAAGGTTCTGAATTTTTGGAAAAATTTTACACTCGCGCACACTTCGCTGTGGATTCTTCCAAATTTTCAGCTCACTTATGCACAATTTTAAACACTATTATTTTAAACGAAAGCAAAGAAAAAATTAATTAATTTAGGATGAAATTACGATCGATTAAAATTACTTTGACTGAACTGGACGAATTCTAGCCGAAAACTGAATTTGTCCTGCAACCAAAATTATTTTTTAGCCTTGATGTAAGAAGACAATTGAGCTTGAATAAATTAAATTTGAGTTTCTAAAGATGAGTAATGATAATACAATAAAATATTTTATTGGTCATACTTCATACCTTCAAATTATAATATTTAAAAATATTTTTTATTCTTCATAAAAATGTACTCGTATAAAATTTTGTAACAATTCAAAATTTTTAACGTTGAATCTACGAACATGCAAATATTTTGAATATTTTTTAATGTCCTAAAAAATAGTTTTGCAAATACAAATTAAATTTCAATAATTTTTTATGAAAACATCAAAAATTTAAAGTAGGCGTAGTAAAAGCTGATTTTATTGGAATTTTCAATTTTATTTTCCTTAATTTTGTTATTTTTTTACCTCCATTTAATCACCTGAAATGTTTTAATAATTATTAAAATAATTAAAATAAGTTTCCCGTGAAATCATAGGAAATTTTATAAATGGGCTGTTAAACCACACTTTTTAGGTATTTTTGAGTTTTTTAACATCTATTTTTTATTTCCACTTAAACAGAAAAATAATTAGATATTTTTTTAAAGCGATCTAGGCGATTGTCTCGTTAAGTTTTCAAAAATTTAAAAAAATTTTATTTTAATTTTAGCAGCAAAATTGTTAAGATAATTTTTCATTGAAATTGCAATGATTTGCTCATTAAATTTTTGAGTTTTGGAATTTCAACTTTTAATTAGCTCCCAAACAGAAAACTGTTTTGGATCATTTTTTTTTAATTCGAACGATTCATATAATCATCTATAAGTGAAAATTAGATAATTTTTCAAATAATTTTTTAAAGCAAATCCAACGATAAAAGGGTGATCTTTAAACCTCTTTTATTTTGACCATTGTTGAGTTTAGGAACTTCATACAATTTTTAATTTACACTTAAACAGAAAAAAAAAATTCAGATCATTTTTCAAAGCAATTCCCACAATGTTCTCGTAAAATCATGGAAAACTAAAGATAGTCGACGAAATGTTTGAAAAGCGTACTTTTCACTAGTAAAAATTTTTGGGCATTTGCAATCAAAAATTTAACAAAAACGATGCCTAGTGCCATTCAAATTGAAATTAGTTTTCATATAGAATTTTTGTTTTTCATGTAGAGTCTATGATAGGCGCGTATTTTTTGAACAATGATAAGAAGAAAAGTACGCCCCAATCATAGGCTCTACATGAAAAACAAAAATTCTGTATGAAAACTAAATTCAATTTGAATGGCACTAGGCATCGTTTTTGTTAATTTTTTTATGAGTTAAATGGTCAATTTTATTTCCCGTAATTTTGTTGTCTTTTTACTTCCATTATCACCTAAAATGTTTTAGTAATTTTAAAAATATGTAATTCCAATAATTTTCCCGTGAAATCATTGAAAATTTAATAAATGGGCGGTTAAACCACAGTTTTAGCTATTTTTGAATTTTTTAACATCTATTTTTTATTTACACTTAAACAGAAAAATATTTTTCTAAATCAATTTAGGCGATTGTCTCGTTAAATTTTCAAAAATTCAAAATGCAGCAATTTAAATTTTGTTTATTTTGGCCATTTTTAGTTTAGAATTTAAATTTTTTATTTTAATTTTAGCAGAAAAATTGTTAAGATAATTTTTCATTAAAATTGCAATGATTTGCTCGTTAAATCCTTGAAATTTCAACTTTTGATTATCTCCTAAAAAGAAAACTGTTTTGATCCTTTCTTTAAATTCCAACGATTTTGCCATACAATCATTTAAAAGTGAAAATTACATAAATTTCCAAAGCAATTCCAACGATTTTCTCTTAAAATCATCGAAAACTAAACATATTGGTGTTATAACCAAATTTTTATGGCGATTTTTGGGATTTGAAAATTCAATCTATAATTTTTACATAAACAGAAATACCTACGTCTTAAATAATTCCAATGATTTTCTTGTTAAATCATCGAAAATTTAAGAGGTATAGTTTAAACTTTATTTTTTTTTGGTGAGTTTTTGGGTTTTGTAATTCAATTTTTTATTTCCACTTTAATACAAAAATATTGAGGATATTTTTTAAAGCAATTTCAATTCAACCTGAAAAACCGTTGATTTTGTGAGTTATTTCTTATTTATTAACGACTCAAGTTATAAAATTATGTATAACTTTTTTATTCTTATTAATATTTATAAAAAGTTTTACAATTGCATTCATGTTACTACTATTTAACAACGGTAAAATTTTTGTAGGAAAATTCCAATGGAAACTTGGAAAAATTCATGATTTTCTAAATTATTTCGTATTTTAAAATGATTTTAATTTTGATACTCGAGTTACAATGTTGTTAATAACTTTTTTATTGTTGTAAATATTTTAACAAAATTTTGTCCAATTGATTTAACATACTATAGTAAAATAATGAAACACGTTTTACTGGAAAATTTTAATGGAATCTTTGAAATTTGTATTTTTTTTGTAGAAGAACAATATTTTATATATATACTTTTTTATCGTTGCTAATATTTTTACAAAGATTTTGTACATGAATTCATGATCCCACTATTTTATAATTGGTAAATTTTTGTTGGGAAATTTTAATGGAAACTTGAGAAAATCCATGATTTTATAAGCAATTTCGTATTTTAGTCATTATAAAAGTTTGAGTTATATAATTGTTAATAGCTTTTTTACTTTTATTAATATTTATAAAAAATTTTAAGAGGTATAGTTTAAACTTTATTTTTTTGGTGAGTTTTTGGGTTTTGTAATTCAATTTTTTATTTCCACTTTAATACAAAAATTTTTTAAAGCAATTTCAATGATTTTCTCGCTAAATTTTCGAAAATTTAAAAACATTTCTCCAACCTTGTTTCTTTTGACAAACATTAATTCTTTATATTAATTCAATGATTTATGGGGTTGGCGTTTAACCCTAATTTTATTTGGCAATTTTTGAGTTTTGGAACTTCAGTTTTTAATTTCTATTTAATCAGAAAAACATTTTGGATCCTCGTTCAAACAATTCCAACAATTTAGGTTGGTGTTTAAATCTCTATTTACGACAATTTTTGAGTTTTGGAATTCCAACTATTAAATAGCCCCTAAACAGAAAACTGTTTTAGATTATTTTTTTAATTTCAACGATTTTCTCATATAATCATCTATAAGCGAAAATTTGATAATTTTTCAAACCAATTCCAACGATTTTCTTGTTAAATTATTGAAAATTTTAGAAAATTTAACATTATTTTTATGGAATTATTTAAACAGAAAAATAATTTGGATAATTTTTTAAAGCAAATCCAACGATTTTCTCATTAAATTATCGATGATTTAACAAGAAAATCATTGGACTTATTTAAAACGTAGGTATTTCTGTTTATGTAAAAATTAAAGATTGAATATTCAAAATACAAAAATCGCCATAAAAAGAGTGTTAAAGACAATTTTTGCGATAAAATCGTCGAAGTTGCTTGAAAAATGAATTTCCAAAACACAAATATTGCCAAAAAATATGGTTATAAGACCAACATCTTTAGTTTTCCATGATTTTACGAGAACATTGTTGGAATTGCTTTGAAAAATGATCTGAATTTTTTTTTTCTGTTTAAGTTTAAATTAAAATTGTAAGTAGTTCCAAAACTCAACAATGGTCAAAATAAACGAGGTTTAAAGATCACCCTTTTAAATTTTCTTTAATTTAACGAGAAAATCGTTGGATTTGCTTTAAACAATTATTTGAAAAATTATCTAATTTTCACTTATAGATGATTATATGAGAAAATCGTTGAAATTTAAAAAAAAAATGATCAAAAACAGTTTTCTGTTTGAGACTTTTGGGAGCTATTAAAAGTTGAAATTCCAAAACTAAAAAATTGTCATAAATAGAGATTTAAAAACGAACCCTTAAAAATTTGAAGGATTTAACAAGGAAATCATGCAATTTCAATGAAAAACTATCTTAACAATTTTTCTGGTAAAAAATAAAAAAATTAAATTCTAAAGTAAAAAATGGCCAAAATTAACAAAGTTTAAAGTGCGACATATTAAATTTTTGAAAATTTAACGAGACAATCGCCTAAATTGCTTTATAAAAATATCTAATTATTTTTCTGTTTAGGTGGGAATAAAAAATAGAACTTAAAAAACTCAAAAATACCTAAAAAGTGGGGTTTAACCGCCCATTTATTAAATTTTCGATGATTTCACGAGAAAATTATTGCAATTATTTTAAAAATTATTAAAACATTTTAGGTGATTAAATGGAAGTAAAAAATAAGGGAGATAAATTTGAAAATTGTCTATTTTTCTAGAGACAATAAAAATTATTCAAAATTTTTGCACGTTAGTAGATTCAACGTTAAAAATTTTGAATTGTTACAAAATTTTATACGAGTACATTTTTATGAAGAATAAATATTTATAAAAATTATAATTTGAAGGTAGAAGTATGACCAATAAAATATTTTATTGTATTATCATTACTCATCTTTTGAAAACTGAAATTTAATTTATTCAAGCTCAATTGTCTTCTTACATCAAGGCTAAAAAATAATTTTTGTTGCAGGACAAATTCAGTTTTCGGCTAGAATTCGTCCAGTTCAGTCGAAGTAATTTTAATCGATCGTAATTTCATCCTAAATTAATTAATTTTTTCTTTGCTTTCGTTTAAAATAATAGTGCTTAAAACTGTTTATAAGTGAGCTGAAAATTTGGAAGAATCCACAGCGAAGTGTGCGCGAGTGTAAAATTTTTCCAAAAATTCTGGACGTTTTAGTTCGGTTAAATCGCGAAATCCGGTATTCGGTAAAAGTGCGGTTTACGGGAGTGCAAATTCGAAAATCCGATTATATGTAAAATTAGTGCAATTTGTGGTAATTTAAAGTGAAAATAAAAAAAGTGCCCCTTAGGTTTTAAAAAAATGTGTCCACGAAATCATCAATTCATCAGTTGGTTTGGAGGGTTGGTGCTAAAGGTATTTATAAATTTTTTTTTTCTCAAAAATTGCGGGCTGTAATTTTTTTTACAGCAAATATGCGCCTTGCGGTACAAAATGCGGTTTAAAAAGTGTAGTGATAACAGTGAAATAAGTGATTTAGTGAAGTGAAATCAAGACAAAAAAAGGAACAGCCAAAATCCAAATTTAAAGTAAGTACCTTTTAATTTAAAAATAAATCCATAGTGGATTAGGCCTAACGGGGAAACCACTTTAAAAAAAGCGCACTGAGTGTTATACCTCCTGGGTGGTGTGGAAATTAACACATAATTTTCTAATTATGTATGATTTTACCTAGTAATCAAGAAAATATAGCAGGATGGGTTGAGCGATTTTCCTGGAAAAATGGTGGTTGTTGGATAATTTGGAATTGTTGCTACACAAATTTTTGGTATGTATTTTAAAACAAAAATTTGAATTAATAATTTAGTTAAAATTTATGGGGTAAACCAGCTATTATTTATTGATTTAACATCGTACTTTATGTATTTTTCCAATTATGTACATCACAATTTTAAAATTTTTATATGTTTAATTTTCACCAAATATTTTAAATAGTCATCATGTCTTATTTATGTACAAATTGTGAAAATTAAACGATTTTTTGAAGATTATTTTCTTCAACTTTTTTTGGAAAAATCCATTTTAATATGGTTAATATTGTTGCTTTCATGAAAAAGAGGTGTATGAGCAAATTTCAAAAATTTACAGGAAAAACAAAAAAAATTAAACTGTTTCAATTCTGATTATTTCATGTTTAAATAAAATAATTATTATTTTTGAACAATCTAAAACTTTGGTTGTTACGTCTTTTTATTATACTTTATTGATTAAATTTTTTTGTAAAATTCTAATGGAAACTAATTTCGTATTTTAGTCATTATTTTTAATATAAAGACAAATAGCTTTGGGAAATGAATCAATATTTTTGGAATTTGAGTCATAAAATAGTTAATTAGTTATTAACTTTCATAAATATTTTTACAAAATTTTTGTATATTTGTTTATGATACTCCAATTTATCAGTATTAGAGTTTTCGTCCAAAAATTCTAAAAGAAACCCGAAAAAACCGTTGATTTTGAGAGCTATTTCTTACTTTTTAACGACTTAAAGTTATATAAAATTATGTATAACTTTTTTATTTTCATTAATATTTATAAAAAGTTTTACAATTGTATTCACGTTACTACTATTTAATAACGGTAACATTTTTGTATGAAAATTCCAATGGAAACTTGGAAAGATTGATGATTTTCTAAATTATTTCGTATTTTAAAATGATTTTAATTTTGATACTAGAGTTACAATGTTGTTAATAACTTTTTTATTGTTGTAAATATTTTAACAAAATTTTGTCCAATTGATTTAACATACTATAGTAAAATATTGAAACACGTTTTACTGGAAAATTTTGATGGACTCTTTGAAATTGGTACTTTTTTTTGTAGAAGATCGATATTTTAGGTTTGATTTTTACGATTTGAGCTAGAAACTTGTTAATAACTTTTTTATCGTTGCTAATATTTTTATAAAGATTTTGTACATGAATTCATGATCCCACTATTTTATAATTGGTAAATTTTTGTTGGGAAATTCTAATGGAAACTTGAGAAAATCCATGATTTTATAAGCAATTTCTTATTTTAGTCATTATAAAAGTTTGAGTTATATAATTGTTAATAGCTTTTTTACTATTATTAATATTTATAAATAACTAAAGGTAAAGGTGATTTATAAATAAATTTAAGAGGTATAGTTTAAAGTTTATTTTGTTTTTGGTGAGTTTTGAGCTTTATAATTCAATTTTTTATTTCCACTTTAACACGAAAATATTGAAGATATTTTTTTAAAGCAATTCCACTGATTTTCTCTCTAAATTTTCGAAAATTTAAAAGCATTTCTCCAACCTCGTTTCTTTTGGCAAACATTAATTTTTTATATTAATTCAATGATTTATGAGGTTGGCGTGTTTAACCTTAATGTTTTGGCAATTTTTTAGTTTTGGAACTTAAGTTTTTAATTTCTATTTAATCAGAAAAACATTTTGGATCCTTGTTCAAACAATTTCAACAATTGGTGTTTAAACCTCTATTTACGATAATTTTTGAGTTTTGGAATTCCAACTATCAAATAGCTCCTAAACAGAAAACTGTTTTAGATCATTTTTTTTTAATTTCAACGATTTTCTCATATAATCATCTATAAGCGAAAATTAGATAATGTTTCAAACCAATTTCAACGATTTTCTTGTTAAATTATTGAAAATTTTAGAAAATTTAACATTATTTTTATGGAATTATTTAAACAGAAAAATAATTTGGATAATTTTTTATAGCAAATCCAACGATTTTCTCATTAAATTATCGATGATTTAGCAAGAAAATCATTGGACTTATTTAAAACGTAGGTATTTCTGTTTATGTAGAAATTAAAGATTGAATTTTCAAAACACAAAAATCGCCATAAAAAGAGTTTTAAAGACAATTTTTGCGATAAAATCGTCGAAGTTGTTTGAAAAATGAATTTCCAAAACACAAATATTGCCAAAAAATATGGTTATAAGACCAACATCTTTAGTTTTCCATGATTTTACGAGAACATTGTTGGAATTGCTTTAAAAAATTATCTAATTTTCACTTATAGATGATTATATGTATGAGAAAATCGTTGGAATTTAAAAAAGAAATGATCTAAAACAGTTTTCTGTTTGGGACTTTTGGGAGCTAATAAAAGTTGAAATTCGAAAACTAAAAAATTGTCATAAATAGAGATTTAAAAACCAACCCTTAAAAATTTCAAGAGTTTAACGAGGAAATCATGCAATTTCAATGAAAAATTATCTTAACAATTTTTCTGGTAAAAAATAAAAAATTTAAATTCTAAAGTAACAAATGGCCAAAATAAACAAAGTTTATAGTGCGACATTTTTAATTTTTGAAAATTTAACGAGACAATCGCCTAAATTGCTTTAGAAAAATATCTAATTATTTTTCTGTTTAGGTGGAAATAAAAAATAGAACTTAAAAAACTCAAAAATAGCTAAAAAGTGGGGTTTAACCGCCCATTTATTAAATTTTCGATGATTTCACGGGAAAATTATTGGAATTATTTTAAAAATTATTAAAACATTTCATGTGATTAAAAGGAAGTAAAAAAAATAACAAAATTAAGGAAAATAAAATTGAAAATTTAAGTTTTTGATGTTTTCAAAAAAAATTATTGAAATTTAATTTGTATTTGCAGAACTATTTTTTAGAACATTAAAAAATATTCAAATTTTTTGCATGTTTGTAGATTTAACGTTAAAAATTTTGAATTTTATACGAGTACATTTTTATGAAGAATAAATATTTTTAAAAATTATAATTTGAAGGCAGAAGTATGACCAATAAAATATTTTATTGTATTATCATTACTCATCTTTTGAAAACTGAAATTTAATTTATTCAAGCTCAATTGTCTTCTTACCTCAAGGCTAAAAAATAATTTTGGTTGCAGGACAAATTCAGTTTTCGGCTAGAATTCGTCCAGTTCAGTCGAAGCAATTTTAATCGATCTTAATTTCATCCTAAATTAATTCATTTTTTTCTTTGCTTTCGTTTAAAATAATAGTGCTTAAAATTGTGTATAAGTGAGCTGAAAATTTGGAAGAATCCACAGCGAAGTGTGCGCGAGTGTAAAATTTTTCCAAAAATTCTGGACGTTTTAGTTCGGTTAAATTGCGAAATCCGGTATTCGGTAAAAGTGCGGTTTACGGGAGTGCAAATTCGAAAATCCGATTACATGTGAATTACAGTGCAATTTGTGGTAGTTTAAAGTGCAATTAAAAAAAGTGCCCTTTAGGTTTTAAAAAAATGTGTCCACGAAATCACCAATTCATCATTTGGTTTGGAGGGTTGGTGCTAAAGGTATTTATACATTTTTTTTCTCAAAAATTGCGGGCTGTAATTTTTTTACAGCAAATATGCGCCTTGCGGTACAAAATTCGGTTTAAAAAGTGTAGTGATAATAGTGAAATAAGTGATTTAGTGAAGTGAAATCAAGACAAAAAAAGGAACAACCAAAATCTAAATTTAAAGTAAGTACCTTTTAATTTAAAAATAAATCCATAGTGGATTAGGCCTAATGGGGAAACCACTTTAAAAAAAAGCGCACTAAGTGTTATACCTCCTGGGTGGTGTGGAAATTAACACATAATTTTCTAATTATGTATGATTTTACCTAGTAATCAAGAAAATATAGCAGGATGGGTTGAGCGATTTTCCTGGAAAAATGGTGGTTGTTGGATAATTTGGAATTGTTGCTACACAAATTTTTGGTATGTATTTTAAAAGAAAAATTTGAATTAATAATTTCGTTAAGATTTATGGGGTAAAGCAGCTATTTTTTATTGAGTTAACATCGTTCTTTATGTATTTCGAATCATGTACATCAAAATTTTAAAATTTTTGTGTTTAATTTTCATCAAATATTTTAAATATTCATCATGACCTATTTATGTACAAATGGTGGAAATTAAACGATTTTTTAAAGATTATTTTCTTCAACTTCTTTTTGAAAAATTCATTTTAATATGCTTGATATTGTTGCTTTCATGAAAAAGAGGTGTATGAGCAAATTTCAACATTTTACAGGAACAAAAACAAAATTTAAACCATTTCAATTCTGATTATTTCATGTTTACATACAATAATTATTATTTTTAAAGAATCTAAAACTTTGGTTGTTACGTCTTCTTACTTTAATGGTTAAATTTTTTTATAAAATTCTAATGGATACTAATTTCATATTTTAGTCATTTTTTTAACATGAAGGACCAATAGCTTTAGGAAATGAATCAATATTTTGAAATTTGAGTCACAAAATAGTTAATATGTTTTTAATTTTTATAAATATTTTTACAAATTTTTTGTATATTTGTTTGATTTTCCAATTTACCAGTATTAATTTTTCGTCCAAAAAATTCTAAAAGAAACCTGAAAAACCGTTGATTTTGTGAGATATTTCTTATTTATTAACAACTCAAGTTATAAAATTATGTATAACTTTTTTATTCTTATTAATATTTATAAAAAGTTTTACAATTACATTCATGTTACTACTATTTAACAACGGTAAAATTTTTGTAGGAAAATTCCAATGGAAACTTGGAAAAATTCATGATTTTCTAAATTATTTCGTATTTTAAAATCATTTTAATTTTGATACTCGAGTTACAATATTGTTAATAACTTTTTTATTGTTGCAAATATTTTAACAAAATTTTGTCCAATTGATTTAACATACTATAGTAAAATAATGAATCACGTTTTACTGGAAAATTTTAATGGACTCTTTGAAATTTGTATTTTTTTTGTAGAAATATTTTAGGTATGAATTTTACGATTTGAGCTAGAAAATTGTTAATAACTTATTTATTGTTGCCAATATTTTTACAAAGATTTTCTACATGAATTCATGATGCCACTATTTTATAATGGGTTAATTTTTGTTGGAAAATTCTAATAGAAACTTGAGAAAATCCATGATTTTATAAGCAATATCGTATTTTAGTCATTATTTTTAAAAGTTTGAGTTATATAATTGTTACTAGCTTTTTTAATTTTATTAATATTTATAAAAAATCTTTAATAGGTATAATTTAATTTATCATTTCCACTTTAACCCAAAAATATTGAAGATATTTTTTTAAAGCAATTCCACTGATTTTCTCGCTAAATTTTAGAAAATTTAAAAGCATTTCACCAACCTCGTTTATTTTGGCAAACATTAATTTCTTATACTAATTCAATGATTTATGGCGTGGGCGTTTAACCCTAATTTTTTTGTCAATTTTTGAGTTTTGTAACTTCAATTTTTAATTTCTATTTAATCAGAAAAACATTTTGGATCCTTGTTCAAACAATTCCAACAATTTTCTCGTCAAATCTCGTTTTGGAAATTCAATTTAAATTTCCATTTGAACAGAAAATTATTTTATATCAATGTTTAAAGCAACTTCAACGATTTTCTCATTGAATTATCCAAAATTAATATTCATTAATGTCTCGAGAAAAATAGTTTTACAAAACAATTTTACAAATAATTTTCAATACTTTTTTAGCAAAACATCAAAAATTTAAGGTATACATATTAAAATCTGAATTTATTGGACAATTTGCAAATTTATTAGTTACTTCAATTTTTAATCACCTAAACCATTTTACAAATTATTCCTATAAATCGTATAAAATTTTTACGTTGAATCTAGGAAATGTAAAAATTTTTAATATTTTTTAATGTCTCTAGAAAAATAATTCTGCAAATACAAATAAACTTCATTAATTTTTTTTGAAAATATCAAAAATTTAAAATATGCCTAGTAAAATCTGACTTTATTGGAATTTTCAAATTTATTTCCCTTGATTTTCTTAATTTTTTACTTCATTCTAATCACCTGAACTGTTTTATTGTGTACTGAACCGAACTGTATTATTTAAATAATGAAGCAGTTTCCATTTTTTTTCTATCGAAAAATAAAAAAAAATTAACATTTTTCATTTCGCATTTTTTGAAAACAAAACCAAACTCACAAAATCAACGGGTTTTCAGGTTTCTGTTGAAATTTTTTGACGAAACATTTACAGCTGATAAATTGAAGTATTATAAATAAATAGACAAAATTTTGTAAAAATATTTATAAAAACAAAAAAGTTATTAACAATTTTGTAACCCAAATTCGAAAAACAATGACTTAAATACGAAATTACTTATAAAATCACAAATTTTTTCAAGTTTCCATTGGAATTTTCCAAAAAAAATTTAACTATTATTAAATAGTAGTATCATAAATTAACGTGCAAAATTTTGTAATAATATTAGAAGCAATAAAAAAGTTATTGCTCCAATTATAAAAAAAAATCGTTCCTAAAATAAAGAATTTATTCAAAAAAATATATTAATTTTTAAAGGTTTGCATTAAAATTTTCCAGTATAACGTTTTCCATTATTTTACCATGGTATATTAAACATACAGACAAAATTTTGTAAAAATATTTATAACAATAAAAAAGTTATAAGTATATTTTCTTACTCGAGTCACAAAATTTAACTAAAATATTTTATCACATTTTTTTTTAAATTACGGTGGAAAGTGAAAAAGCATTGGCGTACCCAAGGTGGGGGCAGGGTACATGTGTTTATTAAATTCTCTAAAATGAAATTTTTCTGTTTTTTTTTGTTTAAATGGAATAGAAATACATACATTTGTGCAGCCCCCTTAAAAAATTTCTGGGTACGATAGGAAAAGAGTGATCAGTACTGGTTTAATTAAATTTGGGGCCCATTTTTATGGTAAATCAACTGATATTTGTATAAAACGAATGTCTTTATTTCTTTAAAAGAGTATATAAATTAAATAAAAATGTTTGATAGGCAAAAGTTGGAAATTTACTTAAACTTAATTAACTAATAATGTTCGTATGTACGTCATTAATAAGTAATTAGAGAATTGAAGTACATTTTAGTACCACGTACATCATAAAAATCTGAACCGCCTTATTAGAATAAAATCTGAAAAAAAATAATTTAATCATTCAAATAAATCTTTTTCCCTAAAAATGACGACATAAGTAGGTCAGTCTAAAGCAATGTGATGTTAACTAACCTACTTATGACGTCATCCTATTAATTCACCATTCTTAAAAGGCTAATAATAACCGATTAAGTTTTATTTTTGCTTCGGGTAAACTCGAAATGTCATTTTTAAGAATGTATTGCCTGATTGCTAACATGTAATCCTGATTGTAATTTTCCCAGCAAAATCCTGTTCCTTTGCTCATATCCACGTTGAAGTCAGCACCATCATCAGCATCTTTTATATCACGTGTAAGAGTTTTTAGACAAGTTGTTTTAAAATCCCACTGCCTCAACGAAGAAAATTCACCAGCCTCTAATGCCCTTTTAAACTTCTGACTTATCTTATACATCCTGAAATTAATAATTTATAACTTTTCCTAAATTTTTGGGTATAAAAGTATATTTAGGGTGATTTTCATAAATTTTTTTAAAAACTTACATTGGTTTTCGGTTTGTGCACATTAAAATGAAGTCAAATATACAAGCAGGAGCAGTTTGGCAGAGGAGGACACAAACCCAATGCATCACTCTGTTGGTTCTGTAGCTAAACCCAGGATACCAACTTAAGTACTTCGTGGGGAATTTTAGTGCAGTTTTTAAAGCTCCATAATCTTTCCAAAGGATTGGGTTTACGTTTCCACTTGTACAATTGTAAACTCTCATCGTGTTGGATCTAATTTAGAAAGTTTAGTACAAAATTTTTGGAAAATATTTGGTTTACCTGTTTGCTATGGTATGCCAGGCTGAAGTGATTAAAGTATTAGCAACTATATCAACAGGTACCATATCCATTTTACAGTTTTCATCGCACATTATACTTTTGATTGAACCTCTTCCAATTTCCATCATAATACCAGTGATTCCAGAAACGTTATCTACCCAACCTGGAAATGGTTCTTTCCAAGCACCAGTGACTACAAAAAAACACCTTAATTAGTACCAAATTTGATGCACAATTTTCACCAGATTACCTATGGAAGGTCGTACTATACACGCTGGTAATTGAGCTGAGTACTGCCAAACCAAGTTTTCTGCTAATACTTTAGTTAAAGTGTAGGTATTTGGATGTTTACCCTAAAAATGCAGTTAATATTTTTACTTTTTTTCGAAAAAAATAAATCTTAAAATACTTATTGGCCATTATTTAAGAAATGAGATATAAAATATTTACTAAAAGTTTGGTTTGAAGAACTTCAATGGCGTCATCAGCACCATCATCAGCATCTTTTACATCACGTGTAAGAGTTTTTTGACAAGTTGTTTTAAAATCCCACTGTCTCAACAAAGAAAATTCACCAGCTTCTAATGCCCTTTTAAACTTCTGACTTATCTTATACATCCCGAAAATAATAATTTATAACTTTTCCGAAATTTTTGGGTATAAAAGTATAATTTGAGTAAATTTTCATATTTTTTGGTTAAAATTTTAGGTGATTTTTATTAATTTTTCTATAAACCCATAAAAGTTTTACATCCAAAAAACCTACGATTAGAGCTAGAAATTGTTAATAACTTTTTTATTGTTGCTAAAAATTTTTACAAAAATTTTATACATGAATTCCTGATACCACTGTTTCATAATAGGTAAATTTTTGTTGCAAAATTCCATTGGAAACTTTAGAAAATCCATGATTTTATAAGTAATTTCGTATTTTAGTCATTATTTTTAAAGGTTATGAGTTATAAAATTGTTAATAGCTTTTTTATTTGTATTAATATTTATACAAAATGTTATACATTTATTTATGATACTCCAATTTATTTTTAGGAAATTTTTTCTTAAAAAATTTTAACTGAAAACTTGAAAAATTGTGGATTTTGTGAGTTGTTTCCTATTTTTTAGCGACTGGAATAACAAAATTGTTAATAGCTTTTTTATTGTTCCAAGTATTTTTACAAAATTTTGTACATGTATTCATGATACTTCTACTTAATAATGAAAAAAAAATTGTCAGAAAATTCCAATGAAAATATGGGAAAATTCATGATTTTATAAATTATTTCAGTCATTAATATTTTTGGAATTTGAACTACAAAATTGTTGATAACTTTTTTATTTACAAAGATAAGTAGTAGACGATGATTGGGGATTTTTTATTGACTTATTCCAGTGGCGTATCCAAAAAATTTTAAAGGGGATGCACATTTGACAAGTAAAAAAAATAATGTATTTCTAATTCAATTTAAACGAAAATAACACAAAAATTTCATACATTTTTGAGAATTTCATCAAATTATAGCTTGAAGGGGGTGCACATTCACCCAACTCCCCCCCCCCCCTGGGTACGCCAGTGTTTGTAGTATTAAAAACATTTTTTTTTAATTTTTAACACATTTGGTTGTTAATGGTTGTTAATGATTAAAAATAAGTTATGGTGAGAACAAAAATTAAATCATTAAGAATTTTGACCTTTCATCGCGCAATTTGTATTGTAATCTTAAATTGTAAATAAACTCGTGTTAATTTAGAGCACACTTGATTATCTACAGTTCAGTTGCTGTCAATAATCCCAATATAACTTATTAAAAGCAATAAGAAAAAAATTTCAAACTCACATAAATTATTTTGACCTTCGAGCAACAACATTATTGCAATCGAGCGCCGTAGGTGAAATTTCATAAAAATGATAAAACCACTGATTTTACTTACAGTTTTAATATCGGTAGTTTTAAGTGATGTAAATAATAACGCAGTTGATGAGTGTAGTTTACCTGAAAGTATTAAAAACGAAATAAGGAACTATCAACCAATCGTTGATAAAATAATAAAATCGGTTGTTTCTGGAGAAAATCGTGGGAGCACTTACAAAATTCTTGCGGATTTCATAGATAAATTTGGGAATAGACCTTCTGGAACAGAAATTTTAGAAAATGCAATTGATTACATGTTGGGTAAGTCTCGTGAGATTGGTTTGGATAATGTTCATGGCGAGGAAGTCATTGTACCCCACTGGGTCAGGTAAATCGAATTATTTTTAATTTCAAAAATACCGAAACTATGTTTAGAGGAAACGAATCAGCAGTTATGCTTAAACCACGTTATCAAAATTTACCTATGCTGGGTTTAGGTCCAAGTGTTGGAACACCTCCAAAAGGCATCAAAGCTGAAGCAGTAGTTGTAGCCTCATTTGATGAACTCCAAAAAATTGGATTGAAAGTATGAAATTTATATCTTTTTTTATGATTTTTTCTAATCAAAATTTATTTAGGTAAAAAATAAAATCGTGGTTTTTAATGAAAATTACGTGGATTATGGAACAACTGTTGTTTATAGAAGAGATGCAGCTGATAAGGCTTCAAAATATGGAGCAATAGCAGTACTTGTACGTTCAATTACGCCATTTTCTTTGAATACACCTCATACAGGTTGGCAACATTATGGTGGTGAAGTTCCCAAAATTCCAACGGCTTGTATAACAATTGAAGATGCGCATATGCTACACAGGAGATACTTGAGGAATGAAACTATAGTCATCAAAATCAAAATGGAGGCTCAAAATCTTCCCCCGAAAAAATCGAGAAATACCGTGGTTGAAATCAAGGGTTCCACCAAAAAAGACGAGGTGGTTATAGTTTCTGGTCATTTAGATAGTTGGGATGTTGGTGAAGGAGCCATGGATGATGGAGCAGGTGCTTTATTGGGTTGGAACTCATTGGTGATTTTAAAAAATCTTGGATTAAAACCAAAAAGAACCTTAAGGTTAGTTTTTCCGCATCAATTCAAGGAATTTTAAGTATTTTTTAGAGCAATTTTATGGACTGGTGAGGAAGAAGGTTTGGTTGGCGCTTTTTCATACCTAAAAACCCACAAATCTGAGTTGGATAAAATCAAGTTCGTCATGGAATCAGATGAAGGTACTTTCAAACCTTTGGGGCTGTCATACGCTGGTTCACAAAATGGGAGCTGCATAATACAAGAAATATTACAGTAATAAAATAAAACAACTATATGTGTGATTAGAATATTTATTTTTAGATTATTTAAAGAAATTAATGCTACAAAATTAAAACGGGAAGCTGATGTTGGTTCTGATATAATCGTGTTTACTCAAGAAGGTATTCCTGGTGCAGCATTAATGAATGCTAATGAAAAATATTTTTGGTACCACCATTCAGCAGCTGATACCATGGATGTTGAAGATTCTAAAACTCTTGATGAATGCACTGCTTTATGGGCAGCAGTTTCTTATATAATTTCTGATTTAAGTTTTGAAATACCCCGAAAATAAGAATTCCCGAAAAATAACCAATAAAAATCACCTTGTAGATAAACCATACTCAAAATATTAGATGATTTCTCTTTATTAGCGTACGCCGTGATGTAATTAGGCATTAACTTATAATCGCTCATATACTCATTAACCGTCAATTTATACCAATAAATAATAAAACCATGTTGTGTCATAAAGGTTGAAAAATAAACGTTTCTAAAGGTAATAATTGTGGGTTAGGCACCAAAAGCGTTGCACTTATTTGATCATACAGGTACAAATACCCGACTTTTTTTTAAATAAAGTTAATTGCCACGTCGAACATAAACCTACGTGTATTGAGTCACTCCCATTTTTTTCAAATGATTAGCTATGCGTTCCCATGAATACTTTTAATACAAAATAAATTCATAACAGGCTTCCCTTAAGATATATTCAATTAAATACTTTTAAATCCCACTAATTACTTTATCATCCCCGTTGGTGTACACAAATGGAGGCCAATTAAAAACACCAATTTTAATCAAAAACTTCTGCCCCCATTTAGCTTTACGATTCTTGCTTATTACTTTAATTTCGCTTGAATAATTATTAAAATTCCATATATCCGCAAATTTTATATAAGTTACTTCCAAAGCTAATTCATTATACAATTTTATCAACACTTGCATCATAAAAAACCTCCTTGCAATCATGAAAAATTATCAATCTAAGTTCTAAGTAATCTATGTAAGATTTCGCGCCTCAAATTTTTTAAATTTCTACGTGTGTTTAAGCAATTTTTTGCGTAGACGATAAAACCGCTGCACTCGCACGGAACGTTAGTCACACCTTTCAAATTTGAAATTACAAAAATTAAATTTTCAAACAATTCAGGGTAATTAACAATGATTTTATCTTCAATTTCGATACAAATACATCTTTTATCATCAAAACTGGCATCAATAATTGATTTTATTAAATTTACCCCAAATTTTTAGGCAGCTTTGTTGTAAAACTAAACCATAATATCAAAAAAAAACTATTGTAGTATTAATTTTACTTGGTTGAAACTTTAATATGGCTTATTTTTTAATGAAAAATGAGCGCGTAATCGATAAATTTTTTTTTATTAACCACAAAGTACTTTATTTAAAAATTATAATTTGCTACTATTAAAAGAAAATTTAAAGTATAATTTTTGAATAATTTACTAACACAAAGCTACTATTTATTTTAAATGATTAATGTTCTAAATTAATAAGATGTTATAGGCAACTCAAATAACAAAACGCAACCAAGCGTACATACATTTTAAATACATAAAACAAAAATATTTAAATGAAAAATAGTATTTAAAAATAATTTATATATATAATATTTACTTTAAATAATTTAAAGTAGGTTTTTGTTATAATTTAAATTAAAATAATTAGATAGGCAACCAAAATAACTAATTTAAGCTCAGACATACGTTTTAAGAACAATTTACAATTATTTTTTATAATTGTATGTTTTATTGTAAAATTTGATTTATATTATTACTGTTTTTCTTAAATAATTTAAAATATTTATTAATTTTAGGAAAAGTTTACAAAATACAGTACAGAAATGAAAGTTTGTTTGCTAAGCTCACACCTGTCATATCGTGTAAGTTTGGTTGCCTCAATTATAAAATATAACCTATAAATTTCAACAAATTTCGTACATATTAATTTAAATAAATATTTTTAATGCAAATATTAAACGATTGTTTTTATTAAAACGTGGATAATATGAATGTTTCATGTAGGGCGTGTTTATCCGAAGAAGTTCTCTTATACACCAATGAAGAAACTGAAACAAATGGAATTTTTTCGGGATTGTTGGAAACTTTCAAGGCTCTAACAGGCTTCGATGTAGGTAATTTTATAAATATACCACTAAAAATTAAAATAATTATTTTAGACTCATCCTATCTACCTCGGAGGTGTTTTTAATTTATGTAAACCCTGCGAAGAGAAGCTAAAACTTTGTTATGAATTTCGTGAATTGTGTTTACAATCGTATTCTAAACTAGAGATAGAATTTATAAAAGTAGAAGTAGATCAAGGTGAGGAGGTTCCTGTTGAAGATTATAGTGATTTTGATTTGATTGGTGATGATGACGAAATCGAAACGGTTGAAAATTATGATTCTCAAATTGAAAAATGTGAAGATAAAGATTTGAGTGTAAATAAAAATAAACGCTTGGAAGTATTTTCGGAAGAAACCGTTCAGAATTTAATAGATGAAGCATTTACTATGTCAAACGAATTAAATAAGTGCGTTAGCTGTGATTTTATTGCTGAAAAATTTGTATATCTTCGTCCTCATATGGTTGAGGATCATCCGTGAGTTTTTATAAATTTTTTTTGAATAATTTATTTGTGTTATTTTGTAGAGACATTAAAGATAATTGGTGTAATAAATGCAATCAACTTGTTGACCCTTTAAAAGAGCATATACACAGGAAAAATATGTTAACGTGTAAATTATGTGGTAAAAATGTAGATAACCGTTCACACCTTATAAACCATTATCGCGCACATACAGGTATATAATAAATAAAATTGAGTAAAATGATTTAGAGAATTTATTTTAGATACTCGAAAATTCAATTGTGATCAATGCGATAAATCGTACACTACGAAAAGTGGTTTGGATGTTCATTATAAATCGCATGACAATGCAACGTACAATTGCAAATTTTGTAATAGCTCCTACAAACATCCAAGTTCCTTACGCAAGCATTTACTTAAAACAAAACACTATCGGGGAGACTTACAAAACGGTTGTAAAACTGTAAACTTTGACAACCCAGAAGTAGTAAATTCAAATGAAGTATTTGAAAATGCAATGGAAACGTAATTTATTTAAAATTGACGATTATTAAAATTACTTATTATTTTTTTCAGAGAAACTTCGAGTGATTTCAAAAATGATTGCGAGAAATCGTATACTTCAAGCAGTCATTTAGATGTGAATTATAAATCGCATAAGAATGAAACTTATAATTGCAAATTTTGTCCTAATAGTTACTCACATCCGGCTTCTTTACGACGTCATTTACTTAAAGCCAATCATTCTGACGAGGAGGTACAAGTAGATTGTAAAGCGTGCAATAAAAAATTTAAAAACCATGAGGATTTAGAGAAGCATGACTGCATTAATCAAGCTGAAAATTCTAATAATGTGCCTGAATTTGTTGCAGTAAAAACGTAAGACTATTTAAAATTTATACAGTGAATTCAAATAAGATTGAAACCATTGACATTGCAAGGTAGGAAACCTAAATTTTCCACAGTTGGCTATCCTTGAAATTTTGGTTTTGGAAAGCACCTTTTTTTTATAAAATTTGCAACACTCTGAGAAACAACTTGAAAAAATACCTGAAGAAAACCTGCTGAGAGACGCTTTGATTAAAGTGATAGATCAGATTTAAATTTGAATGAAAATTAACAGGTACACCAACTTACCAAGTCTAAAATCACTACAGAGTATGTTTGGTTGCATAGTTGCGGTTTCAGTCTTTTTTGAATTCACTGTAGTTTATGATTTTGATGTATTGGTTTTTTTTTAGAGAAATTCCAAATGATTTAAAATTAAAAGGTAAAATCGGCGTAAGTCAAGAAGAAGTAATTTTAGAATATTTATGATTTTAGGTGATAAAAAATTTCAGTGTGATCAATGCGATAGGTCGTACACTACAAAACCTCATTTAGAAGTGCATTATAAATCTCATTTGAATGAAACTTACAAATGCAATTTTTGTCCAAATACCTACGCGCATCCGACTTCCTTAAGAAGGCATTTACTTAAGGCCGGTCACTTACACAAAAACTGTGAAACATGTAATAACAAATTTAAAAGCCAAGAGGATTTCGAGAAACATGACTGCAGTAATCAAGTTTTAAATTCAAATGATCCAATAAAAATGTAAGATTATTTAAAGTTTGCATTAAAATGATGATTTTAATGTGTTGTATTTTTTAGGGAAACTTCGAGTGATTCAAATTTAGATAAATCACAAAAAATCAAAAAGTATTTATGTAATGTTTGTGGGAACCAATTTAGGTAAATACATTAAAATATTATGTAAATCGTACATTTTTAGTCAATTTTTTTAATGTCCTTTATTTCGGTATTTTAAAAAGCTCATTTTTTTATTACAATAATTTGAAGTTTACTTTTAGAAAAGCTTCGGGATTAAAACAGCATATGGAAATCCATGCAGGGGTAAAACCGTTTAAATGCCAGTACTGTGGTTACAGAACACGTTTAAAGTCTTTACTAAAAAATCATGTACGAACACACACGGGAGAAAAACCATATAAATGTAACGTTTGTCTAAAAGTAAGGAATTATTTTGCATGAAATAAATTAATTAATTGAAGTTTTATTTAGACCTTTAGTCAACGCAGCAGCTTAAACTTACATGTTAAAACCCACCAAGGAGACTTAGGAAAACCATACGCTTGTAAACTTTGCGAAAAACGATTTTGTCGGAAAATTGATCTTCAATATCATATGCGCCTACATACAGGTAATTAAAGTTACAAATAATTTTTTTTGCTTTATAATATTTTTTATTCTTATTCCAGGAGAGAAACCTTATCGTTGTATGCATTGCCCAATGGCTTTTAATCAAAGTTGTAATTTAAAATATCATATTGAGACTCATAGTGATGTACGACCATATATTTGTGGTTATTGTGGTAGCGGTTTTAAAGCAAAATCAACTTTAAAGAATCATGAACTTATACATACAGGTTGGTACCAATTAATTGATTCAACAACATTTTTAACTAAAAATTTTATAAATTTATTTTTATTCTTTTTAGGAGAAAAACCTTACAAATGCAATATTTGTAGTATTAGTTTTCGTAAAATGAATCACCTCACAGTTCACATGAAACGACACAAGAAATAAATGAAGAAAAAATTTCCATAACCATTTTTAGTTGGTAAATAATTATTAAATTTTTAACGTAGGTTGAATTATACCATACTTTTTAAGATATTTGTATCCTTTGGTTATTTGAATCTCAAAAATAATCTAGAAATATTGAATTATTTTGGTACTATGATAAGTAAAGAAAATAAAAAAATTTTAGATGAATATATTTGTTCAATTTTTAAATTATAATTTCTATTTCATAGAACAGTCATTTTTGAACACCCTGTATATTAAAATTGTAAGTTGAACGACAGTATAGGCAACCAAAATAACACAACGCAAGCTAAGACATACGTTGTAGCTACAAACAATTATTTTTTATTATATACATACTTTATTTAGACTACAGAGTAATAATACATTTTTTATATAACATAATTTATTATTATGCTGTTTTTAATTTTGATAAAAAATAGTAATCAATTAATCATTTGTTTGCTAAACTCACACCTGTAATGTCATGTAAGTTTAGTTGCCTAAAATTAATTAAAAACATAGCCTATAAATTTCTTCTTCTTAAAAATTTTAATGGAAATTCGTACCTACGGGTACTTTTCTTCCAGTCACAAGCCAATTAGAATTTCACAATTTAAGTAATTATTAATCAAAACAAAGATAACAATATATTAAGAGTATAAACCAAAATATAGTTATAAAACAATAAATTTCATAAATAAATACTTTAAACAAACAGAAAACAATTTCTAAACATGGAAAATATGATCGCATTATGTAGAGCCTGTTTATCCCAAGAAGTCCATTTATACACCAATGAAGACACTCAAAAAAATGAAATTTTGTCGGGGTTGTTGAACACTTTTACAGCCCTAACAGGCTACGAGGTTGGTTATTTTTGTAGGAAAACTCAATATTTAAATGATTATTTTAGACACATCTTATCTACCTTGGAGGAATCTTTAATTTATGTCAACCCTGCGAAGAGAAGCTAAAACTTTGTTATGACTTTCGTGAATTATGTTTACAATCGTACTCACAACTTGAGCAACAATTCATTAAAATGGAAACAAATGAGGAAATTTCTGGTGAAAATTGTGTAGATTTAGAATCGAATATTGAAATGGTTGGTGTTGATATTGTTTTCAATAATAAAATTGAAACGGTGGAAAATTTTGATTCTGAAAGTGTAGCAGATGAAAATAAAGTTGCGATTACTAATCCTAGACGTTTGGAAAAATATTCTGAAGAAACCGTGCAGAAATTACTTGATGAATTAAATGATCTGTCAAACGAATTAAAAATGTGTGTCAGTTGTGATTTTGTTGCCGTAAAATTTCTAGATCTTCGTCATCATATGGTTAAGGAACATCCGTAAGTTTCTACCAGTTTTTCGTGCTGATTTTATAGTTTAATTTTTAGAAACGATAAAGATAATTGGTGTAATAAATGTAATAAACTTTTTCACCCTTTAAAAGAGCATAAACAATGCATAAATATTTTAACATGTAAATTGTGTGGGAAAATTTCAGTTGATCGTGCACACCTTATAAGACATTATCAAGCTCATACCGGTAAATAAATAAAATTAAAAAAGCAATTTGGAGAATTTATTATTTTAGATAGTAGGAACTTCGTTTGTGATCAATGTAATAAATCGTACACCACTAAAAGCGGTTTAGATGTTCATTATAAAATGCATAAAAATGCCAGGTACAAATGCAAATCTTGTAGTAATTCCTACATATATCAAACTTCTTTACGAAGGCATATATTTAAAACGGGACACTCTCAAGTGGACGCAGAAAAGAAATGTGAAGCTTGCAATGAAAAATTTAAAAACCTTGAAGATTTTGAAAACCATAAATGCATAAATCAAGCTGTAAATTCAATTGAAAATGATTCAAAAGAAATGTAAGATATAAAATTTAATGTTATAAAAATATATAGTAAAATGTAATTTTTTAGTGATTTAGAATTAAAAGGTAAAAACAATTCTTCAGGTGCTAAAAAATTTGCTTGTAATCAATGTGAGGAATCGTACACTTCAAGAAAGCAATTATTTATGCACTGTAAATCGCATAATAATGAAACTTACAAATGTGAATTTTGTTCAAATATTTACTCACATCAAATTTCTTTACAAAAACATGTACTTGAAGCGCATTCTCAGGTGGACTTTGACCAAAATTGTGAAGCTTGCAATAAAAAATTTAGTAGCAAAGAAGATTTAGAGAATCACGATTGTACTAATCAAGCTGAAAATTCAGAAGAGGAAAAAAAGCCAGTTACAACGTAAAATAATTTATAGTTATATTATGTATTTTGCTAAATAATGTTATTTTTTAGGGAAACTCCAAGTAATTTAAATGTAAAAAGTAAACGCAAAAAGGCCAAATATTACTTATGTAATATTTGTGGAAAACAACTGAGGTAAATATTAATAACATAATCATAATTTTTATAGTTTAAACTATTTACTTGCTAGAAATTTTTTTTATTTTTTATTACACTGTGGTAATTTGAAGTTTACTTTTAGAAGACCTTCAGGATTACGATTACATATGGAAATCCATGCAGGAATAAAACCGTTTAAATGTCAGTACTGTGATTTCAGAACAAGATTAAAAGATATATTAAAGAAACATCAACAAACACACACAGGAATAAAACCACATAAATGTGATGTTTGTCTAAAAGTAAGAAATTATTATTATCAGATTTAATTACATTAAATTATTATCAGTGGTTTAATAGAAATTTTTATTTAGAGTTTTACTCAAAGTAGCAGCTTAAATTTACATCTTAAAACCCACCAAGGAGACTTAGGAAGATCGCACCCTTGTCTACTTTGCGAAAAACGATATTTTCGAAAAATTGATCTTCAATACCATATGCGTGTCCACACTGGTAATTGAAGTTTTATTTGGATTTGTTTAGGCTTCAAATATTAATAGATGCAACTGTTTTTCCAGGTGAAAAGCCTTATCGTTGTACCATTTGCCCACAGGCTTTTATGCAAAGTGGTCATTTAAAACACCATATTAAGCTACATAGCGATGCACGACCACATATTTGTCGTTATTGTGGTAAAGGTTTTAAAGCAACATCTTCTTTAAAGTCTCACGAACTTATACACACAGGTTAGTAATTCTGGATTAACGAATAACTGCAGTTGGTTGATTTTTTATAATTAAAAAAATTTTTTAGGAGAAAAACCATTTAAATGTACTGTTTGTAATACTGATTTTCGTAAATCAAATCACCTTAAAGTTCACATGAAACGACACATGAAATAAATGAAGAAATTCTTCAAACAGCATTAAAACACAATATTTTTTAAATAGGTAAATATTTTAATAAAAATTTTAATGTAGGATTTATTATTGGTACTAGGATAAATAAAGACAATAACACGATAAATTCTAGAACTATCTAAATATTTTTTAAGTTCCTGTGTTTACAAGTAAAATCGTTGGAATATTAAAACAAATATTGGGAATACAAAATTTAATATCTCTTCTTTAGGCAACCAAAATAACACAATGCAAGCTAAGACATACGTTGTAAATACAAATTTGTTAATATTTTCTTATATTATAATAAAATTTTATTTACATATTATTAACATAATACTTATTTAATATTTAACTTAGATTCTAGCATTTCTGATAAAACTATTAATAATTAAAAATGTGTCTGCTAAATTTACACCCAAAGTGTTGTAAGTTTGGTTGCCTACAATTGATTAAATTCATAACATAACCTAATATTTTTATAAGTAAATAGTTTCATGTAAAAAGTAAACAATTCTCTTCCAAAGCTTGAATAATATGAATGCGTCATGTAGAGCCTGTTTATCCCAACAAGTTCATTTATACACCAATAAAGAAACTGAAAAAAATGAAATTTTATCGGGGTTGTTGAACACTTTTACAGCCCTAACAGGCTTTGAGGTTGGTAATTTTAGTATCAAAACTCAATATTATAATGATTATTTTAGACTCATCCTATCTTCCTTGGAGGTGTCTTTAATTTATGTGAACCCTGTGAAGCGAAGCTTAAACTTTGTAATGAATTTCGAGAAATGTGTTTACAATCTTATACTCAACTCGGGCAACAATTCTTGAAAGTAGAAGTGAACAACGATGAGGAAATTACCTTGGAAAATTTTAATGTTTTGAGTAAAGAGGAGCTTAGTGATTCCGTTGTCAATGATGAAATTGAAACGGTAGAAAATTTTGATTCCAATCATGAAGATCAAGTTGCGACAATTAGTAGTAATAAACGCACGCAAGGTGACTTACAAAACGATTGTAAAATATGCAATAAATCATTTAATAACCCTGAAGATTTGGATAACCATGATTGTGAAGTTGTAAATCCAAATGATGTGTCTGAAAATAGTTTAGTAGAAACGTAAGTTTATTTAAAATTTATAAAAATAAGTTGATGATTTTATTGTATAGAATTTTTAGAGATCCTGTTATCAATGAGGAAATTAAAATGGTAGAAATATTCGATACTAAAATTGTAAAACATGAAGATATAGTTTCGACGGTTACTAATAATAAACGTCCAGAAAAAAATTCTATAGAAATTGCTTTAAAAGGTAAAAAAACTTTATAAAACCAATTAAATAATATTAATGAATTTTTAATTTAAGGTGGTAAAAAATTCTCTTGTGATAAATGCGATAGATCATACACTACAAAAAGTAATTTAAATGAGCATTATAAATCACATATCATTCAAAGTTACGCATGCCAATTTTGTCCTAATACCTACAAACTTGAGAGATCTTTACGAAGGCATTTACTTGCACACTCTCATCAGGTAGAATGTGAAACTTGCAAGAAAAAGTTTGATAACCAAGAAGATTTGGAAAACCATGACTGCATCAATGAAGTTATAAATCCAAATGAGGTGTCTGAAAATAGTTTGGTAGAAATGTAAGTTTATTCAAAATTTATAAAAATATGTTGATGATTTTATTGTATTGTATTTTTAGAGAAGCTGTTTTCAATGAGGAAATTGAAATGAAAGAAATTTTTGATTCTAAAATTGCAAATCATGAAGATAAAGTGTCGATGATTACTAATAATCAGGATTCGGACACAAATTCTAAGGAAAGCGCTTTAAAAGGTGAAAAACGTTTTAAAACAAATAAAATAATTTTAATAGATTTTTTAATTTAAGGTGGTAAAAAATTCTCTTGTAATAAATGCGATAAATCATTCACTAGAAAAGGTAATTTAAAGGAGCATTATAAATCACATACCATTTCAAGTTACACATGCCAATTTTGTCCTAATACCTACAAACTTGAGAGCTCATTACGAAGGCATTTAATTGCACATACTCATCCGGTAGAATGTGAAACTTGCAAGAAAAAGTTTGAAAACGAAGAAGATTTGGAGAACCACGACTGCACTATTCGACCTAAAAAATTCTCTTGTGATAAATGCGATAAATCATACATTACAAAAAGTATAGAAATATACCGTCGTATACCGTCAGCGTCACATAAACATTTTCTTCAGTCATATGCGGGATCTGCAAGAGAGTCCCGTAAACGATGCAAGGAATGCTATAAAAATTTGTCCAAGAAAAAGGGCAGAGAGTATGCCACTAACAAAACTAGAAAAGTTAAGACGTATTGTGGGCAGTGCAAAGGTCAACCAGCACTTTGCTTGAAATGTTTTAACAAATTACACGAAAAACAATAAATTCAATCTCAAAAAGTATGTTTTAAATAATTTTAATTTATTTAGTTCTAAAATAATAAATGTTTATTTTCTGAGTAAACTAACTGATTGAAATATCTCCCATATTTAAGAGCACCCTATACTTTTTAACAAAAAAGAATGGAAATTCTTATATTTTATAATAAAAATTATCTGATATAGGCAACCAAAATAACATGAGCTAAGCTAGGACATACGTTTCACTAATTAATTTTGTGCAAGGTTACAGAAGGTAACTTTCTGGCAGGATGTAGTCTAATCAATTTAGATTATAAATCTGAAAAAATTTTGAAAATCTAATGAGGGAAACTTGAGTTATGACTGCAGAACTAATGCGACTAACCATCGATTGTATTTCAGAAATAATCAATTGTATTTCAAAAAGGATCAATTTAGTTTGAGAAAAGATCAAGTACATACAGTGCGGACATAAAGTAAATCCCCCCCCCCCCCCACCGCCCCGGCTAACTTTTGAACGGTTATGTTTTTGATTCTGAAAATTTGTCTACTGAGGAATCTAATTGCGAACTTTCTAATAAAGGTATTTTTGATTTTGTGGAACTTCCGGTTATACCAAAAGTGGATAGCAACTTTCTTATTTTAAATGGAACACCCAGTATATTTTTGCGTTTTCGTGTTCTCCATAAAAATGCCATTAAATTGACCTAGCATAGTGTGGTCTACGATTAATACTTTCGGAATTACGCCCATTTGAAAATCGCATTTTTATACAACTTCATTTACAACAGAAGTTGGACCGAAGTGCCCCAACTTCCTTATTTCAAATGATTTTTTTTGCAATTAAGTTAATATTAAATTTAAACAAAATTTTTAACCAAGAGATTTCCTGTAGATTTTATTACTGTCAAGATGTGGAAGGTGGTTATGTTAATCAGCAAAATTAACGAACTTACTATTAAAATTTCTCATTTAAAATAACGTTGTTGGGGCAGTTGGGTCCAACATCCGATGTAAATGAAGTTGCATAAAAATACGATTTTCAAATGGGCGTAATTCCGAAAGTATTAATCGTAGAGCACACTATGCTAGGTCAATTTAATGGTATTTTTATGGAGAATACGAAAATGCAAAAATATTCTGGGTGTTCCATTTAAAATAAGAAAGTTGCCATCTACTTCCGGTATAACCGGAAGTTCCACAAAATCAAAAATACCTTTATTAGAAAGTTAGCAATTAAATACTTTAGTGGACAAATTTTATGAAACGAAAACATATAACCGTTCAAAAGTTAGCAGGGGGGGATTTTCTTTATGTCCGCACTGCAGATAAATAGGGTCACATCAACTTATTTTTAGGTTTACTATCTCCAGTTAATCGTCGAATTTTGGGATACCCTGTATAATATAAATAATCAAAAAATATTTTATTTATCTACTTTCTAGTTCGTGCAACCAAATTCAAATTTTTATTGTAGGATTTACTATTGGTACTAGTATAAATAAAGACAATAATAACACAATAAATTATAGAACTATCTAAATACTTGTTCAATTCCTGTGTTTACAAGTAAAATCGTTCGATTAAAGTAAAATATTGCGAATATAAAATTCAAAATCTATTCTTTAGGCAACCAAAATAACACAATGCGAGCTAAGACATACGTTGTAAGTACTAATTTATTATGTTTTCTTATATTATAATAAAACTTTTACTCAAATTCTGGTCAAATCATTTAAGTTTAAAGATCTTTAAATTTAAATTTGTTATATGGGTTGTAATGGACAATTTTTAATAATTAAATATTTGTTTGCTAAATTTACACCTATCGTCTGTAAGTTTGGTTGCCTACAATTCATTTAATTCATAACATAACCTATCATTTTTATAAGTAAATATTTTCATGTAAAAGTAAACAATTTTGTACCAAAGCTTGGATAATATGAATGCGTCATGTAGAGCCTGTTTATCCCAGGAAGTTCATTTATACACCAATGAAGAAACTGAAAATAATGAAATTTTATCGGGGTTGTTGAACACTTTTACAGCCCTAACAGGCTTCGAGGTTGGTAATTTTAGTTTTTAGTAGCAAAACTCAATATTATAATGATTATTTTAGACTCATCCTATCTTCCTTGGAGGTGTCTTTAATTTATGTGAACCCTGTGAAGCGAAGCTTAAACTTTGTAATGAATTTCGAGAAATGTGTTTACAATCTTATACTCAACTCGGGCAACAATTCTTGAAAGTAGAAGTGGATAACGATGAGGAAATTGCCCTGGAAAATTTTAATATTTTTGAATTGAGTAAAGAGGAATTTGGTGATTCCGTTGTCAATGATGAAATTGAAACGGTAGAAAATTTTGATTGCAGTCATGAAGATCAAGTTGCTACGATTAGTAGTAATAAACGTTTGGAAAAATATTCAGCAGAAAGCATAAAGACATTAATTGATGAATTAAATAATAAATTAAGTGAATTAAGAATGTGCGTCAGCTGTAATTATATTGCCGTAAAATGTGTAGATCTTCAACAACATATGGTTAAAGAACATCCGTAAGTTTCCAAGAACTTTTTACTTTTCTTTTAGTTTTAATAAATTTTAGAAACTTAAACGATAATTGGTGTAATAAATGCAATCAACTATTTGACCCTTCACTAGAGCATGAACATCGGGAGAATATTTTGATATGTAAATTATGTGGAAAAATTGCAAAAAATCGTTCACACCTTTTAATTCATTACCAAGCACATACCGGTATTTTATAAATAAAATGAAGTAACATAGTCTTTATAATTTAATTTAAGATAATCAAAAATATGATTGTGATCAATGCGATAAATCGTACGTTACAAAAAGTGGTTTACAAACGCATTATAATTTGCATACGAATGTAAGTTACAAATGCAAATTTTGTCCTCAAACTTACAATCGTTCAACTTCCTTACGAAGGCATTTAACTAAACACACGCAAGGAGACTTACAAAACGATTGTAAAATTTGCAATAAATCATTTAATAACCATGAAGATTTGGATAACCATGATTGTGAAGTTGTAAATCCAAATGATGTGTCTGAAAGTAGTTTAGTAGAAACGTAAGTTTATTTAAAATTTATAAAAATAAGTTGATGATTTTATTGTATAGAATTTTTAGAGATCCTGTTATCAATGAGGAAATTAAAATGGTAGAAATTTTCGATACTAAAATTGTAAAACATGAAGATATAGTTTCGACGGTTACTAATAATAAACGTTCAGAAAAAAATTCTAAAGAAATTGCTTTAAAAGGTAAAAAAACTTTATAAAACCAATTAAATAATTTTAATGAATTTTTAATTTAAGGTGGTAAAAAATTCTCTTGTGATAAATGCGATAGATCATACACTACAAAAAGTAATTTAAATGAGCATTATAAATCACATATCATTCAAAGTTACGCATGCCAATTTTGTCCTAATACCTACAAACTTGAGAGATCTTTACGAAGGCATTTACTTGCACACTCTCATCAGGTAGAATGTGAAACTTGCAAGAAAAAGTTTGACAACCAAGAAGATTTGGAAAACCATGACTGCATCAATGAAGTTATAAATCCAAATGAGGTGTCTGAAAATAGTTTGGTAGAAACGTAAGTTTATTTAAAATTTATAAAAATATGTTGATGACTTTATTGTATTGTATTTTTAGAGAAGCTGTTTTCAATGAGGAAATTGAAATGAAAGAAATTTTTGATTCTAAAATTGCAAATCATGAAGATAAAGTGTCGATGATTACTAATAATCAGGATTCGGACACAAATTCTAAGGAGAGCGCTTTAAAAGGTAAAAAACGTTTTAAAACAAATAAAATAATTTTAATGGATTTTTTAATTTAAGGTGGTAAAAAATTCTCTTGTGATAAATGCGATAAATCATACACTACAAAAGGTAATTTAAATGAGCATTATAAATCACATACCATTTCAAGTTACCCATGCCAATTTTGTCCCAATACCTACAAACTTGAGAGATCATTACGAAGGCATTTAATTGCACACACTCATCAGGTAGAATGTGAAACTTGCAAGAAAAGGTTTGAAAACGAAGAAGATTTGGAGAACCACGACTGCACTATTCAACCTAAAAATTTAAACAAAATGCCTGAAAATACTCCAGCTAAATCGTGAGATTCTTTAAAATTAATAAAATGATTTTATGATTTTAATATGTTATGCATTTTAGAAAAACTCGAAGAATAATATCTTCAACAAACAAATATTACCTATGTAGTATTTGTGGTAAACAACTATGGTAAATATCACTTATTTAATTATTTATGGTTTTTTACGGTTTCATTTTTTTATATCTGCTAAAGGATTTGGATGATTATTAGATTAGACTTTCCTAAAATAAGATATTTTAATAAAGAGCTTTCAGGAAGCTCATTTTACTAACTAACTTTTTTTAGTTGGTTGGTTTTGTACTTAAAAGCATTCACGTGTAAATTTGGTTGCCTACAAATTACAGAACAACTTCTAATTTTTATAATTTATTTTATTTTCGAACGAAAATTAAGTAAGATTAATTCTTAGTTGTTCAAAGTTGGTTTTTATTTTTTTTTATAACTTAATTTTCGACCGAAAAAAAATTAATATATTTAAAAAATGAGAAGTTGTTTTTTAATTTTTAGATTAGCCGTGAATGCTCTTAGTGTTACAATCCTTGTATCACAATAATAATTAATAATGTGGTGATTGAATTTTGCTTTTAGTTCAGTTGCGAATCTAAAAATGCA